>CM038795.1:1947962-2548299 GCA_021764765.1 Vicia sativa
AATATAATTTCACTTTTCTTGGTAAACATGATTTGTTTAAATTTTTTTGTTCATTATAGTATTATTATATAGGATAATTAATTTTTTTATCTTTTTAGCTTTACTATATATTATTAATAAATAAGTTTAATAAAATTATAATTATTAAAACATATAATTTATTATTTTGACTAAATTAAATGTCAAAGAGATTCATGTTGCAGTTGGTAAAACCACAATTTTAATAATTTTAAAAAGTAATATGTATGATTCTTAAAATTTGACAAAATTTTATTTTTACAATTGTAACATTATTTAGTTATTATAAATATTTAACATAGTTATAAATATAAATAAAATTGGATTTTAAAATAGGACACTAAAACTTAAGAAAAATAAAACTAAAAGATGAAAATTATAATTAAATTAAATATAAAAATATTAATCCGTTAGATCAATAAAATTACTGGTTCACTCGTTTAAATAGTAAACCGGCTAATAACCTTACCGAACTGTTTTATTCTCCCGTTCATAATTTAGCATCTCCTACCTACCGGCCGAAATGTTTGAATTTTAAAACTATGACTATGAAAGAGAAAAAAATAGATGAAGAATTACTATGAGAGAGAAAAAAAAGTGAACTGATAACATTGTTTCTTTTAATAAACATCCACATATATTTTCTTTAATTAATTATGTATATATAATATATAAAAAATTATGAAAGTGGTGTGTGCCAAAAGGTAGGTCCGCCCATGCATAGGTATACCGTATATGTTTGTCTTTCCTCACATACCACGCCATCTTTATAGATATAACGACCAGTTAGCGAGCAAAATGTTAATCGTACCATGGCCACCTAATGTTGCTGGAGGAGTTAGTCTTCCACTAGACCATATTGCTTTTAATGATTAATAATGGCAAAAAATATTTTGGTTTTTAACTATACTTTTGAGTTTATATTATTTTGTTAATTTTTTCGTATCATCTTGATCCTTTAATTTTAATGTTTATTTTAGTCTTTTTGTCTAATTAACAATGAAAAATTTGAAATTGGTCATAAATCTTAATTAGAGCAAAAAGACTAAAATAAAATGATCTAAACCGGTGATCGTAATCGAGACAACCTGAATTTAGTGATCTTTCGTGCAAGTTGATGATGAGGAGGGTGGTGTACCGCAAGACACTCGATGCTAAAGTAAGCAAATGATCAAGGTGAAGATAAGAGGATATTTAAGCGTAACAAGAATCGGGCATCAAGCTTCCCCAATCGTAGTTAGAAGTCAAGTTTCGAATCCCTAAAGTGAACTTCGCTCTGTAGGAATCTCCATCAAACTGCTTCAAATCAAGCACTATTTTGTTCTCCCTCATCTCCTTGATCCTCGTGATCTTCACCATTTGTGTTTTCATTAAGTATGATCGAGAATTTCATCAAACAAGTGCTCGCTATTATTTGAGTTTTTCCAAATTATTCATGGCACAAGTGAAATAAATTATGATGGTACCATTAGAATCGTCTTCAAGAGACGAATCTAATGGTACCGGCCCCGAGAAATTGATTTTATAGTTCAGAACTCAATTTGAGAGGTTCAAGGTCAAGACAATGTCATGGACGCCTTCAACCAATGAGCGTGTCATGTAATATTTTTGAATTGAATCGTATGTGTCTCATATCGCACGCTTCTCGAGTCCTTGAACTGATTACTTTTGTGAGTCGACTCATTCAATGTGTGATATCTTTTTGTTTTATTTTTTTAATTCAATATTAATTTTGATTCGAGTGAAACTAAGGAGGTCCATATCAAGCACAACGTGTGTGATTCTTTGATCCGATTACTCACGCTGCTTTGACTGTGATCCAATAGTCCATATTGACTTTTTATTTTATTTTCTGATTTTATATTTTAAATGTTTTAGACTTCAAAAATCATAGAAAATTTATTTTGACTCAAAATTATGAAAAATTTCACAAAAATACTTTGAAATATTATCTTTCTGATTTTTATTTTTCATAATTTTATTTTAGATTTGATATATTTTATGATTTTTCTCTTTTTATTTGATGTTTTTAATTGTTTAAAATGCTTTTTGGCATTTTAAAATTCTAAAATATTTATGGAAGGATCCAATGGTCATTTGACAAATATTGTGACCTTATTTTATTTTTTATTTCTGATTTTACTATTTTTGACATTTTTGGGTTATTTCACTTTTTATTTTATTGTTTAAAATATTTTTCACTTTTTAAAATTCTAAAAAATTTGTCACCACTTGTTGACCTCTGTTGACTTTTGGTGATTTTCTTAGAATTTTATTTTGATGAAAAATACTATTTATGTATTTCATTAATAAAATCCAATTAAATAATCTAATTTCAAAATTATGTTTTATTAATTATTTAAATTATTTTACTTCCTTTATATTTTGCTGATTTTTAACTTATTTGGAGTCATGCACTTCCTCAACATCAATAGAATTTGGGTGTTGATAGGTCTTTGACCAAATCCACCAAGAAAGTTGATTGATTTTACTAAGTTTAACCGAATAAATTCATCTAATGCAAAATAAATTTAGAACTTGTTTTCTTCTTCATCTTTTTTTCCTTTGTCCCATTCGTAAAAGTGATCAATTGGTGGCATGAGCTTTAATGTTCAAACATAAGCCCCAAAAGATGACTTGAGTTTGATCTTGTTCAACACTCGCGCTTGCTGTAAGCTGCTGATTTTAATCAAGCTTCTCGCAAGTTTCCACTAACTTTGTCCATTTGAAATTCTCAATCATCTTTGATCAAGTGATGTGATAATTTAAAATCGGTGATACACTTGACAAAAAGCAATTGAAACTTGTCGGTGGTCGTTTGATTCTATCAAGATAGTCACTCTCATTTACTAACTACTAACAATTGATGATATATTTGACAAGTTTTAAGATAGTCATCTTGCTAACCTTTATTAATGGCTTTTACTTTATGCTCTTTTACTTTCTCTTTTACTTTTATGCTCTTAACTTTATGCATCTTAATTTTAGCATTTATATTTCATGTCATTTTTCTTTGCTCACTGAGCATTTTATTTTCTTTTTATCTTGAATTTGCTCACTGAGCTTTATTTTTCTTTTTTCAAAATACCCCATAGTTCAACTTAAACATAAAAAATTTTGATTGGACCTCGTTATTATCCTTATGCTCAAGTTTGACTTTTGACTTAGGATTAGGACCTTACCTCACTGAGATTTATGTGCCCTTGGTGTTATTATGTTTTGCTTGATTATTATCTTTGTATGCAGGCTTGTTGGTCGAAAATATGCCAAGGCCAAACCAAGGTACTAAGTCCTTAATTTAAAGGGACAATCGAGCTTCGTGGAAAATTCTAGAAGAGAAGGATATAATTTGGTCAAGAGGAGGAATTTCAAGTCTCAATGACCAAGAGGAAGCCATTGATTCTATGAGTGGTTATCTTGGTTCGAATGAGTGCGATTGTCAAGTTTAAGTCAAGAATTCACGTCGGTAAGGTCGAGATTATTCTTAGAGAAATTTAGCATCATTGTCTCAAGGCTGGACGTATGGAAGTGGAATGCTTATTTCTCGGCGCTGGTGTTCGAATTTCAAAAGGAGGTGCGTAATATGGGCGTTGATTATAGTTTTGAAGGATTACGCCGTAGAGGTGGCAGATCCTATGGAGCAGCTTGCCTTCATGTTTAGTTGTAAATACGATTTAGCATAGTCCGCCATTTTGTAAATACTATAAATAAGTCAAATCTCTTGTAATTTGTGTGTTCATTCGTATGCTCAAACCGCTTGCAAAACTCGCCTAATTCGCACTTAGGAAGAAAGAGTCCGCAAAGCTGATGTACTGAATCACCAACTTTTCGCTAATGCAATCAAGTTTTATTTCAATCTTTATCTAATCCCCCGTTACTTTCTTCTAACCGCCGAGAAGCATTTTTATGTTCTTTTGTTTAAGTTTCAGACAAGTCCCGAGCTTTAAGCTCGAGTCACGAGTCACCGCTGGCTTGCCAATATTGCCGAAAACCCCTTCGATCGAGGCTTCACTGCTTAGGGTCACTTGGATTACTTATCTCGACTAAGCCTTAGTTTGTGTGGAAAACCATCATAGTAGTTTCCTCTAGCCCGTCGAACAATTTGCTCAGATAGCTTCTTCGAACGAGATAATCGTGATCACCAAAACTTAGCACACGCCTTGAGATCAATCGCCGATCCGCTTAGTAACCCCTAGTTTAGGACACGGAGGATCACCGCTGTTTACCATTTTCCACAAGAAACAAATGGCACACCCGGTGGGACCATAGTGCTAAGTAACAACGTGTAGACTTAGGAGTGGAGTTTTACCAAAATACAACAAACCTCCTAGAGACACAAGGGATGTCTAATCCTCACCGAATAGATCGACGAAATCCCCGGATCTTTACCTTCAAACCTGTGATTGAGGAAATCGTCCAAAGTCAACCACAAACAACGAATCCTCGATACCACGATTCCTCGACATCAAGACGTCGACATCCCTGGATGCCGAGGACGATTCTCGATGAGGGATTTCCAATCATAACTAACACGTCTGGCCACCGCATCGAGGCAGCAGATGGATGATAGAACCATGAAATGGTTAATATATTAACCAATCAAATGGGTAATGTCTTCAATCCCATAGTGCAAGAGGCGGTAAACCAATAGATTATCATGAAACTAACCGCCAAGTGATTGCACAACCGACATCGCTTGTAATTTCCTGGGCCCCCAAGATACGGGTCGCATCACAGTATGGTGCCACACGCGCACAGCAAGGCACTTGCCCAAGCCCAGATAAACACCAAGGTGAAAATATTCATCGTGGGGCGCACGAAAGACCACGCAGAAACGTGGCCTTGAAAGCAACCTGAGTAGTGATTCAATGCCCCACGAGGTGACCAGTCCTTGAGGATATTCGACGAGAGGAAATTGCTATCGAGGGTAACCTCACCACGCTTCGCCGAAAGAATCATGGCTAGAATGGCCTAAACACTCAGAGGCCAACATATTCATCACCTTGGTCGACTATATCCGCAGATCGAAACCCTAGAGGATGGAAGACACCAAAATATACTAAGTTGGGGAGAGATGGAGAATCGACCGTCGAATATAGTAGTAGATACCTAACCGAGTCGGGGATATGGCTAACAATGAGGGTCTTAGAATCAAACATTTCCTCATCCTTAACCAAAGCGGCTACTGGTTTACGACTGCCAAATTGGACGACAATTGGTCGTTACTGGAGAAAATGTTCCATGAAATTTTATGAGGGACATTAAAATGCTTGTCGAACTATCCAAAGATCAAGCGTAAAGTTTTGCGAGATTTACGACATTATCTTAATAGGTTTAGTCCCTAAAAGCTGGTGTTTTTAGTGGCGAGTAGCATGTATACAAGCGGAGGTTTAGATTATTCCATCGGGAAGAAAGTTATCCACATTTGTGAAAAAGTGGTCATGCAGCAGTGTATGGTTCGACACCTGTAGCGTTCCCGAGAGTCGAGAAAGTTAGACACACTAAGGCTAAGGTCAAGAAAGAGAGGTGGCGGTGTCGACGACGATATTGCAGCCATATATGAGGTGATTATATCTCATCATACAAAATTTGCCCTCCATCTACTCAAAGATTTCATACATCTATGCTCAAGGATTCCTCAAGAGTTAATCGTAAACTTTCTCCTAGACAATCAACCCAAACTAGGGTTTGATATCTCTCAAGTCAAGATGGATTTCCAACATCTCCAATGGCCTTCATGCCTCCTCATATGCTTCAAAGATTCTCCATGTCAAGTTTCAAGCCTCACAAGTCAAGTTTTCATAAATGGTTATGGTTAAAATGGTGGCGACAAAAGTCAACTGTGGTCAACATGGTCAAAATTTTCGATGGTTAATATCCTCATTTTTTAGTTACATTCATCATTTGATCAAGGGTTGATCATGATTCATCAAGAAAACTCAAGATTTGCTCAAAAGTCCAACTTTCTAAATTGTTTTTGGAAAAGTCAATCGAACTTTGACCGATCATAACTTTCATACTTTCTCGTAAATTTTTCCACCACCTCTTGTTTTGAAGGAAATTCAATTTTACAACTTCATGTCTCACAAGAATGTCCAAAAATGCTTCATTTGAGAGGTATAGCTCAAAACATTAGGTGTCATTTTTAAAGTCAACAAAAGTCAACTTTTGTTTTGAAGATATTTTGAGCATGGTAACTCTAATTGAGATGAGACCAAAGACATTGGTTAGAGGACTTAGAGCTTTAAAAAGTCCAAGAACACTCAAAATGGAAAATTGAGCAAGTTACACCACTATTGGGCAATTTGGAAGAATGCACAAAGAGAGATATTCAAATCTTTTGCAAATGGGCCTACTTTTTTTTTTCATCCTAACTTGTTCCTCAAGCAATTAGGAGTGTCCAAGCCCAAAGCCACGAATTTTGATTATTTTTTTATTTAATTTGTAATTTATTCATTTAAATGTAAAATAAAATAATTGAAATTAATGGCAAAGATTGATTTTTTTTTCCTTTCCAAGTTCACAAATGCCAAGAAATTGAAATTGGAGCAAGAAAGGCAAGATTGGATTGAAATTGATCAAGCTTTAAAGATTTGATTTTCATGGAAATATCAAATTTGATTTCCATTGAATATTGATTGATTTTTCCAAATTCAATCTCAAATCCTTCCAAGATATATACACAATGCATACCTATCAAGAAAAGAGGAAAAATTGTTCCAAACCCTATTCCAAAGCTCAAAAACTGTGGTTACAAGCAATTGCAAACTTTTGCCAATTGTAGGTGTTTTAAACATCATTGTTGACATCTTCGAATCGATTTGCATTATTGCTTAAAACCATCAAGAATCAAAGAATCCAAATGTTGTTTGTAAGAAAATTTCAAAATCGTATTTTAATTTCATGCATTTTTAACATGTTTTGTGGTTTGCTTTGTGTTTAGATGGAAGTTTGCTTTTGTATAGTTGATTGAGTTTCCATGGTCGGATCGATATTGCCATAACTAGGTTTTCGTATGCTTTAGGGTTTCACTAAATAGGAAAATTGGACTCGAGACTAGTATTGCAGATTTTAATGATGTTTCCAATCAACCATGGTCTTTATTTTATTTGTGTGGTTGATTTTTTGTTAGCGTTGGAGCTGGCGCAGGCCCGAAGTTTTATTTGAATGGAGAAGATGAAGTTTGGCGGAGACGAGGTATGAGGAGATGTTAAATCCATTTCGCCTGTGTTTCAAACACACGCGCGTAGTTGTATGGCAAGGTGGATGATGTTGCCAAGGTCTCTGCCAATTTCCTGCAAGACCATTTTTTTTTACATAGTTTTCAAACTTTTCATATTTTTTTATTTATTTAATATATTTGCTTTAATTTTTTTTTGATTTTTTTATGCATTAAAAATTAAAAAACATTTTTTTTTACATTATTTTTTCTAAAACCTTTATTTAATTTAATAAATTAAAAATATAATTTTTGGTATGTATATTATTTATATTTTTGCATTTAAATCATTATTAATTGCATTTTAATTATTAAACTTTTTTCAAAAAATTATTTTAATATATTTATCATATTTGCATATGTTAATTTTCTCATATTAAAATTGTATTTTTCTAACATTTTCTTGTTTCAATTTCACTCATATTTCCGACTTTTATTCTTTTTTGTGTTGTTTTGTTTTTTTCTTTTATCGTTTTATTTTCCAATAATGTAACTGCTATGGATGTAATAGTTTAAACTAGGTTTTTATTTTGTTTAAATTATGTATCGCTTTTAAAGCCATGTAATAAAGGTAGGTTATTTTTCCGCACCTTTACATTCCGATTACTTTTCCGCACTTTATAAATTGTTAGTAATTAGGCGGTATGGCAAGATAATGACATAGTTACACTAATTTCAAGATAAAATATTCAATTTGACACACTTCTCTCACACACGCACCCCTTAGGGTATTTCTCTCGATTTTTTTCGATTCAAAATGGCTGCGTTTTAACGAAGGAGGTATTCTAGCACCGCTGCCTTCCAAACAAATCATCATAGTCCTTCGATATAAAGATCATAAGACCTACGATGCCGCCACGTAATACATGATCTTGACTTCGATTGTCGCCACGAAAATGATGATAGTCCTTCGATATGTAAGTAGATATTTGCCAAGTTGTTTTCTATGACCATCCGATGTCCCTTCGAATGTCCTGCTTATATCCAACGAATGGAGCTACCTACTAACTAATGGTATGGCTAGCGCTATTTTAAAGGAACGTAGAAGATGTAAACGCACCAATTTGAGTGGGTAAATAAGTCTTTAGTTGCTTGCTCTATCAAATGCTTTTCACACCACACACTTTTTTTCAAGTTCAAATTTTTTTCAAAACTAAATATTTTAACACTTTGTATACACTACATGAGTCATTACAAAGTCAAAGCGTAAATGCCTTTTCAAAGCATTTTTGTCAAACACATGTAAAGCAATTTAAAAGTGATCTAGAGTAACTAAGAGTCTAGATAACTACGGATGGAAAGGGTGCATACCTTCCTTTTCATAACCATTCTTAACTTTAATCTAACGAAGGTCTTTTTTCTGTATTTTTACCTTCCTTAATTGATAAAATAAAAGTCGGTATACTTCTATCCGCATATTTGATACAAAATCCTACAAAGCCGCTTTCACCGTATCATGTAATCGGGCGACTGGCTGGGAAGATCCAAAGAGAGAATTGCCTTAGGGATTTCTAGATCTTTTATCGTTGTTTGACTTGTACTTTATCTTTAAGGGTTGCTTGGGTATTATATTGTTGGGGACCCTACACCCGATCCGGTTTTTTAGGTAAGATTAGATCATCGCGACTGCTTGGACGATAACTACGCGTCAACATGATGGCACAAGTAATAAGTGACACTTTGGTTGCCCCGATACTCTTCATTCCCAAGTTGAAGAAAGTATTTGGCTTCTCGCGTGGTGTCATCAAGCGCCAACTAAACTTTTAGAACCTTAATTGACCCATCTTGGCCATTAGAAGGTAGTGATGGTCTTTGTGTAGACCGAGGTTGGTTGATACCGATGCTACGCCATTGAGATCGACTTTTGGGACATCGATTACTTGGCCGTCAGATTGAAATAAGCGCCTTTAGAAAAACTGTGATATGAGATTCCTAGAACTTGCTACTATTATAGGACAGATGAACCAACTCAAACTTTTGTGGGGTAATCACCTATACCTCATGCAAGCCTTTAAACCTAGGCTCATTGTGTGAATTGTTTGTGTGCTAAACATGACATCATGACATCATCCGCATTGCATATCATTTCTAACTATTTCAAGGACCTAGGGATTTATCTTTGCTCTATTTTGTAGGATTATCTTCTAGAAAGACTATCCGAATCAACTTCATGGGTATCCCTTCTCAACTCAAAGAATTGGTTTCGAAATTTCCACCATGCTCGGCATCAAAAGACATGGTTATCTACTCGACTTGGTTATCTCCGGTTTGAAGAAGATATGATGTATGTCCTATTCCAGCTTCTTGATCCGAAACACCATTGCTTTACATTTCATTATCGCTTGTTCCTACCTTAAGAGTTCTCTACTACTTGGTACCTATTCTGACCAAATGCCATTCACCATTAGAAAAGGTTCCTAAGTTCAAGACATGGCATCCGCTTTACATCTTAAGCGCCGATATCAAGCCAATTGGAAACTAGTGGAGTTAGGGGTTTACTTTCCAAGTTCTTAATCAAGAAAGCCCAGAATTCCTCAAAGTTGAAGTTTCATGCATTTGAACATTGTTGCCTTGCTAATTTATGGTTTGGTTCTATTCCTAACTCGATCAATTCATAGATGTCAACGCCATCAAGTTGTTTCACCCGTAATCCCGCCTCACCTTACTGAGACATCTACATTCTCTCCACACTGCACTACTAAGACAAGGAACTCTCTCAGTGTTGGTACCATACTTTCCTGTGTGGTTTATTTCGCACCTTCCTCCATCGCTAAGAACGAACAAAGGTCGAGATGGTCTCAAAGATCGATGTCACTCTCTCATTCAGATATCCGTTGAACCTTTTCTCTCAAAAGGATTTCACATTTCTGAAAGTGCGGAGAATTTCTAATGTACCACTACTTGGTAAGTGGGAGGTATTACTACAATTTTCTAGTGGCGCCGCTTTGGTTGGAGAGATGGTCCACATGATATGCCTCCAAGATTGTGTTCGACTACAATCATGATTCCTGCATTGATTTAAGGTTTATACACGCCGGCATGGTAAAGAAGATCGATACTAAGACTGGGGCAACTCAATTCCTTGGGAACCTTACCTCAAATGGGAAGCGAGTTAAAACCTCTGCGATGCCGTCACGCCGCGACCGAATTATGGAACCCGGCTATAGGTGACGACTGGTGTTCTCCATCCCGATATGCCACCGATTTTGAAGACTTGAAGAGACTTCATTTTAAAGAAGAAAGGGATACCTTGAAGCTCAATGCTATGCAAGCGAGAAGAAAGTTCTAGAGTTACCAAGCTACTTCATTAGGAGCGAAACATCAACGCTACATCGGCACCAAGAGGAAGCGCCATGGAGACTTAGAGTAGGATGTTTATGTTTTTTTTATTGTTAAACTATCTTTACTTTTTAAAAAAAAGAATAATGAGTATTAATAAATGTTTGTTCATTGTTTTTTAACAAATTAAATTTTTAGGTCCTTGAAACATTGCATTGCATTTGATAAACATTATATTATAGCATAACATTGCATCAAGTACATCGAGATTGGTTTGCTTGCTCGCTATTTATTTTAGTGTAATGGTTGTGCTCGGGCATGGCCAAAGATGTTTGCCAGGTGAAGACGGGTCAAGAAGCCATAGTAGTAGGGTTGCGGTTTTCAACATGGGTAGACGCTTGTGTGTGGTGGCGCGGAAGCTGGCTCAAGGAAGTGTCCATACCGAGGGGTACCGGCGATGAAGGTGAGCAACGTGAACCAAAGAAAGGAGGAGAGGATCATTTTATTGCGGCAGGAAGGAGGAAGATGAAGTACAAGCAATGAAGACCGTTCTGAATGTGGAAAACCTCAAGATGTCCGCTATTTTGATTCCGAGTCTTGTTCCTGTGTTGTAATTCCTCCCAAGTTCAAAATTCAACTTTTGGTACGATGGTGTTGTTTGCCGGTTAAGTCCTGGCGTCCAAGATCAATCCCCACACACCGATGCGTAAAATGTTTTTTTCAAGAGAGTTTGTCCGAACCCGCTGGAATGGTACTATCACTAGAGAATGACCGTATCCGTTTGGAGTGATTTGGCGATGCGGCATATACGAATGGATGTTCAATGACACCCACCGCTGCATGCAACTACAAAGCATGGCGGGTCGTGACGAAGTTCAAGGAGTATGCTCGGCGGAGAGATCTAGCAGTGAGTTCAACCACCCTTGTCCAATGTGGAGTTGGTTGATATGTTTTGGGAACACCGACAGCCCATTCTTCAATCATCCGATTGGAAATTCTTCATTCGGATTCACCGAATGACATTTGACAAAAGCGCATTGCTGGTATCAAGAGCGAAGATTAGACAGAGTCATCTTCAAACGTTGAAAGATCTTTTTTTTAAGAAGCCATGTTGTATGGTCGAAAGCGAGCCAAGACCGACCGTGCTCAATCGCGGTGTATCTCCAATCCTACATCAAGACAACTCGCTGAGACAATGTGCCATCGCGCACGAGACATGACGAAGATCAACATGCTTTTCGCAAGCCTTGCAACACATGTCAACGCAGAGTCGATAAACCTCGAGGGATCCTCTCGTAATATCAACACTTCCTCTCTCGGTACAATCCTAATGCTTGGTGCTTACCATTCAATGCCATTGTGGCATTACATCGATAATTGTGGCTCAAAACAAGATTCAGATATGATCAAGCGGCGGATTGAGTTTGACCCTCTCCGGAGACGAATGTGATCAACGCGCTTATGCCTAACCATGACAAGAGTTCTGTCGCAGGACGATATTTATGTTTTCAACATAGATGACTTACCATTCCTCCGATGGTCAAGTAAGAAGAATTTGTTGCAAGTTCTGTCAATCTGTGATGCCTGAGAATTGTCGCTGGCCCATCTCGCACTGATGGTTGTGCTTGGTGAGAAGACGGTTCGGTATGATGGATAACCGTGAGATACTATTTCCGAAACACCGTGTAAGCCAGTGAAGAAATGTCTAAGTTGAAGATCGACAATGCGAACGAACCGCATTATCTGTAGGGATACCTTGGGGCACAAGTGGAAAATATGATTACATGGTGAAGCATCACCCCGATAGTTACAAGATTATTGAAGATGTTAAGGCGACTGACGGGGTGACGTATTTCAAGACTATGTCGATGTTAACACAATAAGAATTTCTTCACTGATCCCGTGTTTAGAGTGGCACCTCTTATTACTTTCCAAGGCCGCCCATATTCCTCGATAAGGCTATCCTGAATTATGGAGCGATGTTTACTATCATGGCAAGCAAGATCCTCCGACCATTGAAGATCCGACCATTGAAGCTACCATTCCCGACATTGACAACATCATGGATCAAGTAGGCGACTAGAACCGAAGAGTATTTCTCCAGAGATCTCTCTAAAAGACATCACTCCAAACCGATTCCGCCTACTCAATCAATATCCCACCTGTAGGGAAAGAACCGACTCATCCCGCTCAACCGTATACCAAAGGAAGTTGTTAAGACACTCCAAACAAGAAAATGGAGGAAATTTCAAGATCATCAAGAAGAGTAATTACAATGTTGTGGAACACTAGGCGTGCATTCGCCCAAGATTTCCATGCTCGCTTTGTTTTATGCTCGAGGCTCATGCTAATGCTTGGTGAAGTTTCAAGAATGCTCACGACCGCAAGACACTACCACCGATCAATTCAAGTTTGTATTATAGCCTGCCGCCAACGCCTAAGCTTTCTCTCGATGTCGATTGACTTCGCCGAAAGAAACATAACAAAGCTTTGCACATCTCTATGGAATGCAAGGGTACTACCATGTTCTCGTTTTGTGACCGGTTCGCTTTCTCAATATCCTACCAAGATCGTTGATCGGCTTTGATGTCGGCGGTTGGTTTCGAGACCTCAGGACATTATCGTGAGAGTTGATGGTTCTAAGCGCCATCACTTCGTTAAAGTCGGTTCCGTACTTTGACTCCACTTTCTTTGTCATGGACATCCGCCCACTTATTCTTGCTTACTTGGACGCCCTTGATACGGGCAGGCTGTCATTTCTACCTTACATCGTAAACTAAAGTACCCGGTGAAAGGGAAGGTTGTCACAGATGTGGTGAAGAAGAGTATATGGTCACTATCATACTATTCCAATATCTCGAGATGGAGGGTGAATTCTTCGAGACTTCGTCAAGCTAAACGATACCCGAAGTCATGCTCTTGACTCTCCCGCACCCCTTAAGATGCTAAAGTTCCATTAGGATGGCCTCGCCGAATGATGCTTGCCATCACGAACAAGGAGTAGTATTCTGGGGACAGCCCCTAATCTTCCTTTCAAATTTGACAAGACTGTTTAGGCTTCACCATCAAGGGTCAAGATGATACGCCGCGAACGTGCCGCCAACTTCCTTTCCGGTGACGTACCAGAGTGGAATCCATGCTATAAGACGATTTACAACGACTTCGACATCAGAAGTGGATCTTCCCAACTCCGTATCATGGCTCAAAGAATTGAAGATCAAGACGCTATACCAATCTCCTTTAGTCGAGTAACTGCTTTTTGTTTTGCTTTTGCTTTATTTCGATAAAATAAACTTTATAGTTTCGGGCATCATGGGTAGGGTTATTATCTCGTCAGTATTTTCATTCAATAAATTCATGGACTTTTGCATTCAATTGTTTGTTTTCTTTCTTTTACTTTATCACCCCTTCAAAAGCTACGTGTTTCTTACACACCCACGATAATCGCAATCACTCCGAATCTCGTTAATACCATTTATGCTAGTGCTAAATATGACTTTATAATCCGATCTACGTCAAGTCAAGACGCGAGGAAGATTGTGAAGTGCCGTGGAGAACTTGCCGTGATCAAGCAAAGAAGAAGAGCGAAGTTATACAACCCACACTAATAAATAGTCGAGGTTGTGGAATTGCACCGACAAAGATGTAAAAGAGATCAAGATGAGCGGGTCTTCGAGAACAATGTTAAAGAGAGATTGTCTTTATGCTACGAGATTATGTTGAGGTTTTTGTCAATCATACGAAGACATGCTGTGGTTGGACATTGATATCGGTACACCGATTGCCGATAAAAGAAGGTTTTCCCAAAGGAAATGTATGTTCGTCAGATGCTGGCCCGAGATGTCGAGAAAATCAAAGCCGGTTATGAAGCGCTCAATGTTTCTTAGTCACACCCTTATCCCTGAAGGTAAATGTGGTACCCGTATTCTAAGAAGGATGGTAAAGTACGAATAATGTGTGGGATTACGTAGATCCAACAAAGCGAGTCCGAAGACGATTTCCACTTCCCATATTGATGTTCGCTGACAACACCGCCAACACAAGGTTTTTCCTTCATGATGTCTTGCCATAATCGATCAAATGGCCTCAAGACATGGAGAAGACTACTTTTGTTACGTTAAAGTACCTTTCACATAAGGTTATGCCGTTTCTGACCGAAGAACGCAGCGCCACTTATCGCTGCGGTTATGGTAACATTATTTCATGACATGATTCATCACGAGATGTAGGTCTACGCTTTCATTTATATGATAGTCGATCACGCATTTTAAGAAGAACATCTTGGTCATTTGCGAAACTGCTCGGCTGTGTCAGTACGATTGAGATCAATCCTAACAGTGCACCTTTGGAGTCGATCCGAAACTCCTAGGGTTTGTTGTCGCGGTAAAGGTATTGTTGACCGCCCAAGGTTAGAGCTATTCAAGAGATGCCAACGCCCGCACCGAGAAGGAAGTCGAGGTTTCGGGCCGATCAACTACATGCCGTATCTATTGTAATACCTAATGCATTGTGAGCGCATAAAGAAAGATGGTGGAATGGGGCGATCGCGGACAAAATTGGCGAGTAGCGTAATCCTCCTATTTTATGGGCAAGGTATTTTCTGTACTCGATGGCGTTGTAGAAACCCAACGGTGGTTGGGGCAATATGACGGTGTCGTCGAAAGCATGTATATATTTAGTGGTTTACCGTGGAAACAAGATACGAGAATTGAACGGTAATGGTTGCCGACGATATGTATATTGCTTTTTTGATTTCAAGATGGATCCGATAAAATATCTTTGAGAAACCCTCCGGAATAGCAAGATGGCAAATGATCTTGACCGAATATGACATCCAAAGACACTTCTTAAAGCGATCAAAGGAAGTGTGGTAGCGAATACGGTTGAATAACATGGCGTAGCGACGATGAAGATGTTCTACTAGTTAAGATCATGGAACTGTGACGGCGATTGGCCGGATCTATGGGACCATGGTTTTGATGGAGCCTCAACGACTTGGCAATGGTATTGCGCCATCATTATTATATATACGCCTTTCACCGCCAGATTATGTTTCACACGAATAATATAATAGTACGGCGTGTATTGGGTATCAAAAGCGTATGACTTAAGAATGTTTTACAAGTGTGATGGAGATTTTAGTGGTTACGTAAGAGGTAGGGATACGAAGCATCCGAATCTCATTCCATATCGAGTATGTTCGAGTTTGATTCCTTATCAAGAGATCACTTTCAATCATATTCCACGAGAAGAGAATGGTGTATTTATTATGGCTATGTTTGTGGTTAGATGGGACAACGAGGTCCCGGATCATCATTGAAATTATTTAACCAACAGATTGTTGAGCTTGACGTAAGAGAAACCTCGTACTGGACGTGAAGAGATATTTTGAGACTCGTGAATATTCTAGGCATCTCGTTAATGATAAGAAGTTCATGAAGATTTGCATCCAAATTCTTCCTCAAGAACGATATCTTATACAAGCTTAACCATTGTACTTCCGCTGCACTGTACCGTAAAAAGCAATGCGTATCATGGAAGAGTTACATCGGCTTAATTTGGTACCCAATTAAAGGGACACACTATGGCTAAGAAGATTTTGAGAACAGTTACTATTGGTCCACCATGGAAGTCGATTGTCACCGCACGCTCGATCTTGTCACAAGTTTATGCGGTATAAAGTGCACATACTTCGAAAGACTGAATGTTTTAACTTCTCCGTGGTTTTTGCAATGGGGCATGACATGATTGGAGAGATTAAGCCCATGCCAATGGACATCGTTTCATCCTGTGGCAATTGATTATTTCACCAAGGGTGGCAGCCTCGTATTTATCTGTTACTAAGAATGTAGTGGCTCGATTCATCAAGCATAATCTTATCTGTCGGTGATGGCACTTTAAAGGATTATCATGTATAACTGCCCAATCTCAACAACAAGATGATCATCGAACTCGCACGCATTCGAGATCAACATCACATTCATCTCCTTACTGCCTAAGATGAATGGCAGCGAAGCCGCCAACAAGAACATTAAGAAGATTATACTAAGATGACTGTGACTTATAAAGATTGGCATGAGATGTTACCATTTGCTTTCATGGTTATCGCACTTCAAAGATTTAACATCAATAGGCAAACCCTTCTCTTGTATATCAGATGGAAGCCGCCTACCCATCGAGGTTCGACCCTCAACCGTAGTCCTCCAGAGGCAGAGGCGAAGACGATTGGGTCCGATCGCCTTGACCGTATTAATTTGGTCGATGAGAAACGATCGCATCCATCTCGCCATGGACAGATTTATCGTAAACGAATGATCGTAGCATTTAACAAGAAGGTCACACCGAGTCTACCAAGTCATGATCTAGTAGTCGCGCATCATTCTTCCACAAGGTGATCCTCAGGGCAAATGGACTCCCACTTATGAGGGACCGTTGTAGTCAAGATGTGATTTTCCATGGAGCTATGATACTTAGCACCATGGATGGTGAAGACTTCCCACAATTTCGAACGCAGACATAGTCAAAAAATACTACGCATGAAGAGACCCGCTAGGTCGATTTAACCTAGGCAAAAATAAGGGAGATCTCGAACCAAAAGGTTCGGGCAAAATTAAGGATATATGCAAAAGTATAACCCTAAGTAAGTCGAAACTCCGAAAAAGGCGGTTAAAAAGGGTATCCAGTAGATCGAAACCCGAAAGTGGCGGTCAGGTAAAAGTTAGTGGATTTAAGCATTTACTATGTCTCTTCCAGATCATTCATTTCAGCACTACTATCGATTCAAGTCAAATGGCGAAGATCACCTACCTCACTTTCTACCGAAGAAGGAGATGAGATAGTTGGAATATATGAGTACTAGCACAATGGACTTAACGAGATTGTTTCCGCATAGCTTTTTACCTTTTCAGCATAAAACTTGGCCATACGCCACCTTTCAAATAAATTTTCTTTTCTTTTTACAATTTCGTTGTTGTTATTTGCAATAAGTCCAACGTTTGCTTTGAATGACTATACGATTTGACAATAAGAATCGATCACAAACATACGAAAGTTGAACATATAAAAGTACTTACTACGGTGTTCCAGAATTCGATGACGACTTAAAGTCAACAAATAGTTCCCCACAGAGTATAAGGTGTCACCCACAACACACCTTCCCCAATGGAGTATAAGGAATCATTTAGCAACGATTCCACTCAATCGAGCAACGCTACATCACTCAAGCAAGAACACTTCATCCTCAGATATTTCTCAATCCTCCCTTCTCTCATAGCAGATTCAGACTTAAACTTGGTCGATAGTGCATCGGAGGAACATACACTTTTATTCCCAAAGAGATTACAACGGACTCTAGACTCTTCAGTTCGGTCTCAAAGAACCATCAAATGCTCTCCAACGAGATCTACACTCTAATCCCCAAAGAAGGCCTCTTAAATTTCTCAACAGGATCTACATACAAGGTCCTCAACAGATCGCCTCCTGCACTCTCCTCAAATAGGTCTATATGAGATCTCCGACAACGAGCTTCAAATCTCTACCTTCCTCAATAAGATCTAGGCCTAAGACTTGGTCGATAGTGCATCTAAGAATCCAGGATATCTTTCTTCTCCTTCAAAGTGAGTTCTCACCTACTCAATTCCCTGTGCGGTTAGAAATCTTCAAATGTAATATCCGCATCTTCTTCAAGATGGATATGTTTTGAAATATCACAACATTCATCATTCATACATTTCTCATAAAGTCATAATTCATGCATATGTCATTCAGATACAACATGTATCATCACTTTGCATAAGACTAACAAATATTCTATCAAAGTTTTTCTTGATTTCTCCAAATGTAACAAATGGCTTCGACGCAAATGTGTCCAGATTAAGCCCCGAGCCGACGGAAAACTATCTGAAAGACCGCCAAAAAAAGTCCAGATTAAGCCCCGAGCCGACGGAAAACTATCAAGACCGCAAAATGTGTCCAGATTAAGCCCGAGCCGACCGGAAAACTATCAAAGACCACCTCCGTTATCCTCCGATACTGTGCAATGGATCAACACCGATGCACAACAGGAAACTATCCGCATTCTTGCCAACTACAATCTCCTCCGAGTAATCGACACGAAGATTTATTCGACAATGATCAGCAGTCAGTCAGACGACTCCGTTGCCTGGATGGCATCTTAAGCCCATCTCCGACTACTCATCAACAAAGGCTTCACTCGAATGTCGCATATATGGTTAAAAATCAATATGCACTAATAACTTCATTCGGTGAACACAAAGTCTAACGTGGCGACTCCTCTTCGGATGGCATCTTAAGCCCATCCTCTCCGCTCCAGAACATCTACGTAGTCTAACATACGACTCACCCCCAAAGATCGACCTTCTCAGATGGCATCTTAAGCCCATCTCCGCTAATTCTCCTATCAACAACCCCGAGTCTAGCATACGACTTGCTCCTCAAATAAGTCTCCAACTTCCAAATGGCATCAGAAGCCCATTCCCGCATCATCCATTATTCATAGTGCAAATTGTGTATTTTGTTCAATCAATTTACCTCCACGAAGACAAGCATGTCAATCTAACCTTCCAAAGAGAAGATTGAACAGGCAGTCATTATACCCCAAAATTGCCCTCCATCTACTCAAAAGATTTCATACATCTATGCTCAAGGATTCTCAAGAGTTAATCGATAAACTTTTCCTAGACAATCAACCCAAACTTGTGTTGATAGGTCTCGACCAAATCCACCAAGAAAGTTGATTGATTTTTTACGGTTAGACCAATAAATTCATCTAATGCAAATAAATTTAGAACTTGTTTTCTTCTTCTTCATCTTTTTCCTTTGTCCTTTATCTGTAAAAGTGATCAATTGGTGGCGAGCTTTAATGTTCAAACATAAGCCCCAAAAGATGACTTGAGTTTTGATCTTGGTTCAACACCTTCGGCGCTTGTCGTGTGGTCAGCGTTGATTTTAATCAAGCTTCCGCAAGTTTCCACTAACTTTGTCCATTTGAAATTCTCAATCATCTTTGATCAAGTGATGTGATAATTTAAATCGGTGATACACTTGACAAAAGCAATTGAAACTTGTCGTGGTCGCGTTTGATTCTATCAAGATAGTCACTCTGTCGATTTACTAACTACTAACAATTATGATATATTTGAAGTTTTAAGATAGTCATCTTGCTAACCTTTATTAATGGCTTTTACTTTATGCTCTTTACTTTCCTCTTTACTTTTATGCTCTTAACTTTATGCATCTTAATTTTAGCATTTATATTTCATGTCATTTTTCTTTGCTCACTTGAGCATTTTATTTTCTTTTTATCTTGAATTTGCTCACTTGAGCTTTATTTTTCTTTTTTTCAAAATACCTAATAGTTCAACTTAAACATAAAAAAATTTTGATTGGACCTGGTTATTATCCTTATGCTCAAGTTCGACTTTTGGACTTAGGATTAGGACTTACCTCATTGAGATTTATGTGCCCTTGGTGTTATTATGTTTTGCTTGGATTATTATCTTGTATGCGTGTGTTGGTCGAAAATATGCCAAGGCCACCAAGGTACTAAGTCCTTAATTTAAAGGGACAATTTCGAGCTTCGTGGAAAATTCTAGAAGAGAAGGATATAATTTGGTCAAGAGTGAGGAATTTCAAGTCTCAATGACCAAGAGGCCATTGATTCTTATGAGTGGTTATCTTGGGTTCGAATGAGTAAGGTATGTCATTTAAGTCAAGTCAAGAATTCACGAGGCCGAAGTGGAGATTATTCTTAGAGAAATTTAGCATCATTGTCTCAAGGTTTGACGTAACTTATGGAAGCGGAATCAGTTATTTCTATGCGCTGTGTCTTCGAATTTCAAAAGGAGGTGCGTAACATGGGCGCTGATTATAGTTTTGAAGGATTGGCGCTCGTAGAGGTGCGGTGATCCATGGAGTTGTTTCATGTTTAGTGAGCTACGATTTAGCATAGTCGCTACTTTGTAAATACTATAAATAAGTCAAATCTTGTAATTTGGTGTGTTCATTCAGATGCTCAAACCGCTTGCAAAATCACCACCTTTACTTAAGGAAGAAAGAGTCCGCAGCTTTGATGTAACGTTGAATCACCAACTTTTTCGCTGTAATCAAGTTTTATTTCAATCTTTATCTAATCATCCCGTTACTTTCTTCTAACCGTCGAGAAGCATTTTTATGTTCTTTTGTTTAAGTTTCGCATAAGTCCCGATTTAAGTTAGTCACGAGTCATTTAGTCATTGCTTGGGCCGTTAAAACTCCTTCGATCGAGGTTTCGTCGTTAGGTCACTGGATTACTTATCTCACCAAGCCTTAGTTTGTGTGGAAACCATCATAGTAGTTTCTAGCTCGTCGAACACCGGTTTGCTGGCTTCTTCGAACGAGACATCGTGATCACCAAAACTTAGCACACGCCTGAGATCAACTCGCCGATTCGCTAGTAACCCCTAGTTTAGACACGGAGGATCAAGGTTGTTTACCATTTTCCACAAGAACAAATTGCACACTGGTGGACCATAGTGTAAGTAACAACGCAGATGAGACTTAGGAGCGGAGTTTTACCAAAATACAACAAACCTCCTGGGAGACACAAGGGATGTCTAACCCCAATGAATAGATCGACGAATCTCGGGATCTTTACCTTCAAACCCCGATTGAGGAAATCGTCCAAAGTCAACCACAAACAACGAATTCGATACCACGATTCCTCGACATCAAGACGTCGGGACATCCTAGCGGGATGCCAGACGACTGATGAGGGATTTCAATCATAATACGTCTGCCATCAGACATCGAGGCAGAGATGGATGATAGAACCATGAAATGGTTAATATATTAACCAATCAAATGGGTAATGTCTTCAATCCCATAGTGGCAAGAGGCGGTGAAACCAATAGATTATCTCATGAAACTAACCGCCAAGTGATTGCACAACCGACACGCTTTGGTAATTTCAGGGCCCTCAAGATACGGGTCACCACGTATGGTGCCACACGCACATGTGCAAGGCATTTGCCCAAGCCGTATAAACACGGGGCGTGAAAATATTCATCGTAAGGACGAAGACCACGTAAACGTGGGTTTAGGCAACCTAGAGTAGTGATTCAATGTTCCACGAGGTCGACTGTGTCCTCGAGGATATTCGACGAGAGGAAATTGTTATCGAGGGTAACTCACTACGCTGGCCAAAAGAATCATATTGAATGGCTTCCAAACACTCGCAGAGGCCAACATATTCATCACTCAATGACTATATCCCGGCAGATCGAAAAACTCAGAGGATTAAGACACCAAAATATACTAAGTTTGGGGAGATTGTAGAATCGGACTGTCGAATATATAGCTGATACCTAACCGAGTCGGGGATATGGTAATAATGAGGGTCTTAGAATCAAACATTTCTCATCCTTAACTAAAGCCGCTGCTTACCGTTTACTTACCGCTTTCCAAATTCGATCGACAATGGTCGACATCGAGAAAATGTTCCATGAACAGCTTTGGCTTTAGGACATTGAAAATCATTGTCGTAACTATCCAAAGATGCTTAAAACATTGAGACCATCGATTTAATTATCTATTAGGTTTAGTCCCTAAGTTTCGGTATGTTTCACCCAAGTGCTCGAGTACGAGTTAGTACGTACGGTCACGTGAGGTTTAGATTATTCCATCGTAAAGAAAGTCGATCCCACATTTGTGAAAAGTATGTCATGCTTAGCGCATGGTGGTTCGGACACCTGTGAAAGCCCCGAGAAAGTTAGAAAGAATACCAAGGCTAAGGTCAAGAGTTAGAGAGGGTTTATGCTTCGACTATGACGTATTACTGAGCCCATATATGGTGCGATTATATCTCACCGTCATACCCCAAAATTTGCCCTCCATCTACTCAAAAGATTTCATACATCTATGCTCAAGGATTCCTCAAGAGTTAATCGATAAACTCTCTCCAGACAATCAACCCAAACTAGTGGTTTGGTATCTCTCAAGTCAAGATGGATTTCCAACATCTCCAATGGCCTTCATGCCTCCTCATATGCTTCAAAGATTCTCCATGTCAAGTTTCAAGCCTCACAAGTCAAGTTTCTCGACAATGGTTCGATGGTCAAAATCAGTGATTGACAAAAAGTCAATCGTGGTCAACATGCACAAAACTTCGATTTTTGGTCAACATCCTCATTTTGAAGTTACATTCATCATTTGATCAAGGGTTGATCATGATTCATCAAGAAAACTCAAGATTTGCTCAAAAGTCCAAATTTCTAAATTGTGGTTTCTAATGAAAAGTCAACCAACTTTGACCGATCATAACTTTCTCATACTTTCTCGTAAATTTTTCCACCACCTCTTGTTTTGAAGGAAATTCAATTTCTACAACTTCATGTCTCACAAGAATGTCCAAAAATGCTTCATTTGAGAGGTATAGCTCAAAACATTACTGTGTCATTTTCAAAGTCAACAAAAGTCAACTTTTTGTTTTGAAGATATTTTGAGCATGGTAACTCCAATTGAGATGAGACCAAAGACATTGGTTAGAGGACTTAGAGCTTTCCAAAAGTCCAAGAACACTCAAAAATGGAAAATTGAGCGTTACACCATCTACAAGTCGGGCAATTTTGAAGAATGCACAAGAGAGATACTTCAAAAATCAAATCTTTGCAAACGGCCTACTTTTTCTTCATCCTAACTTGTTCTCAAGCAATTAGGAGTGTCCAAGCCCAAAGCCACGAATTTTGATTTATTTTCTATTTAATTTGTAATTTATTCATTTAAATGCAAATTAAATCTTAAAATAAATTATAAAATTGAAATTAATGGCAAAGATTGATTTTATTCTTTCCTTAAGGTCCAAGTAACTCACAAATGCCAGAAATTCAAATTGGAGCAAGAAAGGCAAGATTGATTGAAATTGATCAAGCTTTAAAGATTTGATTTTCATGGAAATATCAAATTTGATTTCCATTGAATATTGATTGATTCTTTCCAAATTCAATCTCAAATCCTTCCAAAGATATATACACAATGCATACCTATCAAGAAA
This sequence comes from Vicia sativa, assembly GCA_021764765.1. Taxonomy (NCBI): domain Eukaryota; kingdom Viridiplantae; phylum Streptophyta; class Magnoliopsida; order Fabales; family Fabaceae; genus Vicia; species Vicia sativa. The sequence goes on from CM038795.1 coordinate 1,971,527, forward strand.
AGAGGAAAAATTGCTCCGTAAACCCTATTCCAAAGCTCAAAACTGTCACAAGCAATTGGCAACCTACTTCAAATTGCTTAATTGTTTTGAGGTGTCCAACACATTCTTGACATCCCCGACCGATCCGCATTCTCACATTGCTTAAAACCATCAAGAATCAAAGAATCAAATCTTTGTTCAAGAAAATTTCAAAATCGTATTTTAATTCTCATGCATTTTAACATGTTTTGTGGTTTGTTTTGTGTTTAGATGGAAGTTTGCAAGTCTCGATAGTTTGATTGAGTTTCCATGGTCGGATCGATACTTGCCATAACTAGGGTTTCGTGCCGCTTTAGGGTTTCATTAAATAGGAAAATTGACCGAGACTAGTATCGCAGTATTCGAATGATGTTTCCAATCGAACCATGGTCTTAGAATTTATTTATATTACTGTGTGTGATTTTTGATTTTGTTAGAGTCAGAGTCGAGCCAAGGCCGACCGAGTTTTCAAAAATTTGAATCTGAGAAGATGAAGTTTGGCGCGAGCGAGGCAATAGGAGGAGACGCTGTTTGAATCCATTCGCCTGTGTTTCAAACACACGCTTTAGCTCAGAGTAGCAAGGCATGGATGTCTGAAGCCAAGGTCTCCGCTCAACTCGGCAAGACCATTTGTTTTTTTACATAGTTTTCAAACTTTTCATATTTTTCTTATTTATTTAATATATTTCATGCATTTTTAATTCTTTTCATGATTTTATTTATGCATTAAAAAATTACCAAAAACATTTTTTCTTTTTACATTATTTTTCTAAAAACCTTTATTTAATTTAATAAATTAAAAAATATAATTTTTGCATGCATATTTATTTTATTTATATTTTTGCATTTAAATCATTATTAATTGCATTTTAATTATTAAACCTTTTCCAAAAAATCCCAAAAAAATTATTTTAATATATTTATCATATTTCCAGCATATGTTAATTTTCTCATATTAAAAATTGTATTTTTTCTAACATTTTCTCTTGTTTCAATTTCATCATATTTCCGACTTTCTTATTCTTTTCACATGCGTCTCGATTCTGGACGTTTTTTTCTTTATCGCTTTTTATTTTCCAATAATGTAATGCCATGGGATGTAATAGTTTAAACTAGGTTTTTATTTTCTCGTAAGTTTAAATTATGTATCCGCTCTAAAGCCATGTAATAGCGAGGTTTATTTTCCGCACTTTACATTCCGTGATTTTACTTTCCGCACTTTATAAATTGTTAGTAATTAGCGTGTATGGCAAGATAATAATTGGACATAGCTCACACTAATTTCAAGATAAAATATCCGAATTTGACACACTTCTCTCACACACGCACTTTGGGTAATTCTCTCGATGCCTTTCGATTCAAAATGGTCATGTCCCCTAACGTAGAGGTATTCTAGCACCGCCGCTTTCCAAACAAATCATCATAGTCCCTTCGATACAAAGATCATAAGACCCACGACGTCGCCACGTAACATGATCTTGACCCTCGATTGTCGCCACGAAAATGATGATAGTCCTTCGATACGTGCTAGGATACTTCCTACAAGTTGCTTTCTATGACCATCCGATGTCCCTTCGAATGTCCCGCTTACATCCAACGAATGGAGCTACCTACTAACTAATGGTATGGCTAGCGCTATTTTAAAGGAACGAGAAGTACGAAACCACCAATTCGAGTGGGTAAATAAGTCTTTAGTCTTGCTTTATCAAATGCTTTTCACACCACACACTTTTTTCAAGTTCAAATTTTTCAAAACTAAACATTTCCTAACACTTTGTATACACTCCTCACGAGTCATTACAAAGTCAAAGCGAAATGCCTTTTCAAAGCATTTTGTCAAACACACGTAAAGCAATTTAAAAAGTGATCTAGAGTAACTAAGAGTCAGATAACTACGGATGGAAAGGGTGCTAATACCTTCCTTTTCATAACCATTCTCCGAACTCGTAATCTAACGGTCTTTTTCTCATACTTTACCTTCCTTAATTGATAAAAATAAAAGTCGGTGGTGACTTCGCTATCCGCACATTTGATACAAAAATCCTACAAAGTCAGCTTCACCGATCACATCGCCTACGTAAGTAGATGATTTCCGAAATGGCCAGACCCGCTTATGAATGCAAGTCACTTTTCCCTCAAAAGGAAAAAGTTTGTCCGTCGAGAGTAGCTCAAAATTCCCCGCCAAAACTTACACTTTGATGTTAGTAAATGTGAGGAGATATTTGATGCATTAGTGAAAGATGGTCGATTTAATTCGTGGTGCTAAAATGCCACCACTAGAGAAGACAGAAAAGAGGTTTTGTAAATATCATAACTTTCTTGGTCACACTACTTCTCAATGTGTTCTTTCGTGGATCCGTCCAAAATCGCCGCAAGAAGGCCCTCAAGTTCACCTCCGTGAGGATGAAGATGATCCGACCCATCGAGGCAAGAAGAGGCCTTGTTTATCGAGGTCATGGAAATCAACGGGTAGATGTTGAAAATTTCTCCAAGATAATATGGTCGAGGAAAGTGAAGGGAAAGTCCGTTAGTCAAGATGGTCGACGCTTACCCAAAACCCCAAGAGGAGTCACGATTTCCTCAACGTCAGAAGAGCCAAGGCTCGATCAGGGTTCAGGCCCAAGATGAACAGACTCACCGACGCACAGTCCGTAAAACTTCAAAGGTCAGCAGATCATGGAGGGAAGACAACATTGAATAGGATCCTAGAAACCCCACCATCCAAACCTAAGACTTACGCCCCTACCGATGCTCCAAAGGATACTGGATCAAGCCTCAATTAGGTGCCGAAACTTCCAATGATGCCGCACTAAGGAGGCTAAAGGCAAGTCCTGATGAATTACCGCTGAAGTTACTTCCGAGAGGAAAAGTCGTTCCGAGAATTACATGGGAGGAACCCTATGAGCCGAACTCAATAGAGGCGCTTCAGAGGAAGAAGCAGTCGAAAGGTTAGTCATCAAGATGCCAAAAGAAAGAATGACAACCGTAAGAGATACAAAGTTAAGGTGGATCCGGTTGTGAAGCAACAAATTAAAAATATGTTGGCAAACCCGCCAAAGATTCCGACGAGGTTACTAGCGATTTCGCCCGAGTCCAAGCAAGCTTCGACGCCTTGGTCAATGTTGTCACTATGTTGCCCGGTAATAATGTGCCCACCGATGTAGAGAACTCGACGAGGTCGAGTCGCCGAATTGGCTTCATAAGCCAACGGTTACTGCGGATGGATAATGGTTCCGCCGAGAACCGTGATGCTCTTCAAAAGCCCGACATGGCCATGAAGAGCCATTCAAGCCTCACGATCGTGGCAAAAGTCCAAGATGTCACCGTGAACAAGGTGCCGTGGATGTGGTGCTACGCTTAACATTATGCCTTACCATACTCAAGAAAATCGCATGTTTGACACCGACATCATAACTCATAACGTGGTCTTATCGCATCACGAAGGAAATACAAAGAGTACCATGGGGTGATCCAGTCAACATCACCGTTGGTTCAAGATCAAGGCAAACCATCTTCATGGTCATCAAAGGAAGCCTAGTTACAATCACGGTTGGTCGAGAGTGGCTTCATGGTGTCGGTCAGGCCATCATCTATGCATCGATAATTTGGAGAGAAGACGATTACGAAAATATCAATGCCGACTCAAGGATATTTCGGTCGATGTCAACCATGTCGGTCCAATCGATTTCGACCGCAGTCGGCTAATATTGCCCCATGCTTTCCAAATCAAGAAGGATACCGAGTTTGTCCGAGTCTTTGTATCTTCGAGGCTATGGAACTCATGGCTTTGTTTGGGACGAGCCTATAGGATTTATATGCGCACTCGCATACCATCGGGGCAACCAACCTCCGACGATGTCCGAAAGAAGCCTTGCAAAGGATTTCGCGATGCTGCCGAAACAAGATCAATTCGCCCGAGGCCGAGGCAAACCTGGTTGTTGTAGCCGCAAAGGTTGGTTGTCAAACGAGGTTAATACGGTCACGAGCCAAAACCACCAATATACAAGTGTCGAAAGAAGACGTCAAGAGCATCGCCTAGATTGCATATACGACGAAGAACCTTTAGTTCGAGAAAGATCCTATGGCGCCGAGAAAATGCAGCCACAAGATCCTTAGAGGAGGTCGACCTTGGCGAAAAGGAGATAAAAGGCCCACATATATAAGCCAACATCGACCCGTAACTAAAATGAAGGTAATCTTTGCTTAAAGAATTTAAAGATTGTTTTGCATGGGATTATAACGAAATGCCCGTTTAAGTAAATTTGGTGGAACACAAACTACCAATGAAAGATGGGGCGGTTTAAAGCAGACGCCGACGCTTCCGCTTGGTGTCGAAAATAAAAGAGGAGATCGAAGACTTCTCAAGAGCAAGTTCATTCGAATCGCAAGGTATGTCGAGTGGTTGGCAAACATTGTGCCGCCCTTAAAAGAATGGCAAACTTAGAGTCAGATTGATTTTAGGAATTTAAATAATCGCTACTCAAAAGATGAATATGCTACGCCTGGTCAAATGCTTGTCGATTCACCGCAGGATTTCAATATCTAAGTATGCTTGATGGTTATGCTGGTTATAACCAAATCTTTATTGCATAAGATGTGCCGAAAACGGCTTTCCGCCTCCCGAGTTAGGCACCTATGAATGGGTGGTAATGCCATTCGCCCAAGAATGCCGGAGCCACGATCAAAGGGTAATGAATTGATGTTTCATGATTTTATTGAAGATTTCATGCAAGTTTATATCGACGACATCGTGGTTAAGTCGAACTCGAGTCGACGATCTTTATCATCCGCGAAGATCGCTCGAGAGAATGAGACAATACGGATTAAAGATGAATCCATTGAAATGTTCTTGTGCAGCGTGAGATTTCTTGGCTTGCATAAAAAGGGCATTGAAGTCAATCATACGAAGACCAAAGCCATCATGGACGTCGCACCGCCAAATGAAAACAACTTCACCATTGTTGGGGAAAATAAACTTCCCGAGGCTTTCATCTCCAATTTGGAAAGACTAAGGTGTTTTCACCATCGCTCGATCAAGAATGAAGAGTTCACCCGCATAAAGAGCATCGTGAGGCTTTGATGTAATCAAGGCATATTTAGTGGAACCTCCGTGTTGGTACCTCCAAAGGTGGAATAAGTCTATGAGGTTGTATATAGCATTTCGATTCAATAGGTAGCATGTTAGTACAAGAAAATGTAAATGGTGTCGAAAGACCAATTTATTACCTTAGTCGAATGTTGAATGATACGAAACTAGGTATAGTGATATCAAAAACTATGCCTTTGTTTGTATTTTTCTTGTATCAAATTGAAGCAATATATAAAGCCACCGACGTATGTTTCTTTGATTTTGATATAATTACATATGTTGTCCAAACCAATTTTGCATAGTCGAATTGGTAAACGGCCCTAGCACTTATCGAGTATTCCCTAACTTATGCGCCTTAAAGGCCATGAAAGGACAAATTGTGGCGATTTCTTGGTCGACCACTCGCCTATGGCCATGCCACAAAATTATGTTGGTTTGCTCCATGGAAATTATATCGATTGCTCCACCATAAAATGGAGTCGGTATAGGGTAGTCATAATTTCACCAAGTGGAATTCCAAAGACAGCTCAAATATGTCATCGACGGCATGTGCACTAACAATGAGGCGTAGTATAAGCTTTGATCATCGGACTTGAATCGCCGCTAGAACCTGGGGCAAGGAATGTTGAAATTATGGGTGACTCAGAGCTAGTAGTAAAGCAAGTGTCAAGGAATACAAATGCGCCAAAGCAAACTTAATCATGTACTTCTAGCGATAAGGTTGTTCAAACAATTTGAGCAAGCAAGTATCAGCCACATACCACGCCAGGAAAATCAAGAAGCAAATGATTTGGCAAAAGAAGCCTCTGGGTACAAGAAGTCTGAAGATGAGGAAAGCATCCCGACAAGAGAAAAGGTTCGACGTACTGCTTTATACCCTTCAGATTTGTCCATTATTAAGTTAGGTGCATTTGATACCGAAAATTTTGAAATTTTTATAATTAATAATGGGCAAAATAGTGATTGGCGAAAACCTTTAGTTGAATATTTGCGAAACCAAGAGGGACCAATGATAGAAAACTAAGTATAGGCCCTTAGTTATGTTTTGATCAAGAAGAGTTATTTAAGAAAACCCGAGGGGTGTTGTTAAAATGTCTAGGCGAGAACGAGACATATGTAGTGCGGTCGAGGCATAGTATGCATGTGCGCCCATCGCCGACACAAAATGAAATGGCCGCTAATACGCTCGTGTCTATTGGCCCTCGATGATGAAAGACCGCATCGAGTTTGCTAAAGGGTGCCAAGAATGTCGTGTATGGGGCATTCAACATGTTCTCGCTAGCGAATTGCATGCCATTGTGAAACCATGGCCATTTAGGGATGGGCGCTGATGATTGGGAAATTAAACCACCTGCAAAACAACAAAGATACATCTTCAGTGGAATCGACTATTTCACAAATGGGTCAAGCGTGGCATTGAGGAATGTCGACCAGAAGTCAGAATTGATTTCATCCAACCATATCATTTACGATTGGGGTACCGAGACAATCACCACCGACTGCGGATCAGATTTGGGGCAAAAGATGCAAACTTTGCACAAGAAGGGATCAAACTACTAACATCTACCCATTACTATGCACAAGCAAATGGCTGCGGAAGCGCCAACAAGGTAATAGTTAGCTTGATTAAGAAACAGTGGGCAAAACCTAGAAACCGCATCAAACGCTAGATCAAACATCAGGCTCATCGAACGCTCCAAAAGAGGCTACGGAACCACACCGCTCCTAACATATGGTCACGACGCCATCGCCAATGAGATACATGTCCATGCGGTGAGAATTCAAAGACAAAACGAGATACCCACGTAAGACTATCGACTATGATGGCGATGAGCTAGTCGATTGGATGAAGAGAGGATGTTAGCTTTGATTCCATAACAAGGCAAAAGACAAAATTGCCAAGGCCTATAATAAGGTAAAAGACAAGCATCGCCGCCAATGATCTCGTGGAAAGTAATCCTACCTATGGATAGGAACGATAGGGTTTTAGGAAGTGGTCACCAAATCAAAGGACCATTCAAGATAATCTAAGTATTCTCAAACAATGCATACGAGCTTCAAGAGTGGCCTGGATCGACGATCCTAAGAGTAAATGGTAAGTACCTAAAAAGGTATAAACCAATCCTGCAAGAAATAACTATTTCGACAACTTAGAGAATAAAGTGAAAGATAGTCGGAGAAATGAATATCGATACCAAAGCAAAATAAAAATAAAAAAAAAAAATAAAATAAAAGTGGCCATAGGCCATTGTTCGTAATTACAATAAAGTCGGTGCCAAAGAAAGAAGTTACAATTGTTACATTAAAATTTTCCAAATTTCTTCCGAAAGTAGATGTGTCACCACAGCGACATCGTGAATCGACCAACCCTCAAGATGCTCGCCAAGGTCGAAATGGTTTTGTCTCTTTGTTCCGCTTTGAGCAGCAGGAAGCGTTTTGGCTTTTTTCCTCAATGCCGAATGCCGCAATGGATTCCTCCAGTCTTTGTCGGCCGCAATGATGTCCTCCAGCCTTGGACAAAGCGGCTAGTGATCGCGTATTTCATCGCCTCTTTCCTTTGGGAACTAGCGAGCCGCTTTGTCCTTCGTAGTAGCCGCCGAATTTTCTTTGCTGTCCTCCTGGCAATAGTAAAAGATTCGAACAAGCAACCGTTGTTGAAAGATTTCTTCTTCATTAGCAAGAACCTGCTTGACATTTTCACTAAAGGAAGAAGAACCCGGTCAAATGTAGACAACATGAGCTTGCACGAATCGCTGATGTCGAGGCTCCTCGCTTGGCCATGGCCTCAAGTTCTTGCAAAGATTGGTCTCTCACAAGCGATTCAGTGGAGCTCGTGGAGGAAGGCATAAGCTTTGATCTTGTCACCAAATGCTTGATTTCCGAGCCTCCTGAGGTAACTCGCCGCATGAACAAGGGCCCGGTTTGGTCCGAATCAAGAGAAAATGTATTTGTCAACAAACCATCCAGCTTCGATCTCCCCGCCGATATCAATGTCGAGAAGAAACGCTGAGTGTTGAAGGTCAGATCTTGGGATGTTGTAACTTGGGGTCACTGAAGTTTGTCCGTGAGCCTTGAGCACCATGGGAGTTTCGCCAAGATGTCATCCTTGCCAATACCCGAGGTCGAACCCCGCTATATCCTCGATTATCCACATTAACATTCTTAGCTTGTTCTTGGGGAGTACCAATAGGAACCATGCCATTCTCGTCGCGTCAGAGCCCGTGCTAAGTTCGATGTGCTAGAATCGGTCCCAGCCGGGTCGAATGTGTGGCGTGACTAGGATGTAATCATCACTAAGAGTAGCCACCTCATTTAAGTCAACAACTCACCAAATGACCATTGGTTTCAAGTGGTTGACGATGGGGAGAAGATTCTCGTGCCCCGGTTGTATTCGGGACCTGTGGTGCTAGGTCAGTTGTTCAAGCCGCACTGCCGCTCAAAAGCCTCATCCCGAAGGCAAAGAAAATGAGTATGTTACAAAAGAATGAGCATGAATACATGGACGACAGTTAGGCGATACATGTACTTTGGGTCCACTTTCAACCAAGGGACCAATGGTTTCAATGCAAGGCTCTTCTCTCAAGTTTCGACGACCCTCCTTGGTTAATCTATCGACACCAACATCCTTGTCTTCGCTAGACCTCTTCGTCAAGATTATCGTGTCGAGACATAGTTACCGGCCGGGCATCGATGAGATCGATGGTCTTCCATCTCAACCTTCGAGTGTGTCGAGATAACCTTACCTCTTCTTTAGGATTAGAGGTGGCACGCCATCGCTTTTAGAAACTTCACCATCGGTCTTGCAATCTTAGAGGAAGAGGATTTGTGTTTCTTCTTTTCTTTCTCCTTCTCGAGGTCGCCTTTCGAGCTTTCGCTTTCTTCATTTTCTTTCTCTTTTCGAGCCGCTTTCTTCATTTTCTTTTTCTCGTGACCATCGACGTGTCTTCCTTCTTCGTTTTGATTGTTTGGATTTGGTGGAACAATGAGGGAAGAAACATCAAGATGCCTGCAAGGTTAGAAAGAAATTAGACAAGGCGTAAATTAAAGGAGGGATTTTAGTAAGGCGTAGGTAATACCTTCTTCCCCCTGTTGTAATGTGTCCCTCTGGAAAATTTGGATTTAGTGGAGGGAGCAACAAGACCGCAGAGCGTGTCCGACCAAAAGAAAATAACCATAGTAAGGATTTGTGACAAACAAAAGAGGTAAGAACTAAGTAAGAAACAAGATGCTCACTGAAGAACCGTTTTATTAGTAGTGTGAAATGGGTTTCAGGTTCGAGTCTGAGTCCTCAAGGACATTCCGCAAAAGGGCAACAACATTAATATCAGAGATGATAAACCAGATCAAGCCAATAGGTTCTCGATTACAAACCTTTGTGGTTGAAGGACCCGCTATGGTGTCCCTTGCAGGAGCGCCAACATCCGGAGCATGTTCAAGGGGAGTCAAACAAAAAGAAAAGTTAATAGCCCGTAAGTTTCGACACGAAGAAAATGGCTTCGTGCCGCATCACGAGGCATGCCCGAATTTGCTTGCTATTGGTACGCCAACGCCTAATGGACTTACCCCGCAATGCGGCGGAAGCAAAGAGTACCGAGCTAATTTACCTTGGAATCGCCAACAAACGAGTCAAGTATGTCCGCCACCAAGTGTCAAATTTTGGCACAGATATCGGGGCTTGAATCAGAAGGTGAGTTGGGGGCTGGTGCAAACATTGTCATAACTGCCTTGATGACACCCCAAGGACTATTGGCAAACACTCCATCGAGGAGACCAGGGACTCGAAAATGGATTTAGGAAGAGTTTGGCAAAGCCCGAATCATGCAGCCACCGTGTTGGGTTGGTATGCCCAAGGCTTGGTTTGTCACCATTATGCATAAGATAAGAACGGAGTCAACACTTGAGTCCGTGGTTGATGGCACCGAGGATATCTCGCGCCTCGGATAAAATTTGCCAAAGAATAATAGGAGAGACTTTTGATTTGTCCAAAAAGGGCTGAGACGAGTCAAGTCACCTTTTTCAACATGGCATCGAACATAACTTCAAGTAATCGAGGCCTCACTATTCTCATTGTGGATGCTCGATGCCACGCCTCCCATACACTATAGTCTCGACCGAGGTACCGGCCGATCATGCATGCTACCTTCTGCTTTTGAAAGGTTTCACTTCACCGGGAACGGGCCACTAACCATAATCGAGAAGCTTAGGGCCATGGAATAATACATTTTTTGGGGTCAATAACATGAGCTTTATTTGGCCCACGATATCCGCCAATGAAGAGTAGAGCGAGGCCAAAATGAGGTCGATATGGAAACCGGTACCATCAGGTAGGTGGCTAGCCGTAGTGGTATGTGCCTTACCGCACGCACCTATTGCATAATATATGGCGTATAACCAATATGCCAAAAGGCAACATGCTCCTCGTCCGAGATCTCATCGTTGTTCTTGTGATGATGCTCGCAGCGTTAAGATGGAAGTCCACTGTGCCAACATCAAGCGCATGTGAATATAGGTGACGCCTCGATGGTTGTAAAGTTCACCACCCAACTTCAGACGTTGATGGCCGCTGTGTCGAGGAGAGTTTGAGTCATCATTCCACGACTGCTGGAACGATTGCAGCCCTCCCGTAAGAAGATAGCACCACCAACATGCTGGAGTAAGGAATACCATCGACTCATTTGTAACAATGGGTAAATCCCAAGCTCTTCCCATTGCTTCCTTTTGTGGGTTCTAAACGGTCCATCCAAGCAATCAATTTGGGACAATTGATAGAGGAGTGGCCCTAAACCTAAAGTCTTTACGGGAAGGATAAAGAAACGGGTCCATGAAAGAAACCAAAGGACGGATTGGTGACTGTGGGAAATGAACACGCATGTTATGCACGCTTGCAAGAGCAGTGCCCTAGAAGGTAGGACCCGTAAACGCAGCAGATTGCCAAGTTGACCAAGGTCAAGGGATTATTACCGATTGCCAAACCTTCGCTTCAACGAAAATGGTGGTTCCGGAATGTGGTTGCCGTCCACATAGCAAAGCCGATAATCGAGCCGAGCAGAGGTGAACGAGAGTCAAGCTTTGTCTTCGCTATCCGGGAAGAAGAGAATCCGATGTATGGTGTGATGAGAAGAATGAAGATGATGAACAGAGCAAGTGAAGGATAATGCGATGAAGGAAACCGAGCGAAAGAAAAGTGAGGAAATCCGGAAGAAGGTTATTTATAGCCACCACGCCTGGAGGAAAGAAGGGAGAGTTAGTGGGCATGGTGCCGAATCGTAGCCGATGGATGTAACACGGGAGGCGATGGAAGTAAGAACGCGGGCCATGAAACGAGTTAGAATAGTGCGGTCACGCCTCATTTAATGTTCACGATTTCAAACGCCAACGCGTACATCGGGTCATGATTACGGACGCCCGATGGATGGTACAAGGTACCATGCTTTGAAAGAAAGAGGAAGCGTTATAGAGTCGTGTTTAATTAATTTTTCATAGATGCCATTATCTCACGAGGACAACAGTATTCAAAGTATTTTGCGTAAGTTTAAAACATCGATCGTGGTGTTCGAAATGGCATCTCCGGGGCATTTTGTTGGTCGAAAATATGCAAGGCCAAACAAGGTACTAAGTCCTTAATTTAAAGGGACAATTCGAGCTTCGTGGAAAATTCTAGAAGAGAAGGATATAATTTGGTCAAGAGTGAGGAATTTCAAGTCTCAATGACCAAGAGGGAAGCCATTGATTCTTATGAGTGGTTATCTTGGTTCGAATGAGTAAGTCGTCAAGTCGAAGTCAAGAATTCACGCCGAGGTCAAGTCGAGATTATTCTTAGAGAAATTTAGCATCATTGTCTCAAGGCTCGACGAACTTATGGAAGGGAACAATTATTTCTCGTGCGCCTGTGTTCAATTTCAAAGGAGGTGCAACGGGGCGCTGATTATAGTTTTGAAGGATTACGCCGAGAGGTGGCGGATCCTATGGAGCAGCTGCCTTCATGTTTAGTTGTAGCCACGATTTAGCATAGTCGCCATTTTGTAAATACTATAAATAAGTCAAATCTCTTGTAATTTGGTGTGTTCATTCGATGCTCAAACCGCTTGCAAAACTCGCCTAATTCCGCACTTAAGGAAGAAAGAGTCCGCAAAGCTTTGATGTACGTTGAATCACCAACTTTTCATTAATGCAATCAAGTTTTATTTCAATCTTTATCTAATCCCGGTTACTTTCTTCTAACCGCCGAGAAGCATTTTTATGTTCTTTTGTTTAAGTTTCGCACAAGTCCCGAGCTTTAAGCCTCGAGTCACGAGTCACCGCTAGCTTGCCTATTGTCGAAAACTCCCTTCGATCGAGGCTTCACTGCTTAGGTCACGGATTACTTATCTCGACCAAGCCTTAGTTTGTGGAAAACCATCATAGTAGTTTCCTCTAGCCTCGTCGAACACCGCTTCTGCATAGGCTTCTTCGAATTAGATACCGTGATCACCAAAACTTAGCACACGTCTTGAGATCAATCTGGTCGATCTCGCTAGTAACCCCTAGTTTAGGACACGGGGAGGATCAGCGGTTGTTTACCATTTTCCACAGTAAACAAGGCTATTTTGTTATACTCGATTGAGAGCGAATTTCCTCCAAATATACATATTTCCTGCTTTCTTGAGACATGAATTCACCCGAGGCATTGATTTATCTGAAGCTTGGTGTTTTTTGTCTGGTTATTTGTTGCTTATGTGGTAATTCAAAGGATGAGATATGGAATTGCCTCTTGATGTTAAGTACTAGTTTTCTCACCCGATTAGATATTTCTTTTCCCTTACCTTTTACTTTATGCACTTAGGTTAGCCTCTTCATCTCCTTCCCCATTCTTTAATTTTCAAAATCTTCCCTCTTTTTCAAAGGAATATTGTTTTAAAACTTTGAACCGCTTTCATAAAAAACTTGGACTTAGGTCCATGTACTTTCAAACTCCTTTTCTTAGTAAACCTTCAATTCAGTTAATAATACTTTGACTTTTCCTTTTTTGTTAAGAGTAAAAAAATACTTAACCTCATTCAAACTTTTTGAGCTCTTTGTGGCTTTTCTAAACAAATATTTTCTTAAAATCAACCAACACACAATTTAGACCTTTTTACCCGAACTACTATGTTTTGATTTCAACATTGCACATTTTTGGTATGTAGGTCTGAAACTCATTGGAAGTTCTATCAAACTAAAAATTATAAAAAAAATATTTCTTTTCTCCCCCCACCATCCATTTTGTACATGTACTCTTTTTAGCACATATACAAATTTCAAAAAGGTTCTTGTGGAGTACCATAAATGCTTTGGGTGCTTAACACTTTCTCTTTGCATAAACTAACCCCCGGTCCCATATCTCTGGTCTTTTTAGGATTTTATTCCTTTTTTCCAGCCTTTTAGATGAGATAAAAGCGCTGGTGACTATTTTGTTATTTTTGAGTTAAGTTAATTTAATGATTTATACTCACGCCTTTTACCGCTACAATAATATACGTATTAAGTTGGATAGCTATTTTACCGCTTCAAATTTTCAAGAAGAAATTATGAAAATAGGAAAAATATTTTGTATTACCGAAAATTTAAAATTTTCAAAATTTTTAATATTTGCTGAAAAATTCTGATATGTGAGTACTCTCCAGAAATGTGAAATTGAAATTTAAAATTTTTAGTATCTCACATCAGCCACGATCAAAAAAACAAAAAATTAAGTAAAATTTCCAATATAAAAACGTAAATTTTAAAATTTCCAATATATAAATAATAGAGAGAGTTAATATAAATGTGTCAAAAATGTGGTGGCAAATAGAATATAACTCTAGGTTGTCAAGTTAAATTCGCATAAAGTTATAATAAAGTAACTCTGGGCCAAATATTAAGCCCAAAAACCCAATCTTCGCTAAGTAGCAAAAACATAAACATAGGCATTTCATCTTCCCAAAATACCCTTATCGTTAACAAAGCACGACACAGAGAACTAGGTTTAACCCCAAACATCCCAATCCTCTTTCCGGCGGCAGAAAACATGGCGATTCTAAACGAACCGGCGAAGCTCAGATGGGGAGAATTGGAAGAAGACGACGGCGAAGATCTCGATTTTCTCTTACCTCCACGTCAGATCATAGGTCCTGACGAAAACGGAATCAAGAGGGTTATCGAGTACCAGTTCGATGATGATGGTAATAAGGTTAAGATCACAACAACCACTCGTACCCGCAACTCGCCAATGCGCGTTTGAGCAAACGCGCCGTCGAACGCCGTTCGTGGCCTAAGTTTGGAGATGCTGTTCAGGAAGATGTTGGTGCTCGCCTCACTATGGTCTCCACCGAAGAGATTGTGCTAGAACGCCCCAAACCTCTTGGTTATTTTCTCTCACTCTTGCTTTTGTTTTTGTTTCTATTACAGTTGAATCTGAATTTTTTGAATCTTACATTGTGATTAAAACCCTAATTTTGATTGAATCAGTAATCAATCTGTGATTTTAATATCACTATCAATGGTAACAAAATGAATACTGTACAATATGTTAAAGCTCAAAAATTTTAGGGTTTTGAAATGTCTTTGTAGGATTTAGATAATTTCAGTTCATAATTGTGGTTTTTAGCATCAAAAAACTTGGAATGAAGGGTTTCTTATTCATTGCTGTTACTATTTTTCATGATTATCGTCACCTTTATTTCAAACTAAGAATTTTTACAGTCACAATTCAGAATAAGAAATCATGCGCAATTTCTAATGCAATGAGTTTCAGGTGAATTGTTATGTATCTGTTCATGATTAAACAAAGTAGGAGTTAATTCTAATACCAGGATAATTGGATTGTTTGGACTTATGAATAACTGAATTATTGTATTTAAATTTTCTTCTTGGATGCTATTATTTTTGTGAAATTCCTTACTTTCCAATATGTATTACTGTAATTTCTCACCTATGCATGGATTCAGTGTAACATCCCTTTCAACCTTTTCTAATGGAGGAATTTTGTATCAATATCATGATATATATAATTATCACTCTGTATTTACAGGTTCCAGCAAGGAGGATGCAAAGGCGAGTGACCCATTGGCGCAGTTCAATAAAGGTGCTGTTCTTATGGTGTGCAGGACTTGTGGGAAGAAGGGAGACCATTGGACTTCAAGGTGTCCATATAAGGATCTCGCAGCCGCCTGAGGGCTTTGTTGATAAGCCTCCGACTGCAGATGGTGCTGCGGCTCCTGCTGGTTCGACTAAGGGTACATATGTACCTCCTAGCCTGAGAGAAGGTGCATCGAGGACACAAGGGTCAGACATGAGGCGGAGGAACGATGAGAATTCTGTTCGGGTAACCAACCTCTCGGAGGACACAAGGGAGCCTGATTTGATGGAGCTTTTCAGGCCTTTTGGTGCCGTGAGCAGGGTCTATGTTGCTATAGATCAAAAGACTGGCATGAGTAGAGGCTTTGGCTTTGTTAACTTTGTCAGCAGGAAGATGCTCAGCGGCTATCAACAAACTCAATGGATATGGCTACGATAATCTCATTCTGAGAGTTGAATGGGCCACCCCTAGAACAACCTAAGTATTAAGTGCTTTTGAGTTTTTTGCCCCCTTTTTCTTCTGAAGATCTACCAGTTTTATAGTCTGAATTCTGGACCGTCTGTTGTTGTTTCCCTTCTGTTAATTTATTATTTAAAAGTAAATGTTTACTCAAGATTGCACTTTGGTTAGGATAATCAATATTATGAGGATTGTTTCTTCACTGTCACTTGCTTGGTTATTGATGATAAACAGTACTAGTATTAGTATTAGTATTATGATTATTATTCAAAGGCTGACATTCTTCTCTTTTTATACTGGCACAAGAAAGTGTGAAAAATGTTTTGATCTTTGTGTGCCATTATGTTTTGTCAATTTTATTCTTCAAAAAACATGCGTTCCCCCTACTGGTTTTACTGATACTATAATGTTGGGTGTTTCATTTTCTGAGACTCGTCTAACTTCTAATTTTAAAAAGAATATTATTACATAGTTTGTTATTTCAGCGTTGTTGTTGACCTTGGGTATCAAGAACCCAATGGTTTTGTTTTTTTTGCTGCTTAGAAGTTGTGTGGATCTGTTTGCTGTGCTAGTGATTCAATTTTATTAACAAGGGTTTGTGTCTGGCCTTTTGAATTATCATATTTAGTATTTAAAAATAGAGTGAAAGGCTAAAATTTATAGTCGTTCAATGGATGGTACTCCGAGTGCGCAGCTTAAAGTTGCAAAATCCAGATTCCATTTCCAAATGCCCTATTGATATTATCTGTTTTTCTATGAAAATCAAACACAGGTTCTTTTCCACAGTAACTCATCACATTACCGCTACGTCGTGGTAATTTTGCTCATGAGTTTTATATATTATATAAATTTTCTATCATCACAACATAAGACCAGATCTGCATTGGCAGTTAACTCTTTTAAGCCGAATTTTAATGCACAAGGTCTCACAAGTTGTGGGAGACTAGTTTGTCTCTGGTTTATGTCTAAAGCTATTTGCTTATTCTTAGTAGAAATGTTTTACTGCACCAGACACGGTTATCTGATAGAGGGTCTCAAGCAGTGATTTAGTTTGGCTGGAATGTAAATTATAGTATTGACTTCAACCTGTTCTGGCAGCTGCTGCAGGGCATGTCCAGAATGTATTTTGAGTTTTTTGTGAACTGAGTACAGATACAGAAGCTAGCATTTGGTTATGCTATGTAGTATGTAAAGGATACTATTCTACTACATATAGACTTGATACTGTATTTATTACATTGGCTTATAAATATATACTATGTGTGGTCTCATTTGGCATACCATACCATAAAATTCTTACACGGTATTGGTAGTTTTTATGTTAGACGATCTTTGTAAGTTGACACAAATATTTTCATGTGATAGCATTTTGGTAAGTTGACACAGATAGAACTCTGACTACAATATTTTTTCTCATTTTGCTATGCTATATTCATGTCACATGCCAAATAAATATGATCATCATCACAAGTCATGCATACCGTTGAACTTATAGATTCTCCATTTTCAGTTTTTCATAAACCGTGCAAATCATATGATTCACATAACATACAGAAACACTTTATGTTTAGAAAGTTTCAACCATAACATGCTGCTACAAGCACATTTTCACATTCCATAAATTCTACAAGATCTGCTCAAGCATTCCGTATGATTCACATTCACATTTTCATTTTCACATTCCCTTGATTCTACAAGTAGCATTTAAAATTAAGCTTTCAAATGAAGTAGACAAATTTGTGCCACTAAGGTTGTTTATGAACTATAACCTTACCATATGACTTTAAAATCCTGAAGAGGTAATTGCCTATTTAAAATCCTGAAGAGGTAATTGCCTATGCAGATCTGGTTTTATGTTGTGTTAATAGAAAATTTATAAATATATAAAATTTATGAGTGAATATAACAATGGAATTATCATGGCGTAGTGGTCATGTGGTGAGTTTTTGAGGGAAAGAACCTGTGTTTGATTCCCATAGGAAAACAATTGTTTCCTGCATTTATTCTTATGGAAATATTAAGCCACAGAAATAAGATAAAGAAATAGATTTGTAGATATTCATCGGTGGATGCAGAGTAAAATATTCTTTTACTCTGTTTAATCTGTATGTTTTATATAAAGTTCAATTAAGATGTTCCAGATTCAAGCTTATTTTATATTTGAAAACATGAAACAAGATAATATTGAATTGTCTAATTACAATACCAAAAGTTTCCAAATCTGCTTCTATACTCCAAATTAACCTCAAAAGAAAAAAAACCTGGAAGTATTATGTAGAAGTATTTACAATACATGTGCACCTTTAAACTGCTAAAAGTTACAATCAAAATATATGTAAAGTATATCGGCATCATCTAATACTTTTCTATGACAAATAGAGATCATCATCTCAGTCAAATGCCAACAGCTCATCCAGTTGTTCATCTGTCCATTGTG
This sequence comes from Vicia sativa, assembly GCA_021764765.1. Lineage (NCBI taxonomy): Eukaryota > Viridiplantae > Streptophyta > Magnoliopsida > Fabales > Fabaceae > Vicia > Vicia sativa. The sequence goes on from CM038795.1 coordinate 1,989,605, forward strand.
GAATTGAGCTTTTTGGATTCATAATCTCCTGTCTTTCCAAGTGATTTTCCGCATCAGTTTCTTGACCAACAGATATATGTATTGGGTTCGACGAAGAACTATTGGCTTGAGTAATCCCCACCAGATTGTCTCCTTTGCCTAATGTAGGATGGTTTTCTTGATCTTCCATCTCACTTTCAAGCTGGTCTCCGCAAGTTGCTTCAACAGGTCCAGCACCATCCTGTATCGATACAGTTCTTTGGCTTTTATCATCTTCATTGTCAAAATGACAGCTACTTAAAGGCAAAATTCCATCCCTTTGGCTACCATTATCTGCTACTTCTCTAAACCTCGAGTCTAGTCTGATATTATTCAAGATTCCATCAGTTCTTACTTGTGACAGAGAGAACGCACTGCTCAACGGCATCCACGATTTTTCACGCGTTTCTGTTTGCAAATAAAACTAACTAATGAGCATATGAATTCAGTATAGTCAACCAAAGGTACAGAGTCCATTCCTCTGGTGAATGCAAGAAGATCTAACAAAAGAGACATAAGCCATATTGCTGCTATAAGTACATTTTAAAAATCTACCTGCAGTGCTAATGGGAGCAGTTTGTTTCAGGGATATTTGCTCTGATGGAGATCCACTGTCCTTGGAAAATACCTGTATAACATGAAAAAGCTATAAGCAGAGAAACAAACACTTGCAAAAGGATCTCTTTCATCAACAAGTTAGGGTGTATTTGGAAGGTAGACCTATATTTTAAAATACATTTGATAAATTAAACAAACTGAGAATCATGATATATTATCATATCATGAAATAGTTTAATTACGCTTCATTCATTTTCAAAAACTTTTCATAACTTAAGAAAAGGGTAAAGCAAACCCCCATTTCGGTCCCCGAAGTGTAATTCACTATCACATAGGTTCCAAGTCAAATTTGCAAACACAATAAAAAGTGTCTCTTTTATTAGTCATTTCGGTCTTCAAATATATTTTTAGGTAGTCAATTTAGCCTCAAAATGTATTTTTAATTGGTCAATTTAATCCATAAATTTACTAACAAAAGAGACAATAAGGATGTCTTTGCAATTTTCAATATATTTATGGACTATAGTGATAGTGTCTCACATATTCAGGGACTAACAACTAATTTCCCCTTTGGGTTTAGATCCAATCCAATTGATCCAAAATTTTACTACCACCATTTTGTATACAATTTCCAAGTTCCTAATTAGAAAGGCGAATGATAGAGTCTTACATACAAGTGAAACCATTAAGTTTTGTTTGCAAAAATGCTGAAAAAAGTGAAACCATTAGGAGAAAACACCATACCTTGACTATGTTGCTCGATGTTATATTGAGATAACAAGTAAAACCATTAGGACAAAACACCGCTACCTGCATTCGCCACCATATATTTATTCCATTCATCATAATGAAATCGAAAAAGAAACTCAACGAACAAAACCAAGCAAGTAAGAATAAGTACATTGTGGAGAAGTAGAACAGAACCAACAGTTATATCCTTTCTAAATTCTCCTTCAGTGAAGACTTTACCATGAATACTAGCACCAATAGTGCCAGTAGGATCCTGAAATTCAAACTCTTAACACCAAAAACCAATGCAGCAATGTTAATTGAATTGAATTGAACTGAAATGAACAGAACAATACCTTTAGAGTAACAGTCATATCTCCAAAACCGTTTGGATTACATGATTTGATAACAGCAATAACCCGAGTAACTCTTCCTTCATCGTTACGATTCTTCTTGATCGATCTCAAACCGTAAAAGATGCCACATCCACTATAAGAAAAGCCACAAAACAAAAATCAGTGAAACTTGAATCGAACACGATTTAGCTGGAGAATGAAGTTAACTAACCTTGTGAAGATTGAAGAAATTGAAATGCGGAAAGCCATGGATTGGAGGTGAAATCGCGATCAGTGTCGTGGCCGTTTTGAACGACGCGCCTTACGAATTCTTGAGTGGGAAGGGGGTTGGATGCTCCTAGGGTTCTGCGTTGAATCATGGCGGCTTGAACTGCGCCGGCGGGACCGGGAATGAGAGGAGGTTCGGGGGTTAGGGTTTGGGAAGTGCGGTTGTTGCAAGGGCGGAGGAAGGTGGAGAGATCGGAATCGTCGATGTCAAGAGCTTCCCATGGCTCCAAATCCATTTTTGCCTGTGTTGATTTGTTGGCTCTAAATCAGTTCAGTTTACGCTCGCGCGGGAACGAATTCACTACACGCTTTTTCTTCTTTTTTCTGTTGGGCTGACTTAGGCCCAAATAAGTAAGGGTCTCATCATAAATATAGACGACTTCTCTTTACACTCCTACACTATTCTCAAGGTTCTTGTAAAATGTCAAAAAGGTTTAATGACACTTTTGGTTCTCGTATTTTGACCGACTCATAAAATTGGTCATTCTATTTTCAAATTGAACAATTTGTTGCAAGTTTAGTCTAAAGTCCATTTTTCCCTCCAAAAACAATGATGTGTTAAAAATTTAAGTGATGTGGCAAACAAAACTATGTGGCAATACAAATTTGGAAATGTTAATTATAAATTCATCAAATTTATTTTTAAAATAGGACAAAAATATTAAAACATGTTCAGAAATTCATTTTGCTATCTTCATTCCTAAGCATGAATATTCATCTTTTTCCTTTCCTTCATTCAAATTGATTCGACCATGGAAGAGAAGGACAAAGAGCAAAACCCGAAATAATATTTCAAGTATGTAACATGTCATATATATTAGGGTTTTTTGTTCAATGGTTATTTTATTGAATAGAAGTCTTATAAGTTAGGGTTTTTTTGGTTGTTTTCGTTGTGATATGCATATGCCAAGTGATGACCAAAAGTTGAGAATACATATTAACCATCGGGGTAGGTTTGTATCTTTCCCTGTCAAAGTGTACGTGGAGGGTCTAGTCTATGAGATGGAAGACGTTGTTGATGTTGATTGCGTGAACTATGGGGACATTAAGAATTCGGTCATTAGTGTTAGATATACAAGGTTCAAGTGTTTGTGGTATCAACATCCAAAACTATCATTTCATTACAGATTTAAGAGGTTGAGGTTGTTGTGTCTCAGTGATCACAAGTTCCACAAACACAACCATCTCTAAAATAGATTTCACTTAAGTTGGTATTTTGGGTTAGGTGGATGCAATTTATAGGCTTAATATGTTGTTAATGTATGATCCACAAACATAACTTTCTTTTTACTATAATTAGGGTACTATTTTGGTGAGACAATTGTTTGTATGTAACTACATATATGTACATGGAAATTATGCTTGATGTAATGACACATTTTCTCAATGTATTTTGGTTTAATCAACACTATAAATTCATTTTGGTTTAATACGGTTCATTGTGACAATTTTGGTTTAATCAACAATGTATTTTGGTTTAACATAATTTATTGATTCTAAATTCATTTTTATTCAATCATCATTTGAAAATTACATTTAAGTTCACTTGAAAATTACAACAAACATCACTAAATAAAACCACCTAAACACAAAACACCTTAACAATAACAACTAAACATATTCAGGACTTCAACCCTTCAAGGCTCCGATTTAACAATAAAAGAGCAATCACATGATGACCACACCGGCTAGAACAACCGATCCTTGGCAAAATTTAAGATTCTTTTTCAAATTCTTATCTTGTTTCATCTTCAAATTATCCTTCTTATTAACTTCATCAATTCTCTTCATTAGTGACAAAATCATCTCCTTTGCACGCACATGCATTTCTTCATCGTACCAATTGAACAAATTACATCTCTTTCGTCCCTGCAACTGCATTCACAAAACATTACACATTTTTCAAATTTTGGATTCAGGCCAATGCTGATACATTCATTTGATAAAATATGGAGTTTACCTTGTATAATCCACATCCATTAAACTTGCGCCTATGATTCCCCTTTGTCCATAAAGTTGTGATCGGTGAATCAAGGTGTCATACCCCAAAATTTGCCCTCCATCTACTCAAGATACTTCATACATCCCTACTCAAGGATTCCTCAAGAGTTGATCAGACAAATTCTCTCCTAGACAATCAACCCAAACTAGGGTTTGGTATCTCTCAAGTCAAGATGAATTTCCAACATCTCCAATGGTCTTCATGCCTCCTCATATGCTTCAAAGATTCTCCATGTCAAGTTTCAAGCCTCACAAGTCAAGTTTCCTCAGGCAATTGCTCAGATGATTGAAAATCAGTTGTATTGGACAAAAAGTCAAATGTGGTCAACATACAATCAAACTTTATAATTTTTGGTCAACATCCTCATTTTGAAGTTACATTCATCATTTGATCAAGGGTTGATCATGATTCATCAAGAAAACTCAAGATTTGCTCAAAAGTCAAACTTTCTAAATTAGGGTTTCTAGGTGAAAAGTCAACTGAACTTTGACCGATCATAACTTTCTCATACTTTCTCAGAAATTTTCCCACCAAAGCTCATTTTGAAGGAAATTCAATTCTCTACAACTTCATGTCTCACAAGAATGTCCAAAAAATGCTTCATTTGAGAGGTATAGCTCAAAACATTATAGGTCATTTTCAAAGTCAACAAAAAGTCAACTTTTTGTTTTGAATATTGAGCATGGTAACTCCAATTGAGATGAGACCAAAAGGGTTGGTTAGAGGACTCTTAGAGCTTTCTAAAAAGTCCAAGAACACTCAAAAATGTGGAAAATTGAGCAAGATGCATCATTCACAAGTTGGGAAATTTTGAAAGAATGCACAAAGAGAGATACTTCTAAAAATCAAATCTTTTGCAAATGGGCTTGCTTTTTCTTCATCCAAACTTATTCCTCATACAATTAGGAATATCCAAGCCCAATGCCACGAATTTTTGATTTATTTTTCTATTTAATTTGTAATTTATTCATTTAAATGCAAATTAAATTTAAAAATAAATTATAAAATCAAAATTAATTGAAAGATTGATTTTATTCTTTCCTTAAGACTCAAGCAATTCATTAAAAGCCAGCAATTTCGAAATTGGATCAAAAATGGCAAGATTGGATTGAATTGATTGTTTTGAAAATTTGATTTTTATGAAAAAATCAAATTTGATTATCATTGAATGGTGATTGATTCTTGCCAATAATGATCCCAAATTCATCCAGTACTTATACCTGATGCATACCACAAGAAAGGGGACGAAAAAATTGCTCAAGAAACCCTAACCTAAACTCAAAAAACCGTGACATTCAAGCTATTGGTAACCCTAGCTCCGCCGCTCTCAATTTTGAGGATTCCATTGCATTCCTTGAGGTCCTTAGAGTCGATCCGCTCTTATATCACTCAAACCATCAAGAATCCAAAGAATACGATTTCGGTTTGTTCATCCTTTTCCAAAATCGATTTTCAATTTTCATGCATTGTTAACAAGTTTTGATGTTTGTTTTGTGTTTAGAATGAAGCTTGCAAACTTTCTGGATGGTTTAATTGTATTTCTATGGCCTAAAACACGAATCACCATGATTAGGGTTTCCTTGCACTAATTGGGAACTCACAAAATACGAAAAATTGGACCATAAGACCACCGTTATTGCATTCAACGTGATTTCAATCGATTCATGTATTCCTAATGAATTTATATTATGTGTATGAGCTTTTGAAAATGTGTTATAGCCGACCGAGGCCGACGCTATATTTTCAAATTTTCAAAACGAAGAAGATGAGGTTTGCGGGACGATAAAGCCGTATGTGACACTTGTTTTTCTTCCATTCGCCCATTTCAAACAAGGTGCACCCAGTCAGTTGGCAAGGCCATACCCAGGTCATCATCAATCCCACTTGACACTTTGTTTTTTAACAAGTTTGCAAACTTTTTCTATTTTTCTTATTTATTTAATATTTTTGCATCAATTTAATTTCTTGTCACAATTTTATTTATGCATTAAAAATTATCAAAGTTTAATTTTCTTTTTGCATTTATATTCTGAAAATCTTTATTTAATTTAGTAAATTAAAAAATATAATTTTTGCATGCATATTTATTTTATCTATAATTTTGCATTTAAATCATTGTAAATTCATTTTAAATTACTAAATTGCATTTAAAAAATTCCAAAAATTTATTTTAGCATATTTATATTATTTCCAGCATGTCATATTTTTTCCAATTTAAAATTTGCATTTTTCTAACATTTTCTCTTATTTCGATTTCATCATATTTTCCGATTTCTCGCTTCACAAAGTTAATCCGATCAGACGATTCTTCCGCTTTTTTCATTTTATTTTTCAATAATGTAATTGTATCCGGATGTAATAGTTTAATTTAGGATTTTATTTTCCGCATTTTAAATTATGTATCCGCCCAAAGCCTTGTAATAGCAGGATTTATCTTTCCGCATTTTACATTCCGCATTTTACTTTCCGCACCCTTATCAATTGCTAGTAACTAGGCGTGTATGGCAAGATAATAACGAACATAGCTCACACTAATTTGCAAGAATAAAATATCTGGAAATCAACACACTCCTTTCACACATGCACCCTTAGGGTAATTCTCTCGCTGCTTTACGACACAAATGGTCATGTCCTCGAACGTAGAGGTATTCTAGCACCGCTGCCTTTCAAAACAAATCATCATAGTCCCTTCGATACAAAGATCATAAGACCCACGATGTCGCCTCCGAATACATGATCTTGACCCTCGATTGTCGCCTACGAAAAATGATGATAGTCCCTTCGAATGTGCTAGGATACTTCCTACAAGTTGCCTTCTATGACCATCCGATGTCCCTTCGAATGTCCCGCTTACATCCAATGAATGGAGTTACCTACTAATCAATGGTATGGCTAACGTTATTCTAAAGGAACGTAGAAGTACGAAAACGACCAATTCCGAGTGGGTAATAAGTCTTTTAGTTGCTCGCTCTACCAAATGCTTTTCACACCACACACTCCCTTTTTCAAAGTTCAAACTCTTTTCAAAAACAAAACATTTCCGAACACTTTGTATACACTCCTACATGAGTTATTACAAAGTCAAAGCGAAATGCCTTTTTCAAAACATTTTTGTCAAACACATAGAAAGCAATTTTAAAAGGTAATCTAGAGCAACTAAGAGCCCGAGTAATAAATCATGGATGGAAAGGGTGCTAATACCTTCCCTTTCATAACCATTCTCCGAACTCGTAATCTAAACGAAGGTCTTTTTCTGTACTTTTACCTTCCCTTAATTGATAAAATAAAAGTCGATGGCGACTCTTGCTATCCGCACATTTGATACAAAATCCTACAAAGTCGGGCTTCACCGTGTTACGTAACCTGACTACTGGGAATGCCCTAAAAGAGAGAATTGCCTTAGGGATTTCTAGATAACTTTTATTGCTTTTGTTTGACTTGTATGCTTTATCTTTAAGGGTTGCTTGAGTATTATATTTGGGGATCCTACACCGGATCCGGTTTCCTTTAGGTAAGTAGCATTAGATCATTGCACTGCTAGACGATAACTAAACGGTCAACATGATGGCTACAAGCGTGACACTTTGGTTGTCCCGATACTCTTCATTCCCAAGTCAAGATAGTATTTGGCTTCGTGGTGTCATCAAGCGCTAACTAAACTTTTAGAACCTTAATTGACCCATCTTGGCCATTAAGGTAGTGAGATGGCGGCTTTGGTGCGACTAAGGTTGGTTGATACTGATGCTACGCATTGAGATCGACTTTGGGATATTTTCGATCGACCACTGCCGTCATTGAAATAAACGCCTACGAGAAAGATCTTTGATATGAGATTCCTAGAACCCTACATTATTATAGGACATGATGAACCAACTCAAACCTTGGTAGGGTAATCACCTATACCTCATGCAAGCCTTAAACCTAGGCTCATTGTGTGAATTGTTTGTGTGTGCCAAACATGACATCATGACATCATCCGCATTGCATATCATTTCTAACTATTTCAAGGACCTAGGGATTTATCTTTGCTGCTTGTAGGATCATGACTTCTAGAAAGACTATCCGAATCAACTTTACGGGTATACCTTCTCATTTCAAAGAATTGGTTTCGTAAATTCCGACCATGCTCGCCCATCAAAAGACATGGTTATCTGCTTGATTTGGTTATCTCCTTTGAAGAAGATATGATGCATGTCCTATTCCAGTTCTTCGATCCAAACACCATTGCTTTACATTTTGATTATCATTCCTACCTTGAAGAGTTCTCTGCTACTGGGATACCTATTCTTGACCAAATGCCATTGACAGCTTTAGAAAAGGTTCCTAAATACGAAGACATTGATCACCTTACATCTTAAGCGCCGATATTGAAGCCAATTGGGAAACTAGAATGAGTTAAGGGTTTACTTTCCAAGTTCCTAATTAAGAAAGCCCGAGAATTCCTCAAAGTTATGAGTTTCCATGCATTTGAAAACATTGTGGCCTTACTAATTTATGGTTTGGTTCTATTTCCTAACTCGGATCAATTCATAGATATTAATGCCATCAAATTGTTTCACCCACAATCCTCGTGCCTACTCTACTGGAGACATCCCACATTCTCTCCACACTTGCACTAAGAGACAAGGAACTCCCATGTGTTGTATATTACTTTCAAGGTGGTTTATTTCGACCTTCCATCGCTTTGAAGAACGAACAAAGGTTGAGATGGTCTCAAAGATTGATGTCACCTCTCATTCAGATATCCGTTGGAGTCTTTTCTCTCAAAAGGACTTCACCTTCATCGAGCGCCAGGAGAATTCCTAATGTACCGCTACTTGGTATAAGGAGGTATTACTTACAACCCTTCTCTAGCACTACGCCGCTTTGGTTTTGCTCGAAAAGATGGTCCGCATGATATGCTTCTCCAAGATGTTGTGTTCGATTACAATCACGATCTCCGCATTACCGACGAAGGTTTATACACGCTGGGGCATGGTAAAGAATATCGATACCAAGACTTTGGGGCACCAAAATCCCACTCCTTGGGAACCTTACCTCAAATGGTGCGAGCTCGAGCTCAAAACCTCATGATGCCATTCACGCCTGTTCTACCAAGAATTATGGAACCTGCTATAGGTGACGCATCCTATATCGTTTCTCCATCCCGACATGCCTACCGATTTTGAAGACTTGAAGAGATCCCTGATTCAACTAAAAGAAGAAAGAGATACTTTGAAGCTCGTTATGCAAGTGAGAAGAAAGTGCTAGAGTTGACTAAGCTACTTCATGGGGAGCGAAGCATCACCTACCTCGGCACCAAGAGGAGGAGCCCATGGGAGACTTAGAGCTCTAGGATTTTATGCTTTTCTTTTATTGTTTTGAACTATCTTTTGTACTTAAAAAGAAAGAAAGAATAATGAGAAGAGTACTAATAAATGTTTGTTTTTGCTTGTTTAACAAATTTAAGTCTCTAAGGTCCTTGAAAACATTGCATTGCATTCACATAAACATCGTGATAGATAGCATAACATTGCATCATAGGTACATTGAGATTGGTTTTTCATTTGCTCGCTATTTATTTTAGCGAAATGGCTCTTCGAAAGCATCGTCAAAGATCTCCAAGCTCGAATGCTCGCCAGCAGATGTTCACTAGTTTGGTCCAAGGCCAAGAGGATCCAAGAAGCTCATCAACGAAAGAAGAAGGTTGTTGGTCTCCTTAACATGGGCACGCTACAAAGGTGGTCCCAAGAGGGTCACCGAATTGAGCTCCTGAGGGAAGTTTCAAGAAGGAAGATGAGCAAAGTAACAAGGGTGATGACGAAGGCACCAAGATGAGTCCGAGAAGAACTATGATGATGGCCAATATCCGATGAGGATGACAAGTACAAGCAACTTGAAGACCGTCAATGCTGTGGAAAACCCAAGATGTCCGGGTTGAATTTTGATAATCTAAGTCTTGTCCTCGGTGTCAGGATTCCTCCCAAGTTCAAGGTTCCTACTTTTGCTAAGTATGATGGTATGTCTTGCCCTAAGTCGCATTTGAAGTCCTATGTTCAAGATCAACTCACACTGATGACGAAAGTTGTGGATGCACTATTTCCAAGAGAGCTTGTCCTAACTCATGGAGTGGTATTATCGCCAGAGAATGACCGATCCGTTTGGAGTGATTGGCGATGCTTACAAACAAAGATGAGTACAATGTCAATTGACACCCACCGCATGCAACTACAAAGCATGTCTATGGGTCGTGATGAGAAATTCAAAGAGTATGCTCGGTGGAGAGATCTAGCAGTGAGTTCACCACCCTTGTCCAATAGGGAGTTGGTTGATATGGGAACACCGACAGTCTGCTCTTCGATCATCCGATTGAAATTCTTCACCGGATTCACCGCCGATATTGACAAAGCAGCGCATCAAGTTGGTATCAAGAGTGGGAAGATCCATGTAGTCATCTTCAAATGCCGCAAAGAGATCTTTGGTGGTAAGAAAGAAGCTAATGTGTATGGTCGAAAAGCCGAGCCAAGACCGACCGCTCAATCTGGGGCCAGGATCTCCAATCCTACATCAAGACAACCTCACGAGACAACGCGCAGAACCGTAACGTGCCACGAAGACAATTTACTAAGATCAACATGCCTCCGTCAAGCCTTGCAACACATGTTGAACGCAGAGTCGATAACCGAGGGATCCTCCTCGAACGTCAACACTTCCTCTCCGAGATATAATCCAAATGCTAAGTGTGCTTACCATTCCAATAGCCTGTGACATAGTACTGATGATTGTTGGGCTCAAGAACAAGATTCAAGATATGATCAAGTCGAGCGATTGAGTTTGATCCTCCCGCTGAGACTCCAAATGTGATCAATGCGCCCATGCCTAACCATGAGAGGAGTTCCAATGTTGTTGGTGACGATACTTATGTTTTCAACATAGATGACTTGACCATCCCTCCGATGATCTAAGAAAATTTGCTGCGGTGTCAACCTGTGATGCCCGAGAATTGTTGGTGCCCATCCGCACCGATGGTCAGGTTTGGTCGAGAAGACGGTTCGCATGATGAATAACCGTGAGATACTATTTCGAAACCACCGTGCGTGTCGTGTGAAGATATGTCTAAGTCAAGATCAAGATGGAATGAACAAGACACCTGTGGGACACCTGGGGCAGCCAAGTGGAAAGTATGATTACATGGTGAAGTAACGTCCCTCGAGTAGTTACAAGATTCCTATGAAGATGTTAAGGCAACGGACGGGGTGACGATTTCCAAGACTATGTTGATGTTAACACTATAAGGATTTCCTCCACGATCCCGTGCCTAGTGTGGCACCTCTCATTATCACTTCCCAAGACCAGTATTCCTCCGATAAAGCTATTCCTTGAATTATGGAGTGATGTTTACTATCACTGTCAAACAAGACCCTCGACCATGAAGATTTTACATTAAGCTACCATTCTTGACATTGACAACATCACCGATCAAGAAGGTGACCTAACCGAAGGGTATTCTCTCCGATATCTCTCCTCCAAAGACATCATGACTCAAACAAGATTCCAACTGCTCAACCTATTCCCCAAGCTAGAGGGAAAGAACAAGAACTCATCCCCGTCACCTGTACCAAAGGAAGTTGTCAAGACACCTCCAAACGAGAAATGGAGGAAATTCAAGATTATCAAGAAGAGTGACTACAATGTCAGGAATGGCTGACAGACTGCCCAAGATCTCCATACTTGCACCGCTTCAGTGTTTCGAGGCTCATGCTAACGCCTGGTGAAGTTTCTAAAGAATGCTCATGTGCCGCAAGACACTACTCATCGATCAATTTGAAGTTTGTATTGCTAGCCCGATGCCAACAACGGCCTAGGCTCGACGACGATTCGACTCGCCGAAGGAACACAACAAAGCCTTGCACATCTCCATTGAATGCAAGGGCACATTATCTCATGTTCGTGGATACCGTTCGCTCTCCTCAATATCCTTCCAAGATCGCTTTTGATCGACTTGATGTCAAGGGTTGGTTCCGAGACCCAGTGACATTATTGTGAGAGCTTTGATGGTTCTAAACGAACCACTTGAGAGAGCTCACTCCTCCAAAGTCGGTTCCAAGACTTTGATTCAACTTTCTTTGTCATGGACATCCGTCCAGCAGACTCTTGCCTACTCGGACGCCCTTGGATACATGGGGCGTACACACACTCTACCCTACATCGAAGTGAAGTACCCGTGAAAGGGAAAGTTGTTACAAGGTGTGGTGAAGAAGAGTATATGGTCACTATCCGCAATGTCCGTTATCTTGAGATGGAAGGCGAATTTTGAAACTCCCTCGCAAGCTTTTGAAACAATCCCTAGTCATGCTCGCTGACTCTCCCACCACCCCGGTTACACAAGCTCCGCCTAGGATGGCCTCATTGAAAGATGCTCAAGTCAGTTAGGTAGTACTATTTGGGGTCCCCGATCTTCCTTTCAAATTTGACAAGACCGGTTTAGGCTTCACCATCAAAGGACGTAAGATGATACACCGCGAACGTGCCGCCAACCCTTCCGATCGCCAGTGGAATCCATGCTAGAGGACACGACAACGACTTCGACATCGCAAGTGGATCTTCCCAACTCCGCATAATGGGCTCGAATTGGAAGATCAAGACGCCATACCAATCTCCTTTAGCCAGAGTAATTGCTTTTGTTTTGTTTTGCTTTTCAGATTTCTTTATGTTTTGAACAATAAACTTTGAAAGCCTATTGCCTTACCCGGCATCATGGCTCGCTTCATGAGGGTTATTATCCGTCGTCATGTATTTTCATTCAATAAATCGTTGACTTTTGCATTCAATTGTTTGCTTTCTTTACTTTATCACCCCTTCGAAAAGCTATGTGTTCTTACACACACCCACGTGATACACGCAGTAATCACTCCGAATCTCGTTAATAATATGCTATTGCTAAATATGACTTGATAATCCGATCTACCAAGCCAAGACGAAAGTGAGGAAGATTGTGAAGTGCTGGAGAACTTGCTGATCACACAAGAAGAGCAAGTTATACCCACACCAAGAGTTGAGGTTGTGAATTGGGTACCGACGAAGACGGAAAAGAAATCAAGATAGGAGCGGGTCTTGAGAAAGTGTCAAAGAAAGGTTGGTTCGATACGAGATTATATTGAGGTTTTGCTTGGTCATACAAGACATGTCGTTTGGACATTGATATTGTGGTACATCGATTGCCGAAAGGAAGGTTTTCTCCCAAAGGAATGTAGGTTCGTCGACGCGTCCCGAGTTGTCGAGAAAATCAAAGTCAAGTTATGAAGCGCTCAATGCGTGTTTCTTAGTCATACTTATCCACAAGGTTGCAATGGTGCCCGTGCCCAAGAAGGACGGTAAGGTACTAATATGTGTGGATTAGAGATCCTAATAAAGCGAGTCCGAAGATTTATTTCCCACTTCCTCATATTGATGTTCGTTGACAACACCGCCAAAGACAAGGTTTTCTCCTTCATGGATGGTTTCTCCTACAATCGATCAAAATGGCTCCTCAAGACATGGAGAAGACTACTTTGTTACACAATGGGCACTTTCGCTAAGGTTATGCCGTCGGATCAAGAACGCAGCGCCACTTATCGCTATGGTGACATTGTTTCATGACATGATTCATCACAAGATAGAGGTCTACGCCGACGACATGATAGCTCGATCACGCATCAAGAAGAACATCTTGATCATTTGCGTAAACTGCTCGACATGTGTCAAGAAGCTGATTGAGACCGAATCCCAACAAGTGCACTTTTGGAGTCCGATCCCAGAACTCCTAGGATTTGTTGTCGAGTAAAGGTATCAAGTTGACCCCACCAAGGTTAAAGCCATTCAAGAGATGCCGTCCCCGCAGTAGAAGGAAGTCGAGGTTTCGGGCCGATTGAACCATTGCCGATTCATTGCACACCGATCGCTACTTGTGATCCAATCTTCAAGTTACTTAAGAAAGATCAAGTAGTGGAATGGAACGACGATCGCTGATCGCTTGACAAAATCAAGGAGTACCTGTAACCCTCCTATCCCGATGCCACCCGTCAAAGGAAGACCTCTTATCATGTACTTGACGCTTTAGAGAACTCAATGGGTGTGTTGGGGCAACATGACGAGTCCGTCGAAGAGCATGCAATATACTACCTTAGCAAAAGTTTACCGATCGTGAAACAAGATACTCACAATGAGAAAACTTGCAACGCGCTTGGGTCATGCTCACGACTAAGACAAAGATATGTTGACCCACACTACTTTGTTGATTTCAAGATGGATCCGATAAAATACATATTTGAGAAACCACTTCTCCTAAGAATAGCAAGATGGCGATGATCTCGACCGAGTATGACATCCAAGACACTTCTTTAAAGCGATCAAAGGAGTGTAGTAGCCGATCATTTGGCTCATCGTCGTAGATGACTATCCGCTCTATGAAGTTCAAATTTCCGATGAAGATGTTTTACTAGTTACAGATTATAAGAACTGTGCCTGCATTTAAGGACCCGAACAAGGATCCCGATAGACCATGGTCTTTGATGGAGCCTCAAACGACTTTGCAATGGCATTGGCGCCATCATTACATCCCCACAAAGTGACATACTCCTTTCACCACCGATTATGTTTCAATTGCACTAATAACATGGCCAATAATGCGGCATCATGGGTATTAAAGTCGCTATTGACTTAAGAATCAAGTTCTTGCAAGTATATGGAGACTCACTTGGTGATCACCGACATAAGTGGATACGAAGCATCCGAATCTCATTCCAGACGAGAGCATGTTCGAGTTTGATCCCCTACTAAGAGATCACTTTCAATCACATTCCACGAGAAAAGAATCACCATGCACGATTAGCTACTATGTCATCTATGTTCAAGGTCGATGGGACAACGAGGCTCCCCGATCGTCATCGAGAGGTTCGACGAACCAACAGATTGTTATGAGCTTGACGCGTAAGAGAAACCTGGTACTATGATGTGAAGAGATATCTTGAAACTCGTGAATATCCCATGGGGCATCGTTAATGATAGGAAGTTCATGAGAAGATTTGCATCCAAATTCTTCCTCAAGAACGACATCCTATACAAACGCAATCACGACTTGTGCCACTCTACCGTAGACCGTAAAACAAAGAATGCGTATCATGGAAGAGTTACACGGCGCATTTGGTACCCACTCCAAGGGACATACGATGGCTAAGAAGATTTTGAGAACAAAGTTACTATTGGTCCACCATGGAAGTCGATTGTCACCGCTTATGCTCGATCTTGTCACAGTGCCGATTATGCCGACAAAGTACACGCACTCCAGACTCTCGAATGTTTTAACTTCTCCTTGACCTTTGCGATGTGGGGCATTGACATGATCGGAGAAATCAAGCCCACGCCTCCAACGGACATCGCTTTCATCCTTGTGGCGATTGATTACTTTACCAAGTGGTGTAGCACCTCGTATGCATCTCTACTAAGAACGCTGCTCGATTCATCAAGCATAATCTTATCTCGCTTGTATGGCACTCCGAATGAATTATCACGTATAACGGCTCTAATCTCAACAACAAATGATCACCGAACTCTCGACGCAGCTTCAAGATCAACATCACAACTCATCTCCTTACCGCCTAAGATGAATGGCAGGAAGCCGCCAACAAGAACATTAAGAAGATTACGTAAGATGACGGTGACTTACAAGGATGGCATGAGATGTTACCATTTGCTCTTCATGGTTATCGACTACAAAGATTTAACGTCCACGTGGGCAACCCCTCTCTGTGTACGGATGGAAGTCGCTTACCCATCGAAATTCGATACTCGACCGCAGTCCTCCAGATGCAGAGTTAGGCAAAGACGATGGGTCCGATCTGACCGCATTAATTTGATTGATGAGAAACGACTCGCATCCATCTGCCATGGACAAATTTATCAGAAACGAATGATCAGAGCATTTAACAAGAAGGTCAAGCACCGAGTCTACCAAGTCGGTGATCTAGTAGTCAAGCGCATCATTCTTCCACAAGGTGATTGATAACATGAATTTATATAACATATTTGACGTAATTTTCATAGATAATATTACTATTTTTATTTAATTATTCTATTTTATTTCCGTATTATGTTGGTATTTCTTTCGTTTCAGGAATTTGCATTAAATAAAGATTAATTGAGCAAAGGAATAAAATCGAGGGAAAATTGGATTAAAAAGATAAAGAAATGAAGCAAAAAGGGGTGATATAGCAAAAAGGAGGAGTTAAGAAGAAAGAAATAATTATAAGACTAAGCCCAGAAGAGAAAAGCCCAGCAGAAGTTCACCACTATCGTGATTTGCCGTCACCATCTCGCCACGACCGAAGACATCCATGAAGCGCTGACGACCGTAACACCACGGCCACGACCGAACACGGAAAACATGAAACCTGCTCAGAACGCACTTGTGACGACCGTATGCGCCTAATATCGCCATGTATCAAGTGCGTAACGTGGAGAAGCTTCAGCAGAAACTTCTCAACCACCCACTCATGCCAATGCTCAACCCACTCTCCCACTTCCTTCTTTCTCTCCCATGTTCTCCCAATGCTTTGGCGCTTACCCATGATCTCCATTACTCGTATGAAATTGGAAAAGGGTAGTTACTAACAAAGGCTATAAATACAGCTTCAAAGCTTCAGAGCAAGGGTCGGCGATTTCTTCCCGAACAACCGTTCTTCCATTTCCGCATTTTTATTTTTCGCTTTTGTATTTTTATTCAACAGTACTTTCATTTTATTTTTCCAGCTTCTTAGTTTTTGATTTTCTATTTTAGTTTCTTTGTTTCTATAATTTTCTCACAACAATTTCTACACCGAAATTGTTTGTATTTTCAACGATCTAACTCACGCTAGATCTAGTGCTTTTATTTCTTGTTGCAATTTTCTTTTCATTCAAGTGAAGAATAAGATTATTCAAGTATTATTATTTCCAGGTGTCATACCCCAAAATTTTCCCTCCATCTACTCAAGAGATTTCATACATCTATGCTCAAGGATTCCTCAAGAGTCGATCGACAAACTCTCTCCTAGACAATCAACCCAAACTAGGTTTGGTATCTCTCAAGTCAAGATGGATTTCCAACACTCCAATGGCCTTCATGCCTCCTCATATGCTTCAAAGATTCTCCATGTCAAGTTTCAAGCTTCACAAGTCAAGTTTCTCGCATAATTGCTCGATGGTCAAAATCTGTATTGACAAAAAGTCAATCGTGGTCAACATACAACAAAACTTCCGATTTTTGGTCAACATCCTCATTTTGAAGTTACATTCATCATTTGATCAAGGGTTGATCATGATTCATCAAGAAAACTCAAGATTTCCCAAAAGTCAAACTTTCTAAATTAGGGTTTCTAGATGAAAAGTCAACTCGAACTTTGACTGATCATAACTTTCTCATACTTTCTCGAAATTTTTCCACCACCTCTTGTTTTGAAGGAAATTCAATTTCTACAACTTCATGTCTCACAAGAATGTCCAAAAAATGCTTCATTTGAGAGGTATAGCTCAAAACATTACAGGTCATTTTCAAAGTCAACAAAAAGTCAACTTTTTGTTTTGAAGATATTTTGAGCATGGTAACTCCAATTGAGATGAGACCAAAGACATTGGTTAGAGGACTCTTAGAGCTTCCAAAAGTCCAAGAACACTCAAAATGTGGAAAATTGAGCAAGATACACTATTCGAAGTGGGCAATTTTGACATCAGACAAAAGGACATTTTGGTCAAAATGCAAAATTTTCCAAATGGGCCTATAATCTTTTGATCCAAACTTGTTCATGATGTTATTTTTGACCCATAAAAGCTTGGCATTGGTAATTTTCTATTTTCATGGTTTATATTTGAATTTTACAACATTTAATTCAAAAATAAATTATGTAAAATATGAAAATTAAGTTATTTTTTCAATTGTTGATTTATATCTCTCTTAATGTCCAAGAAAGCCCACACCATTTACCAAATTGCAAGCCATGGCATTGATGAGAAAATCATATTTTCTTCAAAATTTGATTTGTTTTTATTGGAAAATATTTGCACAATCAATAAGCAATCTTTTTTCACTCCTTTTGCCATCCAATTTTCCTCTATAAATACTCAGCATTGCAGCCAGCACAAGGGAGGAAACCCTAGCTCAAGCATAACCCTAACTCTTGCAAAATTTTCTCAAGAAACTTGAAAATTCGAATTTTATTCTCCACCTTTCTCAACCTCTTCCACCATCCAAACGTGCTCGGGTATGAGTAAGAATACATCATTGGTATCGATTAAAGCAAGCTAAATCGCCATACACATTCATACATATTTGAATTTTTCTTGAAATTGCATATTACTATTCCGCATGTTTTAATCTGCTTCTAATGGTTTGATGTGTTCATGAGGTTCTACTTGACCGATCCGGGCCATCGCTTGAAAGGTTGAACGAAGAATCATGGTTTGCCATGTTTAGGTTTTCAGTCGTTCTTCGAACCGGCTTGTACAAGCCAAGCCAAAAATAACACCACCAATGGATTCAGGAGGTCCGATTTAGGGGACAAGGTCCTCTTCTTTTAAATTTCGTGTTTTCGAGCCAACTGTCGCCGGAGAAGACGACCGAGCTGTGGCCCTGCTGGCGACTGTTGACCCGGTCGAGGCAAGCGTGGCACAATGGAGCCTCGATTCGCCTCTCATCCAACGAGGACCCCACCACCGACCGGGCCTTGATTCTCCCAACCACGACGCTTCATCACCACGCTTATTCCATAACACGCCAACACATGCCGGTCAACGATTGCTTTAAAGGTTTGAAAGGGATGTCTCGGCCGATTCCCTGTCTGCATAACCTTTTCACTTCAAAACTTCATATTTTCCATATTTTCATATTTTTTTAATATTTTCCATTTATTTTAATTTCTTTTCACAATTTTTATTCTCGCATTTAAAATTACCAAAATATTTTTTTCTTTTGCATTATTTTCATAAAACTTTATTTAATTTAATAAATTAAAAATATAATTTTGCATGCATATTTATTTTATTTTTATTTTTGCATTTAAATCATTATTAATTGCATTTTAATTATTAAATCTTTTCCAAAAATCCCAAAAATTATTTTAATATATTTATCTTATTTCCAGCATATATTAATTTTCTCATATTAAAATTGCATTTTTCTAACATTTTCTCTTATTTCAATTCATCATATTTCCCTTCTTCGTTTCTTTCACGTGTCCGATTGGACGCTTTTTCCTTTATCATTTTATTTTCCAATAATGTAATTGCTCATGGATGTAATAGTTTAATTTAGGCTTTATTTTCCGATTTTAAATTATGTATCTCCTAAAGCCATGTAATAGCGAGGTTTATTTTTCCGCACTTTACATTCCGTGATTTTACTTTCCGCACCTTATCAATTGCTAGTAATTAGGCGTATGGCAAGATAATAATTGGACATAGCTCACTCTAATTTCAAGATAATATATTCTGAATTCAACACACTTTCACACACGCACCCTTTAGGTAATTCTCTCGATGCCTTTCGATTTCAAATGGTCATGTCCCCGAACGTAGAGGTATTCTAGCACCGCTGCCTTCCAAACAAATCATCATAGTCCCTTCGATACAAAGATCATAAGACCCACGATGTCGCCTCCGAATACATGATCTTGACCTCGATTGTCGCCTACGAAAATGATGATAGTCCCTTCGAATGTGCTAGGATACTTCCTACAAGTTGCTTTCTATGACCATCCGATGTCCCTTCGAATGTCCCGCTTACATCCAACGAATGGAGCTACCTACTAACTAATGGTATGGCTAGCGTATTCTAAAGGAATGTAAAGTATGAAAACGACCAATTCGAGTGGGTAAATAAGTCTTTAGTTGCTTGCTCTAAACAAATGCTTTTCACACCACACACCTTTTTCAAAGTTCAAACTCTTTTCAAAACAAAACATTTCCGAACACTTTGTATACACTCCTACATGAGTCATTACAAAGTCAAAGCGAAATTTTTCAAAACATTTTGTCAAACACGTAAAGCAATTTTAAAAAGTGATCTAGAGCAACTAAGAGCTGTAGATAACTACGGATGGAAAGGGTGCTAATACCTTCCCTTTTCATAACCATTCTCCGAACTCGTAATCTAACGAAGGTCTTTTTCATATTTTACCTTCCCTTAATTGATAAAAATAAAAGTCGGTGGCGACTCTTGCTATCCGCACATTTGGATACAAAATCCTACAAAGTCACTTCACCGATTATAACAAGCGACTACTGGGAAATACCCTAAAAGAGAGAATTGCCTTAGGATTTCTAGATAACTTTATTGCTTTTGTTTGACTTATGCTTTATCTTTAAGGGTTGTTGGGTATTATATTGTTTGGGATCCTACACCGATCCGGTTTCCTTTTTAGGTAAGTGGCATTAGATCATCGCGACCGCAGACGATAACTACACGGTCAACATGATGGCTACGTTAGCGTGACACTTTGGTTGTCCCGATACTTTCATTCCCAAGTTGAAGAAAGTATTTGGCTTCGTGGTGTCATCTGCGCTAACTAAACTTTTAGAACCTTAATTGACCCATCTGGCCATTAGAAGGTAGTGAGATGGTCGGCTTTGTGTAGACCGAGGTTGGTTGATACCGATGCTACGCCATCGAGATTAGACTTTGGGACATTTTCGATCGACCACTCTGGCCGCCGTTGAAATAAGCGCCCACGAGAAAGATCCGTGATATGAGATTCCTAGAACCCTACATTATTATAGACGTGATGAACCAACTCAAACTGGTGTGGGTAATCACCTATACCTCATGCAAGCCTTAAACATAGGCTCAGGTGAATTGTTCAGGTGTGCTAAACATGACATCATGACATCATCCGCATTGCATATCATTTCTAACTATTTCAAGGACCTAGGGATTTATCTTTGCTGCTTTGTAGGGATTATGGCTTCTAGAAAGACTATCCGAATCAACTTCATGGGTATCCTTCTCAACTCAAAGAATTGGTTTCAAATCCTCACCATGCTCAGCTCATCAAAAGACATGGTTATCTACTTGATTTGGTTATTCCTGCTTTGAAGAAGATATGATGCATGTCCTATTCCAGCTTCTTGATCCAAACACCATTGCTTTACATTTCCAGATTATCATTGGTTCCTACCTTGAAGAGCTCTAAGCTACTGGGATACCTATTCTGACCAAATGCCATTTACCGGTTTGAAAAGGTTCCTAAGTTCAAGACATTGCATCGCTTTACATCTAAGCGCTCGATATCAAGCCAATTGGGAAACTAGAAGGAGTTAAGGGTTTACTTTCCAAGTTCTTAATCAAGAAAGCCCGAGAATTCCTCAAAGTTATGAGTTTCCATGCATTTGAAAACATTGTGGCCTTGCTAATTTATGGTTTGGTTCTATTCCCTAATTCGATCAATTCATAGATGTCAATGCCATCAAGTTGTTCCTCACCCGCAATCCAAGGCTCACCTTACTGGAGACATCCTACATTCTCCACACTGCACTACTAAAAGACAAGGAACTCTCATGTGTTGTATACCGCTACTTTCAAGGTGGTTTATTTCGCACCTTCCTCCATCTTTGAAGAACGAACAAAGGTTGAGATGGTCTCAAAGATTGATGTCACTCTCTCATTCGATATCCGTTGGAATCTTTTCTCTCAAAAGGATTTCACCTTCATCGAGGCTGTGGAGAATTCCTAATGTACCACTACTTGGTATAAGGGAGGTATTAATTACAACCCTTTCTAGCTCTACGCTTGGTTTTGCTCAAAGATGGTCCACATGATATGCTTCTCCAAGATATTGTGTTCGATTACAATCACGATCTCCGCATTGCCGACGAAGGTTCATACATGTTGGGGCATGGTAAAGAAGACCGATACCAAGACTTTGGGGCACCCGAACTCCATTCCTTGGGAACCTTACCTCAAATGGGTGCGAGCTCGAGCTCAAAACCTCATGATGCCATTCACTGCTTTACCAAGAATTATGGAACCTGCTATAGGTGACGACTTATGTCTTCTCCATCCCGACATGCCTACCGATTTTGAAGACTTGAAGAGATCCTGGATTCAATTTAAAGAAGAGAGGGATACCTTTGAAGCTCAAGTTACGCAAGTGAGAAAAAGTTCTAGAGTTGACCAAGCTACTTCACGAGAGCTAAACATTAACGCCTACATCGGCACCAAGAGGAAGCGCCATGGAGACTTAGAGCTTTAGGATGTTTATGTTTTTATTGTTTCGAACTATCTCTTGTACTTAAAAAGAAAAAGAATAATAATGAGAAGTACTAATAAATGTTTGTTCATTGCTTGTTTAACAAATTTAAATCTTTAGGTCCTTGAAAACATTGCATTGCATCCACATAAACATTGCATAGATATCATAACATTGCATCACGTGTACATCGAGATTGGTTTTCTCATTTGCTCGCTATTTATTTTAGCGAAATGGCTCTTGAACAGATCACAAAGATCTCCAAGCTCGTAATGCCGCCAGAGATGTTCACCACTTGGTCCAAGGCCAAGAAGATCCAAGAAGCTCATCAACAAGAAGAAGAAGGTTGTTGGTCTCCAACATGGGTAGACGCTCAAAGGGGGTCCTAAAGTGGTCACAGATTGAGCTCTCTCAAGGAAGTGTCCATACCGAGGGAGTACCAAGGGTGATGAAGGTGAACAAGCTGAGCCAAAGAAAGGAGGAGAGGATCATTCCGATTATGGCCAAGACTCGAGGAAGATGACAAGTACAAGCAACTTGAAGATCGTCTCAATGTGGAAAACCTCAAGATGTCCGGCTGAATTTTGATGATCTAAGTCTTGTCCCCGTGTCAGGATTCCTCCCAAGTTCAAAGTTCCTACTTTTTCCAAATATGATGGCATGTCTTGCCCTAAGCTGCATTGAAGTCCTATGTCCGTAAGATCAATCCCCACACCGATGACGTAAAGTCAGGATGCACTATTTTCAAGAGAGTTTGTCCGAACCCAATCGAATGGTACTATCACCAGAGAATGACCGATCCGTACTGGAGTGACTTATCGATTCATGACAAGATGAGTACAATGTCAATCGACACCCACTCGCATGCAACTACAAAGCATGTCTACGGGTCGACGAAGTTCAAGGAGTATGCTCGTATGGAAAGATCTAGCAGTGCGAGTTCAACCACCCTTGTCCAATAGGAGTTGGTTGATATGTTCATGGAACACCGACAGCCTGCTCTTCAATCATCCGATTGGAAATTCTTCATCCGGATTCACCGAATGATATTGACAGCGAGCGATCAAGCCGGTATCAAGAGTGGAAAGATTCATGTAGTAGTCATCATCAAATGCCGCAAGAGATCTTTTGGTGCTAAGAAAGAAGCCAATGTCTGTATGGTCGAAAAGCCGAGCCAAGACCGACCGTGTTTCAATCTCTGGGGCAGCAGGATTCCAATCCTACATCAAGACAACTGAGACAACGCACAGAACCTAACGCCGCCAAGACATGCATTAAGATCAACATGCCTTGTCGCAAGCCTTGCAACACATGTGAACGCAGAGTCGATAACCTTGAGGGATCCTCCTCAAATGTCAACACTTCCTCTCCAAGTACAATCCTAATGCTAAGTGTGCTTACCATTCCAATGCCTAAAGGCACGACATCGACAATTGTCGGGCTCAAGAACAAAATTCAAGATATGATGAAGCTGCAGATTGAATTGATCCTGCTGAGACTCGAATGTGATCAACGCACCTATGCCTAACCATGACAAGAGTTCCAATGCTGGTGACGATACTTATGTTTTCAACATAGATGACTTGACCATTCCTCCGATGATCAAGAAAAATTTGTTGCGTTTGTCACCCGTGATGCCCGTGAGAATTGTTTGGTGCCCATCCGCACCGATGGTTGTGCTTGGTCGAGAAGACGGTTCAATGCATGATGGATAACCGTGAGATACTATTTCGAAACCACCCGCGTAAGTCGTGTGAAGAAATGTCTAAGTCAAGATCGACAATGCGAATGAAACTGTGCTATCCGTGGGATACCTGGGGCAGCCAAGTGGAAAGTATGATTACATGGTGAAGTACACTGCTCCCGAGAGTTATAAGATTCCTATTGAAGATGTTAAGGCGACCGGATGGGTGACGATTTCAAGACTATGCCGATGTTAACACAATAAGAATTTCCTCCTCACGATCCTCGTGCCTAGAGCGGCACCTCTCATTATCACTTCTCCAAGACCAATTCCATATTCCTCGATAAGGCTATCCCTTGAATTATGGAGTCGATGTTTACTATCATGGCCAAGCAAGACCCTCCGACCATCAAGGTCTTATCAAGTTTCTATTCCATTGACAACATCACCGGATCCAAGAAGGTGACCGTAACCGAAGGGTATTCTCTCCGAGATTTCTCCTCCAAAGACATCGCGACTCCACCGATTCCAACTACTCAATCAATATCCCCATAGAGGGAAAGAACCTGACTCATCCCGCCACCAAGTACCAAAGGAAGTTGTCAAGACACCTCCAAACAAGAAATGGAGGAAATTTCAAGATCATCAAGAAGAGTGATTACAATGTTGTGGAACATAGACAGACCCAAGATCTCCATGCTCGCTTTGCTCTTGTGTTCCGAGGCTCATGCCAATGCCTTGGTGAAGTTCTCAAGAATGCTCATGCCGCAAGACACTACCACCGATCGCTCAAGTTTGTATTAGCTTGGCCGCCAACAACGGCCTAGGCTCCGACGTTGATTTGACTCGCCGAAAGAAACACAACAAGGCCTTGCACATCTCAGAATGCAAAGCGCACTGCTCTCATGTTTTGCTGATACCGCTCGCTTTGAATATCCTTCCAAGACCGCTTGATCGACTTGATGTCAAAGGGTTGGTTCTGAGACCCTGACATTATTGTGAGGGCTTTTGATGGTTCTAACAAGATTGGAGAGCTCACTCCTGTTAAAGTCGGGTTCCCGACTTTTGATTCTACTTTCTTTGTCATGGACATCCGTCCGCTTACTCTTGCCTACTGGACGCCTCGATACATGGGCGACGTACGTTACCTCTACCTTACATCGAACTCAAGTACCCGTGAAAGGGAAGGTTGTCACAGATGTGGTGAAGAGTATATGGTCACCATCTCCGCCATTCCACTATCTCGAGATGGAGGGTGAATTCTTCGAGACCCCGTCAAGCTTTGAAACGATACCCAGTCATGCCCGCTGACCCCCGCCGCCTCGAAGTTACAAGCTCCACCTAGAATGGCCTCACGAAAGATGCTCGTTGAACAAGGAGGTAGGCTATTTGGAGACTCCCGATCTTCCTTTCAAATCGACAAGACCGGTTTAGGCTTCACCATCAAGGGTCGAAGATGATACGCGAACGCTCGGCCAACTTCCTTTCCGCACGCCGAGTGGAATCCATGCTAGAAGACGACAACAACGGCTTCGACATCGAAGTGGATCTTCCCAACCTGCAATACGGGCTCAAGAATTGGAAGATCAAGACGCCATACCAATCTCCTTTAGTCGAGTAATTGTTTTGTTTTGTTTTTATTTCTTTTATGTTTGAACAATAAACTTTGAAAGCCGTGCCTTGCCCGGGCGCCATGGCTCGCTTCATAGGGTTATCCGTCGTCATGATTTTCATTCAATAATTGCTGGACTTTTGCATTCAATTGTTTGTTTTCTTTCTTTACTTTATCACCCCTTCAAAAGGCTATGTGTTTACACACACCCACGTGATACACCAGTAATCACTCCGAATCTCGCATAATGCCTATGCTAGTGCTAAATATGACTTCGATAATCCGATCTACCAAGCCAAGACGAAAGTGAGGAAGATTGTGAAGTGCCGGAGAACTTCGCTGACTACAAAGAAGAAGAGCGAGTTATCCACACGTAAGAGCAAGTCGAGGTTGTGAATTGGCACCGACGAAGATGTAAAAGAGATCAAGATAGAGGGTCTCGAGAAATGTTAAAGAAAGGTTGATTCGATGCTACGAGACTATATTGAGGTTTTTGCTTGGTCATACGAAGACATGCCTGGTTGGACATTGATATCGTGGTACACCGATCACGAAAAGAAGGTTTTCCCAGTGAAGCGTAAAGTTCGTCAGATGCGTCCCGAGATGTCGAAAGATCAAAGCCAAGTTATGAAGGGCTCAATGCGTGGTTCTTAGTCATACTTCCTATCCCAAAGGTTGCTAATGTGGTACCCGTGCTAAGAAGGATGGTAAGGTACGAATGTGGATTACAGATCCGAACAAAGCGAGTCCGAAGACGATTTCCCACTTCCTCATATTGATGTTCGTTGACAACACCAAAGATAAGGTTTTCCTTCATGGATGGTTTCTCCTACAATCGATCAAAATGGCTCAAGACATGGAGAAGACTACTTTGTTACACAAGCACTGTTGTTATGCTGCTCGGATCAAGAATGCAGTGCTACTTATCGTGCATGGTGACATTGTTTCATGACATGATTCATCACGAGATGAGGTCTACGCTGACGACATGATAGCTCGACACGCATCAAGAAGAGCATCTTGATCATTTGCGTAAACTCTTTGATGATGAAGAAGTATAGATTGAGACCTAATCCCAACAAGTGCACCTTTGGAGTCGATCCGAAAACTCCTAGGGTTTGTCGTCAGGAAGAGGTATCGAGGTCGACCTCAAGGTTAAAGCTATTCAAGAGATGCCAGCTTCCGCACCGAGAAAGAAGTCGAGGTTTCGGGCCGATTAAACTACATTGCCGATTCATTGCACATCTAATCGCTACTTGTGAGCCAATCTTCAAATTCATCAAGAAAGATCAAGTAGTGAATGGAACGACGATTGCTGATCGCTTTTGACAAAACCAAGGAGTACCTATGTAATCCTCCTATCCGATGCCGCCCAATCAAGGAAGACTTCTTATCATGTACTTGATAAAGGTTAGAGAACTCAATGGGGTGTGTGGCAACATGACGAGTCCGGTCGAAAAGAGCATGCAATATACTACCTTAGCAAAAGTTTATCGATCGTGAAACAAGATACTCACAACGAGAAAACTTGCAACGCTTTGGCTGTCACGGCTAAGACAAGATATGTTGACTCACACTACCTTATTGATTTCAAGATGGATCCGATAAAATACATCTTTGAGAAATCAACTCTTCTCCTTATCGGCCTAAGATGAATGGCGCATGGAAGCCGCCAACAAGAACATTAAGAAGATTATACGTAAGATGACCGTGACTTACAAAGATTGGCATGAGATGTTACCATTTGCTCTTCATGGTTATCGCACCACAACACGAACATCCACAGGGCAACCCCTTCTCTTGTATACGTATGGAAGCCGCCTTACCCATCGAGGTTCGATACCTCAACCGCAGTCCTCCAGAGGCGTAGTTAAGTGAAGACGATTGGGTCCGCACTCTTGACCGCATTAATTTGATTGATGAGAAACGACTGCATCCATCCGCCATGATGATTTATCGTAAACGAATGATCGAGCATTTAACAAGAAGGTCAAGCACCGAGTCTACCAAGTCGGTGATCTAGTAGTCAAGCGCATCATCCTTCCACAAGGTGATCCTGTGGGCAAATGGACTCCCACCCATGAGGGACCATTTGTAGTCAAGATGATTTTCCCACGGAGCTATGATACTTAGCACCATGGATGGTGAAGACTTCCCACACCTCGTGAACGCAGACATAGTCAAAAATACTACGCATGAAGAGACCCGCTAGGTCGATTTAACCTAGGCAAAAATAAGCATCTCGAACCAAAAGGGTTCGGGCAAAAATTAAGGATATATGCAAAAGATGTACACCAAAGTCGAAAAAGGCGGCTTGGGCAAAAAAGGGTATCCCAGAGACTAAACCCGAAAGGGCGGTCTAGGCAAAAGTTAGATTTAAGCGCACGACTATGTCTCTTCCGATCATCCGCCTGCACTACTATCGATTCAAGATTCAAATGGCGAAGATCACTACTCACTTTCTACCGACAGCAAAGGAGATGAGATAGTTGAAATATATGAGTACTAGCATAGTTGGGACTTAACGAGATTGTTTCAGATAGCTTTTACCTTCTTGGTACAAACCACTGGCCATAAGCCACCTTCAAATAAATACAGCTTCTTTCTTTACAATTTTCGTTGTTGTTATTTGCAATAAGTCCAACGCTTGCTTTGAATGACTATACGATTTGACAATAAGAATCGATCACAAACATACTAAAAGTGAACATACAAAAGTACTTACTACAGTTCCGTGAATCGGGATGACGACGAAAGTCAACAAATAGTTCCCCACGAGCATAAAGGTGTCACCCACAACACACCTTCCCAACGAGTATATGTTAATCCACAAGCAAAGTGATTCCACTCAACCGAGCAACGCTACATCGCCTCCAAGCAAGAACACTTCATCCCCAAAGCTATTTCTCAATCCTCCCCTTCTCCCTAAGAAGCAGATCCGCACTCCAAACTTGGTCGATAGTGCATCGGAGGAAGCATACACCTTTATTCCTCACCAGAGATTACAACGGACCCCACTTTTAGCCCGGCCTCTCAAAGAACCATCAAATGCTCTCCATGAGGTCTACACCTGTAATCCCCAAGAAAGCACCTCCTCCTCGCAGAACTACATACAAGGTCCCCAACGGATCGCCTTCCAGATTCTCCTCAGCAGGGTCTATATATGAGATCTCCGACAACGAGCCTCTCAAATCTCTACCTTCCTCAACAACGTCTAGGCCCAAGACTTGGTCAGATAGTGCATCGGAGGAATCCAGATATCTTCCTTCTCCTTCAAAAGTAGGGACTTCCACCCACTCAATTCCCCAGGCAAAAGTCAGAAATCTTCAGACAGAATATCCGCATCTTCTTCAAGATGGATATGTTTTGAAATACCATAACATCTATCATTCATACATTACTCATAAAGTCATAATTCATGCATATGTCATTCATATACACTGTCATGCATCATACTTTGCATAAGACTAACAAATATTCTATCAAAGTTTCTCTTGTTTTCTCCCAAACAGTAATACTACTCGACGCAAACAGTCCAGATTAAGCCCCGAGTCGACGGAAAACTATCTCAAAGACCGCCTCCGCAAATGTGTCTAGATTAAGCCCCGAGCCGACGGAAAACTATCTGAAAGACCGCCCGCAAACAGTCCAGATTAAGCCCCGAGCCGACGGAAAACTATCCGAAGACCACCTCCGTTATCCTCGATAATGTGCAATGGATCAACACCATGCACAACAGAAGCTATCCACATTCTTGCCAACTACAATCTCTCGAGTAATCACAAGATTTATTCGATTATCAAACAAAGAATTACGAGTCTAGCATTTACTCAGCTTTGGATGGCATCTTAAGCCCATCTCCGACTATTTGTCAACATCTCTTCACTTTCGTAATGCCGCATATATGGTTAAAAATCAATACAAACCAATAACCTCATTCAACATCTACGTAGTCTAACATACGACTCACTCCCCAGTACGACCTTTCCAAATGGCATCTTAAGCCCATCTCCGTCAATTCTCCTATTAACAACTCCGAGTCTAGCGACGACTGCTCCCCAAATAAGTCTCCAACTTCTCCAAATGGCATCCGAAGCCCATTCCCGCATCATCCACCAATGAGTGCAAATTTTCGTGTATTTTGTTCAATCATCTTCTACCTGTCACGAAGACAAGCATGTCAATCTAACCCTTCCAAAGACAAGAAGATTGAACAGGGCAATGTCATACCCCAAAATTTGCCCTCCATCTACTCAAGAGATTTCATACATCTATGCTCAAGGATTCTCAAGAGTCGATCGACAAACTCTCTCCTAGACAATCAACCCAAACTAGGGTTTGGTATCTCAAGTCAAAATGGATTTCCAACACCTCCATTGGCCTTCATGCCTCCTCATATGCTTCAAAGATTCTCCATGTCAAGTTTCAAGCTTCACAAGTCAAGTTTCTGCACAATTGCTCGATGGTCGAAAATCGTGATTGACAAAAAGTCAATCGTGGTCAACATACAACAAACTTCGATTTTTGGTCAACATCCTCATTTTGAAGTTACATTCATCATTTGATCAAGGGTTGATCATGATTCATCAAGAAAACTCAAGATTTGCCCAAAAGTCAAACTTTCTAAATTAGGGTTTCTAGATGAAAAGTCAATCGAACTTTGACCGATCATAACTTTCTCATACGTAAATTTTTCCACCACCTCTTGTTTTGAAGGAAATTCAATTTCTACAACTTCATGTCTCACAAGAAAGTCCAAAAATGCTTCATTTGAGAGGTATAGCTCAAAACATTATGTGTCATTTTCAAAGTCAACAAAAGTCAACTTTTGTTTTGAAGATATTTTGAGCATGGTAACTCCAATTGAGATGAGACCAAAGACATTGGTTAGAGGACTCTTAGATCTTTCCAAAAAGTCCAAGAACACTCAAAAATGTGGAGAATTGAGCAAGATACACTTTTCGTAAGTCAATTTTGGACAATCACAAAAGGACATTTTGGTCAAAATGCAAAATTTTCCAAATGGGCCTATAATCTTTTGATCCAAACTTGTTCATGATGTTATTTTTGACCCATAAAAGCTTGGCATTGGTAATTTTCTATTTTCATGGTTTATATTTGAATTTTACAACATTTAATTCAAAAATAAATTATGTAAAATATGAAAATTAAGTTATTTTTTCAATTGTTGGATTTATATCTCTTAATGTTCAAGAAAGCCCACACCATTTACCAAATTGCAAGCCATGGCATTGATGAGAAAATCATATTTTCTTCAAAATTTGATTTATTTTTATTGGAAAATATTTGCACAATCAATAAGCAATCTTTTTCACTCCTTTTGCCATCCAATTTTCTCTATAAATACTCAAAGATGCACCAAAGACAAGGAGGAAACCTAGCTCAAGCATAAACCTAACTTTGCAAAATTTTTCAAGAAACTTGAAAATTCAATTTTATTCCTTTCTCAACCTCTTCCACCCATCCAAACGTGCTGTGGGGTAAGTATGAGTAAGAATACATCATGGTATTGATTAAAGCAAGCTAAATCGTGCATACACATTCATACATATTTGAATTTTTTGAAATTGCATATTACTATTCCGCATGTTTTAATCGCTTTCTAATGGTTTGAGTGTGTTCATGAGGTTCTACTTGACCGATCCGGGCCATCGCTTGAAAGGTTGAACGAAGAATCATGGTTTGCCATGTTTAGGTTTCTCAGTCGTCTTCTTCGAACCGGCTTAAGCCGCCAAAAATAACACCACCAATGGATTCAGAGGTCCGATTTAGGGGACAAGGTCCTTCTTTCTTTAAATTTCGTGTTTCGTGTTTTAAACCTCCGGAGAAGACGACCGAGCTGGGTCTGGTCACGACTTGTTGACCGCCCGAGGCGTGGCACAATGGAGCCTTCTCGATTCGCTTCTCTCATCCAACGAGGACCCCACCACCGACCGGCCTCGACTTCCTAAACGGCGCGTGTCGCTCATCACTTCACGCTTATTCCATAACACGCTGCACACATGGCGATGGTCAGCAGATTGGCTTTAGGTTTGAAAGGGATGTCTCCATCGATTCCTGTTCGTATAATCCTTTTTCACTTCACAAAACTTCATATTTTCCATGTTTTATATTTTTTAATATTTTCCCTTATTTTAATTTCTTTTCACAATTTTTATTCGCATTTAAAATTACCAAAACATTTTTTTCTTTTTGCATTATTTTCATAAAAACTTTATTTAATTTAATAAATTAAAAATATAATTTTGCATGCATATTTATTTTATTTTATTTTTGCATTTAAACTTATTAATTGCATTTTAATTATTAAATCTTTTCCAAAAATCCCAAAAATTATTTTAATATATTTATCTTATTTCCAGATATATTAATTTTCTCATATTAAAATTGCATTTTTCTAACATTTTCTTATTTCAATCTCATCATATTTCCGATCTTCTTGTTCTTTCACAGTGCTGTCCGATTCTTGACGTTTTTTATCATTTTATTTTCCAATAATGTAACTGCTCATGGATGTAATAGTTTAATTTAGGGCTTTATTTTCCGCATTTTAAATTATGTATCCCAAAGCCATGTAATAGCGTAGGTTTATTTTTCGCACCTTTATATTTCGATTTTACTTTCCGCACCCTTCAAATCTAGTAACTAGCGTATGGCAAGATAATAATGGACATAGCTCACTAATTTCAAGATAATATATTCTAATTCAACACACTTTTCACACACGCACTTTAGGTAATTCTCTCGATGCCTTCGATTTCAAATGGTCATGTCCTCGAACGTAGAGGTATTCTAGCACCGCTGCTTTCCAAACAAATCATCATAGTCCCTTCGATACAAAGATCATAAGACCCACGATGTCGCCTCCGAATACATGATCTTGACCTCGATTGTCGCCACGAAAATGATGATAGTCCTTCGAATGTGCTAGGATACTTCCTACAAGTTGCTTTTATGACCATCCGATGTCCCTTCGAATGTCCCGCTCACATCCAACGAATGGAGCTACCTACTAACTAATGGTATGGCTAGCTATTCTAAAGGAATGTAAAAGTATGAAAACGACCAATTCGAGTGGGTAAATAAGTCTTTAGTTGCTTGTTCTAAACAAATGCTTTTCACACCACACACTTTTTCAAAGTTCAAACTCTTTTCGAAACAAAACATTTCCAACACTTTGTATACACTCCTACATGAGTCATTACAAAGTCAAAGCGAAATGCCATCTTTCAAAATATTTTTGTCAAACACACAGAAAGCAATTTTAAAAAAGGTGATCTAGAGCAACTAAGAGCCCGTAGATAACTACGGATGAAAAGGGGTGCTAATACCTTCCTTTTCATAACCATTCTCCGAACTCGTAATCTAACGAAGGTCTTTTTCTCGTTACTTTTACCTTCCCTTAATTGGATAAAATAAAAGTCGGTGGCGACTTGCTATCCGCACATTTGGATACAAAAATCCTACAAAGTCGGGCTTCACCAGACATACCGTGTTTTTAATATAATTATTTTATTTTGTTTTAAATATTGTTGCTTGATATTTATTTATTTAATTATGGGAATGTTTAAATATATTGAACCTTATTATTTAGGCAAATCCAATTAATAAATATGTCCGCTAAACCGCTTAGGTATCGGTAAGTAATAGTAGTAAAAGTAGGAATTGAATTGTTTCTAAGCTAAGATATTAATTAACATAATTTCTCGGTTATAACTTTTATAATTAAAATCTATCTTTTCATACGAAGTAAGTTAAGTAGAATAGGTTAGGATCGACCACCTAAAGTGTGAGGTTTTAACCGGATAGCTAAAGTTAGGCATTTGATTTAAATACAAAGAAAGCTTTAAAACAAATTAGAATTAATTAAGTTTCCAAAAGTATGTTCTAAACACTTATAGGCTAGCGAAAGTGTATAGGGCTTTAGACGTGTAATCCGAGATAAGACCACGAAAGTGTGAGTTGAGGGTTTTTAACCGATTAATTCTACGTATAAATTAAGTTAACCATCTTTATACGCTTAGGTTCAATTTAATCCACTTAGGTTCACTATGTTACGCATCGATATCCGCTTTATTTATATTTCTATTTTCCTTAAACCAAAATCTAAAAGAATTATTCGCTTTAGTCAGATACCGTGAATTTAGGATAACAATAGATCGATTTATAGTCTGTGGGTTCGATATCTTTTAAAACTACGCGATAGATCTGCACTTGGGTCTCCCGATTCATAGACGATAAAGTCCTCGCGATCGGATCCTGTGGGCAAATGGACTCCCACCCACGAGGGACCGCTTGTAGTCAAGATGATTTTCCGGAGCTATGATACTTAGCACCATGGATGGTGAAGACTTCCCACACCCCGTGAACGCAGACATAGTCAAAAATACTACGATAAAGAGACCCGCTAGGTCGACCGCCTAGGAAAAATAGAGATCCCGCGAACCAAAAAGTTAAGGATATATACAAAAATGTACACCGTAAGTCGAAAACCCGAAAAGGCTTGGGCAAAAAGGGTATCCCAGAGACCGAAACCCGGCGGTCTAGGCAAAAGTTAGATTCAAGCGATTTATCACGCCTCTTCCGCATCACCTACTTCCAGACTACTAACAGCATTCAAGATTCAAATGGCGAAGATCAATTCACTCACTTTCTACTGACATCAAGGAGATGAGATAGTTGAAATATATGAGTACTAGCATAGTTGGAACTTAACGAGATTATTTCCGCATAGCTTTTTACATTTCTTGTACAAACTACTCGGCCATACGCCACTTTCCAAATAAATACAAGTTCTTTCTCTTTACAAAATTTCACTTTTATGGTTTGCATAAAGTCCGACGTTTGCTTTGAATGATTATACGCACTTGACAATAAAAATCTCTTTGCAAACATACGAAAAGTGAATATGCAAAAGTACTTACTACGGGCTCCAGGAATTGAGATGACGACAAAAGTCACCAATACAGTTCCCCACAGGGCATGATCCCCACAAAGGTGTCACTCACAACACAACTTCCCCAGCAGAGCAAAAAGGGAATCCACAAGCAGCAATTCCACTCGACCAAGCAATGTTACATCAGTCTCCAAGCAATAACATTTCACCCCCGACCGAGATATTTATCCCAGCAGTATTTCTCCCTTTCCTTTCCCCAAAGCAGATCCAGACTCGAAACTTGGTCAGATAGTGCATCGGAGGAAACTACATCTTCATCCCCCAGCCAGAGGTTACGACGGGTTCCTGACTCTTCCAACCTGGTCTCCCGGCAACTATCAAATGCTCTCCAGCGAGATATACACTCGGAATCCCCATTAGAGCGCCTCCTAAATTTCCTCAGCAGGATCTACATACAAGATCCCCAAGGGGAAGTCAGAAATCTTCAAACAGAACATCCGCATCTTCCTCAAGATGGATATGTTTTGAAATATCACGACATCTATCATTCATACATTACTCATAAAGTCATAATTCATGCATATGTCAGTCATACACATTGTCATGCATCATACTTTGCATAAAACTAACAAATATTCTATCAAAGTTTCTCTTGTTTTCTCCAAAGTAGGTGAAAGTCATTTCTGACGCAAACAGGTCCAAGATTAAGCCCCGAATCTCGACGGGAAAAAACTATCCGAACGACCACCCTTGCTGTTCTCCAACAGTGGATCCAGGATTAATATCCGAAGCTAGACGGGAAACCTCATCCGAACGATCACAAGTTATCCTCCGATAACAGGCAATGGATCAACACCCGATGCACAACAGGGAAGATATCCCCATTTTGCCAACTACAACCTCCCTCAGAGTAATCAACACGAAGTTTTATTCTGATTCCTTATTATCAACAACGACTACAGAGTCTAGCGTACGACTCAGTTGCCTTGGATGGCATCTTAAGCCCATCTCCGACTATTTGTCAACAGTGCTTCACTTTCAAAATGCTGCATATATGGTTAAAAATCAATACAAACCAATAACTTCATTCAAAAAATGAACACGAAGTCTAACGTACGACTCCCTCCGGATGGCATCCTAAGCCCATCTCCATACTCCTTCCAGAAACATCTACAGAGCCTAGCGCACGGCTCGCTCCCCAGCATCGACCTTTCCAGATGGCATCTTAAGCCCATCTCCGTCGGTTCTCCTATCAATAATCTTGAGTCTAGCGTACGGCTCATTCCCCAGCGAAGTCTCCAACCTCTCCAAATGGCATCTGTAAGCCCATTCCCGCATCATCAGCCAACCGCGAGTGCAAATTTGTGTATTAGTGTTCAATCATCTTCTACCTGTGTCACGAAGACAAGCGTGTCAATCTAACCCTCCAGACAAGAAGATTGAACAGGGCTGTCATACCCAAAATTTGCCCTCCATCTACTCAAGAGATTTCATACATCCCTACTCAAAGATTCCTCAAGAGTCGATCGCAAATTCTCTCCTAGACAATCAACCCAAACTAGGTTTGGTATCTCTCAAGTCAAGATGAATTTCCAACATCTCCAGTGGTCTTCATGCCTCCTCATATGCTTCAAAGATTCTCCATGTCAAGTTTCAAGCCTCACAAGTCAAGTTTCCTCGTGCAATTGCTCGATGATTGAAAATCACAGATTGACAAAAGTCAACGTGGTCAACATATAGTCAAACTTCATAATTTTGGTCAACATCCTCATTTTGAAGTTACATTCATCATTTGATCAAGGGTTGATCATGATTCATCAAGAAAACTCAAGATTTGCTTAAAAGTCAAACTTTCTAAATTAGGTTTCTAGTGAAAAGTCAATCGAACTTTGACTCGATCATAACTTTCTCGTAAATTTTCCCACCAAAGCTCATTTTGAAGGAAATTCAATTCTCTACAACTTCATGTCTCACAAGAATGTCCAAAAATGCTTCATTTGAGAGGTATAGCTCAAAACATTACAGGTCATTTTCAAAGTCAACAAAAAGTCAACTTTTGTTTTGAAGATATATTGAGCATGGTAACTCCAATTGAGATGAGACCAAAAGGGTTGGTTAGAGGACTCTTAGAGCTTTCTAAAAAGTCCAAGAACACTCAAAAATGTGGAAAATTGAGCAAGATGCATCATTCACAAGTTGGGCAATTTTGAAAGAATGCACAAAGAGAGATACTTCTAAAAATCAAATCTTTTGCAAATGGGCTTGCTTTTTCTTCATCCAAACTTATTCCTCATACAATTAGGAATATCCAAGCCCAATGCCACGAATTTTTGATTTATTTTTCTATTTAATTTGTAATTTATTCATTTAAATGCAAATTAAATTTAAAAATAAATTATAAAATCAAAATTAATTGAAAGATTGATTTTATTCTTTCCTTAAGACTCAAGCAATTCATTAAAAGCCAGAATTTCGAAATTGGATCAAAATGGCAAGATTGGATTGGAATTGATTGTTTTGAAAATTTGATTTTATGAAAAATCAAATTTGATTATCATTGAATGGTGATTGATTCTTGCCAATAATGATCCCAAATCCATCCAGTACTTATACCTGATGCATACCACAAGAAAGGGGACGAAAAAATTGCTCAAGAAACCCTAACCTAAACTCAAAAAACCGTGACATTCAAGCTATTGTAACCCTAGCTCCGTTTCTCACCAATTTTGAGGATTCCATTGCATCCTTGAGGTCCTTAGAGTCGATCCACTCTTATATCACTCAAAACCATCAAGAATCCAGAAACGATTTCGGTTTGTTCATCCTTTCCAAAATCGATTTTCAATTTTCATGCATTGTTAACAAGTTTTGATGTTTGTTTTGTGTTTAGAATGAAGCTTGCAAACTTTCTGGATGGTTTAATTGTATTTCTATGGCCTAAAACACGAATCACCATGATTAGGGTTTCCTTGCACAAATTGGGAACTCACAAAATACGAAAAATTGGACCATAAGACCACTTCTATTGCATTCAGAACGTGATTTCCAATTGATTCATGTATTCCTAATGAATTTATATTATGTGTATGAGCTTTTGAAAATGTGGTTAAGCGTCGACCGAGGCCGACGCTATATTTTCAAATTTTCAAAACGAAGAAGATGAGGTTTGGCGCGGGGACGATGAAGCCAGGGCGTGACACTTGTTTTTCTTCCATTCGCTCCGATTTCCAAACAAGGTGCACTCAGTTCGTTATAAGGCTGCACGTTTGCTACCCAGGGGTCATCAGTTCGAATCCCAGCCTTGACACTTTGTTTTTTTAACAAGTTTGCAAACTTTTTTCTATTTTTCTTATTTATTTAATATTTTTGCATCAATTTAATTTCTTGTCACAATTTTATTTATGCATTAAAAATTATCAAAGTTTATTTTTCTTTTTGCATTTATATTCTGAAAATGTTTATTTAATTTAATAAATTAAAAAATATAATTTTTGCATGCATATTTATTTTATCTATAATTTTGCATTTAAATCATTGTAAATTCATTTTAAATTACTAAATTGCATTTAAAAAATTCCAAAAATTTATTTTAGCATATTTATATTATTTCCAGCATGTCATATTTTATCCAATTTAAAATTTGCATTTTTTCTAACATTTTCTCTTATTTCGATTTCATCATATTTTCCGATTTCTCGTTCGTTTCACAGGTTAATCCGATTCAGACGATTCTTCCGTTTTTTCATTTTATTTTTCAATAATGTAATTGTATCCGGGATGTAATAGTTTAATTTAGGATTTTTATTTTCCGCATTTTAAATTATGTATCTGCCCCAAAGCCTTGTAATAGCGTAGGATTTATCTTTCCGCATTTTACATTCCGCATTTTACTTTCCGCACCCTTATCAATTGCTAGTAACTAGGCGTGTATGGCAAGATAATAACGAACATAGCTCACACTAATTTGCAAGAATAAAATATCTGAAATCAGCACACTCCTTTCACACATGCACCCCTTAGGGTAATTCTCTCTCGTTGCCTTACGATTACAAATGGTCATGTCCCTCGAACGTAGAGGTATTCTAGCACCGTTGCCTTCAAAACAAATCATCATAGTCCCTTCGATACAAAGATCATAAGACCCACGATGTCGCCTCCGAATACATGATCTTGACCCTCGATTGTCGCCTACGAAAAATGATGATAGTCCCTTCGAATGTGCTAGGATACTTCCTACAAGTTGCCTTCGATGACCATCCGATGTCCCTTCGAATGTCCCGCTTACATCCAATGAATGAAGTTACCTACTAATCAATGGTATGGCTAACGCTATTCTAAAGGAATGTAGAAGTACGAAAACGACCAATTCCGAGTGGGTAATAAGTCTTTTAGTTGCTCGCTCTACCAAATGCTTTTCACACCACACACCCTCTTTTTCGAAGTTCAAACTCTTTTCAAAAACAAAACATTTCCGAACACTTTGTATACACTCCTACATGAGTTATTACAAAGTCAAAGCGAAATGCCTTTTTCAAAACATTTTTGTCAAACACATAGAAAGCAATTTTAAAAGGTAATCTAGAGCAACTAAGAGCCCGTAGAATAAACTGCGGATGGAAAGGGGTGCTAATACCTTCCCTTTTCATAACCATTCTCCGAACTCGTAATCTAAACGAAGGTCTTTTTCTGTACTTTTACCTTCCCTTAATTGGATAAAAATAAAAGTCGGTGGCGACTCTTGCTATCCGCACATTTGGATACAAAAATCCTACAAAGTCAGTTCACCGTGTTACACAAGGTAAGAGAAGCAACAAACTTGTCTTCTTCGTGATGCACAAATGTTACTGGACACTGACATTTTTTATTTCCTATGTTGAAGAAGAAGAAACTAAAGAAGAAATGGGAGAAAGGAGAAGGATCTGGGCGAAAACAAGAAAGATGGTTTAGGATTTATGGATTCATTTCAATTAAATATCAATGTTTCTTTTAAATTTTTGTTTTAATTTTTGAAATGTTATATTTGTTTTTTAAATAAAATATTATGGCTTTAATGACATCAGTGTTCTTGGAGGGGAAATGAGTGTTAGGACTAAAATTGCAACCAACAATATAGTATATGGACTGCTTTGTTCAATTTGAAAATGGAAGGACCAATTTCGTGAATTGGTCAAAATTCAAAGACCAAAAGTGTCATTAAGCCTATAAAAAATGTCTCATGTTCTTGGAAATATATCTTCAGACACAACAAATATGATTTTTTAGTAAATTAAATTCGAAGATATATCTCAGAACATTATCTTGTTCTAGTAAATTCAAAAAACTGAAACATGACAAAACCAAAATAAAAAAACAAACCAATTCCATCATAAAAATTACATTAAATAAAAGATTTATTACATAGATAGTCATTAAAATAAATTCAACATTACATATCATTTTCATCGGGATGTTGCAACTTAATGATTATATCCTCGACGGATATTTGAATCTTTGCATCCACTTAAATCAGACTCTTTGATTCATAACAGAGAAAAACACTCCACATAACCTTTAAATCTTCATCCATCTTATTTAAATATTGGTGAAATGGACATTCCCTTTGATATTAAACGAAATGTGACCTATACTCGATCTTAACAACTCTGCAATTTTCTAGAAAGCGCAAAAGAGTATTCAGTTTGGATATAAGATCTGCGAGAGATGTTTCCTTGGTGACCCTAAATGGAAGTGGCGACTTCTCTATATTGAAATACACAAATGTAATGTGGGAATATGAATTCACTCTATGGTTTCAGTGTGTTGTGTAGCAAATAAGGGTTGAGACATACCCTATTTATACAAGTATTGGGTCACTTTAGACCTCAAAAACCTCATCATGTATTAGGTAACATTTTAGAAATACATCTCCAAATACACCACATATTTTATTACGAAAAGGGTAACTTCTGAGATATATATATATATCTGAAAACTTGAATGAGATTAACTCAGATATATATATGAAAACTTACCTGAAGCAGAAAAAATCAAAAACTTTGTAAACAAGAACATGAATGTAAACCAAAATAAAATCATAAAATTAATATGTATTAAATCGTATCAAGATTACATCATTGACACTAACATATACAAAAAGTGTATCGATTACAATTTAAAATGTATCAAAAGATCAAGTACCGCATAAATCTACAGTTAGTTTCACCTTCGACGCTTCTTGATTTGATTCTCTTTCAAGCTCCATCAATTTGGTGAACTCTATCACCCTCTCTAGAAATTGAACAGGCCAAATTTTCACCTCATTTGTTGAATGTGTCATCCACTCCATCGATGTAGATGATTTTAGACATCTAGGTTTCAAAGAAACATGAATAAGATGTAGCAATTTTAAAAGCCACCCTATGAACATGATCCATCTGAAAGGGTCTTTACGTGGACCTTTCCGTAATGAAAAAAATGTTTATGAGAAACCATATCTTGTCAGATCGATACACACTCTATCATATTCACTTTCTATAAGGTGACCCATATCAGGAAATCACATATATTTAGAAAACATTGTGTTATCGTTAACACAAGAAATAAGTTCATCTTGAATTAAATCAAAATATTTTTTCTTGTATAACTTCATGTAGAATTCCTTATGGATTCCTTTAAGAAGTGCTATGCAGTCAGATTTATGGTTTGTCTCTCCTTTACCGAGCAATCTAGATGCGGCCTAAAAACCACAATTACCATCTTCCTTAGCGTTCACAATCCGCTCAATATGTTTGTGCATAAAAAGTGGCATTTCATCAATGAATTTAATCTCGGGAATCGGTGGTGGAAGAGGTGGTGGGTTAATGCAAGCATCCTTGTGAACATTTTTTTTATAGATTTTGGAGTTGGAGAATCTGAGAAATATGAATCAACATGTTTAAACTATAATGGAGAACGCTTTGTTGAATTGTCATCTTGATTCAGTTTTACCTTTCTAAGGGCACCTTTAGTTTTTACCAGTTGATAATAAGGTTTCAAATATTTGGTTTTTGGATATGCAATATTTCCCAGCTTCTCTTTGGTGTTCAATTTCATGGTGTCATTTGCCTTTACAAATCTATATTGGATTATTTCCCACTCGGTCTGGCTAGTTTACTTGCTTTACCATCCCTAACCTCACCATCACCATCAAACCATAGTCTTTTTCAGCGACTGTACACTTCATCCATATGCATGAGGGAATTAATCTTTATTTTTTTTGCCATGAAACAACATAAAAAAGACCATAAGTATTCCTAATTGTGTATCCACACTCTGACTTATTTGTACATGTGTGTTATGCTCGCTTCACTTCTTGAAAGATGAAATTCAATCCCACAGAGATACACACTTAACCAATTGTGAATAGAGAATGTTTTCTTTGAATCGATTTTCTTGCACCGTTGTGCTTCGACCAAATGTGGTTTATATTTTGGTATGTTGGTTTTGGAGCATGGGTTAGTTATCATAGTGTTTATCTTATGCGATTGAAATAGTAATGGGAAGCGAGAAGAAATGAGTGAACTTTTAATAAAATTAGATGAATAAAAATACTGGAATGTAATTCACATCAAACAACAATACTTTATTTGTCTCTAATAATATTCTTTAGGGAGCAATATCCTCTACTTTGAAAATAATCAATTTAACGGGAACTATCGCTTTCACCCATTCAAAATCGAATTTACTTCTCTAATTTATGTCATCCATTGTCACTTATAGAAGATGCTTATCGCATTAAAGTAGTAGACCTATTTTTAAGAAATTAAATCCTTAAATCAGTCTAAAAGTGATTTTGATTGGAAAGTTTAACTAAAAAGGGTTCCAGGCTTTCGCTAAGGTAACCAGATCCTAACCCTATGAACGCGTCTACAAATAGTTTTAAAACCTTATTCTTGAAAAGTCAAATCTTCCTAATTAACTAACAAAATGCTTTCGCGGTATTTGTTAACCAAAAACTAACCAATTTTAGTCTTTAATGTCGTACGACTTTCGATCTTACCCCACGTCTTCACTGAATCACTTTCGTGAAGGCATATTAAAAATAGTTGATAACAATTACATTTAAATTGAAACAGCCCACATAGGTAATCCTAAAGAGACAACATCTAGAACATCATCTATCAACGATCCCACATCCTAACATTTGGTAAATTAGCTGAACATATTTATGGAAAATAAAACAAACGATTTTAATGGAATAAGTAAACATAATGACGGGTAAAACATTTTGAAATAGATCTTGTGATGGAGATAAATAAGACGAAGAGAAATAATGCAAAGTAAATAAGGCAGGAAAGTAAAGGCAAGACAAGGCAAAATTAAATGTTGAATTAATTAAAAACCTGCTCCAAACGGAGTCTTGAATCTGTTACAATAAGAAATAACTTAAAGTAAATTTTTACATAAAGTAAATGTAAGAAATAAACTTGTACTAGAGTGCTCCAAACTTGATATAGACTTGATCAAAGGTGCAATAACTCTTTCATGTGAAGGGTTAACACTTACAATCTGATAGTATATGGCTTAAGTATGCATAAGCTTGGATGAATCAAATGGTGTAACTACTAAGGTATTTATATGATTACAAAAAACCTAAAAATCCTTGAAACTTCTTTCAACATCGTGGCAAAATTCTAGGGACACTTTGTTGACTCTTGGAGGCTAAGCAATCACATTTTCAACCGTCTGGCCATTACAAAGGGTGGCGACCGCCACGCCCTCATGGAGACCTCCATGATCACAAAGTGGGCATGACTTGGTCATCCCACTTGTTAGTGTGTGTACCACCTATGACATCCCTAAGATGAACGCCGTGGGGGTAGCCATAGATGCAAGCTTGCTCCAAATTTTTGTTTTTCGTTCGTTTTGCTTTGTTTCTTCGCACACAACTCCTAATTAGTCAATTTCCTGAAACAAAGGAAAAACACCAACATAATATTGGAAATGGGAATAAAATGATAAGAAAATAGGCCTAAATCGATTCAAATATATGGTATATTTTGGTGTGATCAAAAATCAAATACAAATGGATGTGTTGCCTTGAAGGAAACAAGAGGAAGTTTATCAGAACTGGAGTTGAAGAGATATGATGTTAAGAAAGATGTCATGACATTTTATAATGAATATTTGAATTCCTTTAGATATCTAATTCAACATAACTAGAACAAGGACCTTGGTATTTGCAAACAACTCATTAAGAATCTTGTTCAAGGGGGAGAAGAAAATCTAGAGCATATGGACAACAAGGAAAAACTTGTTTTTATCAAAAATAGTGGGATTTGAACTTGTACTATGGATGAGTTATAGAAATTACAAATATGGAGGAATAAATCTGATATTGCATCTTTCCTCTACACTATGGGGCATGGTATGCCTGGAGAAATTTCTACTGAGAAAGGTTAGAAGAAAGGTGTTCTACAAGATTGTGGGGCTGACTACAA
The DNA here is from genome assembly GCA_021764765.1 of Vicia sativa. Classification (NCBI taxonomy): domain Eukaryota; kingdom Viridiplantae; phylum Streptophyta; class Magnoliopsida; order Fabales; family Fabaceae; genus Vicia; species Vicia sativa. The sequence continues at coordinate 2,033,439 of CM038795.1, forward strand.
CACCAAGGAATTCAAAAGGCTCTTTGAAAGGAATGAAGAAGGCTCTTTGACATAGGAAACGGGTGAAAAACCACTTGAGGCTTGCCAAGAGTGTGTGTTTTCATCTGTGTTTCTGCATATGGGCAGTTCGCACTAATATATGTTCTTGCTTTTATGCAACATGTTCTCATTTCTCTGCGTGCTTTCATTTTAATTGGTATTGTGCAATATATTCTAACAAGCTTTGTGCTTCCACTGGTTGTGTACATTTTTTCTATTTCTTTTTGTTAATATTTTGGCTAAAAAGCGGGAGCAAAGTGTTGTGTCCTGATGTTACATCATATGTTTTGACATGTTGATTAAACATTGTAATAGAACTGTGTGTTGTTGCTTTTTGAGAGTAGTTGTATGTTTATGGTTGCTCATGCAGTAATTCAAGGGGAGCACGAGTGTTTGTTTGTGCCGAAGTTGTTCTTGTTGCTTATACTGTTCCGCTGTATATGTTCTGATGTGGGGTTTTCCCTTGAGAGGGAGAGCTGATTGTGTATGACAAAGAGAGTAATGAACCTGTCTGATTGTGCATGCTTTTTAGTTATGTTGTTTTTACAAAGTTTACATGTTTTCATGTAACTTGTGTTTGTGGTTTTATTCCTCTTTCCATTGTATTTGGTTTTTGGTTGTTTTAACCAAAGTTTTCCACAAGGAGTGATTGTTACTTCCATGCTTTTATGATTGGCTAAATTTTTCTAAAACATGGTTCTACTGATGTTGGGCAAGATGTTTTAACATCTACATCAACTGTCATAGCAGTTCAGGTGTTACGAGTTTTTTCAGCTAGATGTTGAAGCAGATGTTGTGACATCCTGGTCTTGTGCAGCGCCTGCGTTTTACTATTAGATATCTCTTGATATATTTAATTTTAGTTGATAAGATCAATTTTAATATTCTTCATCGTTATGCATTGGTCAATGAGATTGTTTAGAAACAAAAGTGCAATTTTGGTTTATTTCATAATAAGGATCCTTGAGACTCTTTAGGAAACATTTATGAGATTTGTTTCTATTTTTGTGGAGAATATTTTGCATATATTTTTCAACTGAAGAATGGATTTGATTGAAGAGTTCAAACTAGTATAAGCTCAAATGCAGAAGTTATAAGGAAACGTCCAAGACCTAGTTTTAAAGAAGCATAGTTTATTGTAAACCCTTATGAAAATAAGGGTTTAGGGTTTGGTAGTTTCTTAGGTTCTGCATGTGTTTTATTTGTACGTCTTCATGCATTTTATGATGAATTTGAGTTGACTAATTGTTACTTATTTATCAAGTTATTGTTCTCCTCTAACATTTTAAGCAAAGAGTTGAGTATTGTTTTTAGTGAAGAATTTAAGCAAATTAAGTGTTTGTAATTTGGAAGTGTGTTCTTCCTATTTGGTTTCTTGAGACATTTTCTAGGATTGGGATTGGTATTTTATCACTATGGTGGTTGGGATTGAGAGGGGTTCTCATATCTAGGAGGTGTTTAGGTAGAATTTGCATTGGGTAGAGATTAATTGAGGGTTGTAAATTGGGATTATTTAGGTCTGAATGATCCTACTGATAGTGGATTTCCTTCCTGACTTGGTACCTTCTAGAGTAGGTGAGTTTACACCAAACTGGGTTAACAATTCCTTGTATTCTTCAAGTTTTTGTACTTTATCTTCATGCAAAATCTTTCTGTCTTTAGAAATTTGGTTGCTGTCATCAGACATTGTAACATCTGTTGTGATATTGTGTGTGTCAAAATTGCAATTTTGAAGAATGAGAAAAATAGTCCTAGTGTGGAATGTGGGGAGGTCGGCTTCAAAGTCGAAAAAGGGATATGTATTTTGAAATCCTCGAGCACCTCGAGATAAAAGTAGACAAACTCCTTCTTCGTCCTCACAAAGTTCCAATATCACGTCTTCCTCGTTACCAATATAGTAGATATTCATGCTAGATCATAGATTACCAATGTCGTTATAAGTAATTGTGCTATGTTTATAGCTCAAAACCTCCGAATCGACATAGGACCCTTTCATCTTTATTAGAACTTCTATGGAACATGATTAGTATGACCTGAGTTAGAATCACTAAGAGGTGAATAAATATCACCATAAATTTACCTAATAATTTGGTTGAATTCATCTTTCCTTTCCCAAATGACCCTCATAATATTTCTGCCATTTAGCCCAGAACTCGATTCTATCTTGGCATTTTGGGGAACACACATGTTCCCCAAATCATCATACTCTCATATAAGCACCATGGTTAAAAAAATGAAATATAAAGGTGAAGGGAGGACTACCTGATTTATGGAAAGTAGAAGCACACTGAAGAAGATGATCAAACTAATCATCCAGGAAACCTTCAGAAAGAGAATATTGATTAAATTGAGTATTAGAAAAAATGGAGTCTTAAAGGGACCTATGAGAATAAGGTGGAGTGTCTATGAGAGTAGAAAATAATGGCAGTGTTTCCCCCATAAAGTCATCATTATGAAGTAATATGAAGAGATTCGATGGGACTTGCGCTCATCGCGACGTTTGAAAATACAACAACGCACGCTAATTGTTATCTGACAGTTGGATTGAAACGCAACCGACTACCTAAGTCATCTGGAGAATTTTAAGGGTATGCTTTACCGAACACTTTGGTCCATTTGGTCTCATGATCGAGGAGCTTATGTACATCTTAAAAATCCTTAAGGTGGCGTATAAGTCAAACATAGGGTATGGAATGAAATTGGATCACTATCAAGTAGTTAGTGGGTATTACAAAGCCGAGATATGAAGTCGGGTTATGTGAAGTATACTCTTACCTGGAAGACGAGGTGTGTAGTAGGATAGGTCAAGAGAATGACAAGTTGGATTGTCGGGATGCTAGTTCGATACGACGATTATGATAATCTGAAAGTTATATGAGCCTTACAAGCCTTAATAGAGAGTGTTATACCTCAGGGTTATGTCGACAAAAGTTAAACCTTATCATTTGTGAGGGAATTTTAGAGGTTACCTCTTAATGAAGGCATGTTACAAGAGTAGAGGTATAAAAGTGAACCTCCCCTAGAAGGAAAGATAATCATACGTCACGTATAAGAAAGATACAAACCATGCACACATATAACAGTTGCAACACTGGCTGATTTACTTATGGAGGATTATCCAAACGTGTTTTACATGAACATGTTCTATTTTTGAAAAATACTTAAAAAACCAACCAAACTGATGCAGATATCATCAGTTTGAACACTTTTTTTGACCAAAAACCAGTCCAAACCAAACTGATTACACCCCTATAAATCTAGTCAAAATAAACTTTAAACCAACCACAATCTACTACAACAAAAGGACTCTTCTCCATTTGTTTAAGATCAATTTAATGTCAATTATTGTGCTTTTTGAAGAACCAACTGAATAATCATTACAACCACTGTGACACAATAAAGATGGTCACTGTTGAGTATCGTATAGACGATGCATGATGGTTTTGCTTGCTTCACCAAAATTTAACTTCAAATTAAATGATATGAGAACCATATTCTCAATATCTGATAAATATTGTATCAAAAGACTATCGAATAAGGCGCTACCTTGGCCAATTATGCTTATGCTATCTTTTAGAGTTTGATTAGTCTCGTTACATTTAATGAAAACAAAGCAAAATTAGTTAACCCCAATAAAGTAATTTGTTTGTCTCTTCTATGATTTTGATAAAACTCAAAATTAAGTAATATGTCCGTCTCTTCCATAAATTTCAAAATTAAATTAAATTACTCCTTCGTTTTTTATTATAATTTTTTTTGAATTTTTCACCCATAATAAAAAATATAGTTAATTTGTATGAGAGAAACAATATGAGTAAATTTATAAATTTTTTATTTTCAATATGTGATATTAAGAAGATAAATTAAAAGAAATGAATTAAATATATGACATTATTAAAAAATAAAATAAAAACTATCTATCCTTTATAAGATTTTGAACAAAACTAATTGTTTAATGTCAGATATTAACAAGTATATGGTGTTAAACCATTAAAAGGTAACAACTAACGAATAACAATTAAGTATGACGAGATTGCATAAACTAACTATCTATATTAAAAGGTAAGGTTGTAAAAAGTCATATGATACGATAAATGATACGATAAATGAATGAACACATATGATACAATATCATGCATAGGATTATTGCATGATATAGAAAAAGGGTGAACCAGTAAAAAATTGGAAAGTAAATGACGTGATTAACGCAAGAGATAGAAAAAGAGTCAAACACGTTGATGGTACCATGCAATTGTGAAACCATTACCTCTCATTCTCTTTCTTATTTCACCACTACAAAACTTAACCTTTATATTCTCAACCTCTTACATTCTCATAAATTCAACCTTTTTTGTAACTCGTATCTTATCTCCCACACAAACACTCTCTTTCTATCTCTCTCCCTCTTTCATCAAGATTCAGATATTTGATTTAACCACCAATTATCTGGTAAGAATTTATTTTACTAAATTTGGATAATGCATGCATGTTAATTACAATCTCATGTTTCTTTGTTTCTTGCTCTTTCTTTAAAGAATTTATAAAGGGAGGGGGAGTTAGACAGTGAATTTGAGCAGGAGATAGTTGTAAATCATTGATGGATGACCTTCTCGGCCTTTTAAGGATCCGCATCAAGCGTGGTGTCAACCTCGCCGTTCGTGATGTTAATACAAGCGATCCATACATTGTTGTTAAGATGGGCAAGCAGGTATATTTTCTTTGTAAAACTCTGACACAAACACCTCACATGACACAATACGATAATATTTTATATAAAGTAGACACAAACACCTGACATGACACGATAAGACAATGACATATTTTAAATTTTTTACGTTATATTTTCAGAAACTCAAGACTCATGTGATTAAAAAGGATATCAATCCTGAATGGAATGAAGATCTTACACTTTCTATCACCGATCCCATTGTTCCATTCAAACTAGTAAATTTTTCTGACTATATGAATTTTTAATTAAAAAAATTATTTTGCATTATCTGACTAATTGATTCTTTTGTTGTTGTAGACTGTGTATGATTATGACACATTTAGCAAAGATGACAACATGGGAGATGCTGAATTAGATATTTCACCATATATAGAGGCATTGAAGATGAACATTGACGATATTCCAAATGGTACTATAATCACCAGAATACAACCAAGTAGGGCAAATTGTTTGGCTGAAGAGAGTTGCATCACATATTCAGATGGACATGTTGTCCAAGATGTTGTTCTTAGATTGCGACATGTCGAATGTGGTGAAGTTGAAATTCAATTGCAATGGATCGCTCTTCCTGGTTCTAAGGGTTTATAATTTTCAATTGAATACAAAAAAATATCATTTTTTGTTTCATTAATAGTATCTTGCCCATTTTTTTAATTTTATTTTAGGGCATTGTTAGTACTACTAACTTAGTAGGGTTGAAGTTGTATTTTTTACCCTTATTTGTCATTGCTCTTTCTCAACTATTTAATACTTTCCAATAAGTATAAATGAACTATATTGTTTATAGATGATCAAAGAAAACTTTATATTGTAACAATTTAATGCATTTTAAAATTAAAAAAAAAAATTGAACCTTATTTGATTTTCATGTTGGTTGAGCAAATAATTGTATAAGAATTAATTTTATAAGCTTAAGAATAAAGTGTGGTCTATAGATTATTAGTTAGAATAACCATTATAATTTGATCTCTAAATTATCATATACTCTCCTACTTAGTTATTAAGTATAAAAATAAAAAGTTGTTTACATCATTTGCAATCACTTTGCATTTAGACAATTCATGTATAGTCATTAGTTATTGCATAGTTATTAGTTATTGATTTAGAGTATTTAAACTATTCTGGACTGGCCTAACATCTGGTCCACTATCAATTAGGCCCAATCCAGCAGGCATAAGGACTCGAAGGTCCATCTGCCCACAACTGCTAGGGATGTCCCCACGCATGTATTAGGGCTATGTGGTCTGCAGTTGACTAACCGTAACTCTGCCCTTCAATAATAACGGGTCAACCGCCCCTTATATCTCGGAGCTGCAGACCATGGAGGAGGCCACGTGCTGGACTCCTTGCACACGCAAACCCTGTCAGTCCCTTAGTGGGCTTCGTTAAACTTTCCACTAACTGGACCTTGGCCCAGTGATGGGGATTATAAATACCTTCTCAATAGAGAGGGTTAGGTATTCTATTTTATTCTCTTCACTTTTTTCTTTCTCTCTCCTCTCGCCCTCTCTTACTTTGGCATCAGAGTGTCTTGCAAGTACCCCTCATCTCTTTCAATCGCAGCAGCAACTTGGGCCTTGACGATCCTTTTGATCAGGCACGATCAGTGACGCTGTCTATGAGAATCTTGTTTCCCCGTCTTTTTTCATCCCAAGGACCAAAACAAACCCTCCTCTATCGTCATGGCCGACCAAGTCGGTAACAACAACGAAAAGACTCTTCGCCGACCTGGCCAACGTCAATAACAACAACGTCCCAGAAACTGACCCAAGGGACAACCAAACAGCCTCTTCCTCGACATGCTCCCGTAGGGCGGCTCGCACCACCAACAAGTCCCGGAGCCATCCTTGTTCCAAGAGATCCAGGCCCCGACGAATGCATATCCCACCATAATCGCGCTCTTCGCACCATCAATCAGACGAACCTCATGTTGTTCACCCAAGGGGAGCGTCTCAACATGCTGGAAACCTCCTGCCGCTCGCCGAGGATACACCGAAGGCCAGACTCCTGGTTCCCCTCCCCAAAAAGACACCTCTCCCAGATTCCCTCGCGAAGGACCAGGAGGGGGACACTCCTAGCTCGACCCGTCGGTCGAAGGGCCGAGGACACGTCCCTGAGATAAATTAACCGGAGCAGCCCGCCGAGAAGCGAGCCCACTCCCCTCCCTGCAAAGATCAAGGGGTTAAGGATCCAAAGAAGAAGAACTACGGCGGAAAACCTCGACCAGAGGATCCTCCCCAGAAGCATCGTCGACACCATCGCTCCCCATCCTGCTCCCCCGAGCGAAGCGATGAAGAAGACCCTTGCGGTCCCTTATCCGCTAGGATTATGGAGGTCCCTATCCCCAGGGGCATGAAGAAAACCTCCCTAACTCGCCAGCTACGATGGAGTGGATGATCCCATCGACCACATCGATGGATTTGAAGCAATGCTTCATTACCTCAACGTCGACGGACTGATCAAATGCAGGTTGTTCCCCACCACGCTGAGAAAGACAACCATGGATTGATATAAAGGCTTGCCCCCCGGGTCTATCCACTCTAGGAGGGATTTGAAAGTCCAGTTTACTAGCACGTTCACTACCTCCCGCAGGCATCCCAAGACTGAGGCCATCATCCAGAGGAGCGATAAATCTCTTTGTGAATTCATCGATCGTTTCAACATGGAAGCAATTCAGGTCCCCTGCGACGATCACATGAAGAGATACTTGCTGGAGAGAGGACTCATCCCCGACACAGACTTTAGGAAAGCGGTCGACATTGAACCCTCCGCAACCTTCGATGCCCTTCTCGACAAAGCCCGTGCTTACATCACGTACGAGGAGAAGGAGGAAGCAAATCGAGCTCGGTAGTTGAGGAACCGCAGATCAACTTGTTCCGCCCGACAGATCGACCCCAGACAAGAGGCTGAATCCTCCCGACGCTCCTGGGAAAGGCGAAGGGAAGAGAAGCCTCGAGAGGCCCGCTGACGACTTCCTATGAGAGGATCTTGGCCGAATGCTCGGCCGCAGAATTTAAGGACATCTGTGTCATACGCCCCAAACCTACACCCCTAAGCTGGGGGCAAACCATTCGAAGTACTGCCAATACCATCAAAGTCACGGTCACCTCACCGAGGACTGCATCTATTTTAAGGACGTGATAGAAACAATGATTAAGGGCAGAAGACTTGGGCAGTACAAGAAACCCGAGACGTCTTGGGAGACTAGGGAAGTCAAAGAGTTAGACGACGAGCCCAGGGCACAAGGGGATGTAGACCCTTTCCAAGTCGCATACTTGGTGATCAGACCCGAGGATTTTAGGGTCCCGGAAACCATGGATGAAGACCTTCCCATGTTCTCTCACAGCAGGTGAGAGAGGTTCCCCGCGGCCATGGTCATATCCAGTTGGGTGGACAACCAGCTTTCGATCAACTCTGCCAAAAGGAAGTTCGACGAGTTGATTGAAAAAGACCCAGTCAACGAAGTCTCCCTCGAGCAATTCCGAGGAAGGTAAAAACCAATCACATTCTACCTCGGGGAACTCCCGGGCGGAGCACCGAACTCCCATATACCTCTCCTCGTCAAGGAAAAGATGGCAAATTTTGAAGTACATCGGATACTGGTCGGCCAAGGGAGCTCCGTGGACGTGATGTACACTTACCTCTTCCGCATCCTCCAAATCGACGAAACCCACCTATCACCATACGTGGGATCCGACCTGCAGGGGTTCAACGGTTCGACCTCCAGGCTGTGGGGCTATGTCAAGATCTTTGTCACCTTTGGCGAAGGCATCGCTTCTCGACAAGTCAAGGTTCACTTTTTGGTGGTAGACAGCCACTCGCTTTACAACGCGATCTTGGGGAGAAGCACCCTAGACGGGCTCACTGCCGTCCCCTCGACGGTCCACATCAAGATGAAATTCTACACCAAGAGACGACACGTGGCCACCAACTATTGGGACATCAAAGCGGCCATACGATGCCACAACGATGCAGCTAGGGGACAAAACCTAGTGGACCCGGGACCCCAACAGGACAACGTGAGGGATAATGCCCACGTTGAACCTCCATGGAACAAGGAACCACAAGGCCCCGAGGTGGATTCAATCGACCTCGACATCAGATTCGTGAAGGAAGAAGTCGAAGGTCAGGGCGGCGACCAAGATCCCCTCCTCCCGATCCCAGATGACGAGTTTGAGCTCGTTCCTCTCGACAAGGACCCCACCAAGCGTGTGAGGATTGGAGCAAAGCTCCCCAACCTGGCCAGGAAGCAACTCAAAGCTTACCTCATAGACAATGCGGACCTGTTCGCTTGGAGCACCGCGGAGATGCCAGGACTCGACCCTGAGGTCGCCTGTCATCAGCTAGCAGTAGATCCGTCCGCTAGGGAAGTAGTAAATCGTAGGCGTAGGCAGTCTCCCAAGAAAGCAGAGGCTGCTGAAAAAGTTGTAAAAAATGTCTTAGAGGCCAATTTTATTTTTGAGGCCAAGTATTCAACTTGGCTCTCCAATGTTGTACTTGTCAAAAAAATCTAATGAAAATTGGAGAATGTGCGTTTATTATACTGGTCTTAACCGCGCATGTCCCAAAGATGTTTTTCCTTTATCTAATATTGATATGTTGGTCAACAACTCGACCGACTATAAATTGTTATCATTTATGGATGCATATTCAGGCTACAATTAGATACCAACGGCGATGAGCGACAAGCGATGCACGACCTTCATGACGGCTTTAGGCAACTATTATTACAACGTAATGCCCTTCGGGCTGAAGAACGTGGGAACCACTTACCAGCGGATGATGAACAAAGTCTTCCGCGGTGAGATCAGCGACATGCTCGAGGTCTATATGGATGACATGATCATTAATTCTCGCACCGAGACCGATCACACCGCACATCTAAAAAAGGTGTTTGACCAAGCCCGACGATGTCGAATGCGGTTTAATCTGGAGAAATGCACCTTTGGTGTCAAAGCGGGAAAATTCCTATATTTCTACCCCACCGAACGAGGAATCGAAGCAAACCCCGACAAATATCAGGCGTTTTCCGAACTGCCCACGCCTAGCTCCAAGAAATCCATTCAAGTCTTGAATGGCATGCTCACCTCGCTCTCCCGTTTTGTAGCCAAATCCGCCCAACACGCACTTCCCTTTTTCAAACTTCTCCGAAAGGGACCGACCTTCGAGTGGAACGAGGAATGCGAACAAGCTCTCCTCCATCTCAAACAATCTCTCTCCCTACCACCCGTATTGTCACGGCCACAAAATGGGGAAACATTATTCCTGTATCTGGCCGTCTCAAATGAGGCAGTGAGCGCGGCCCTCATTCGAGAAACAGCAGAAGGGCAGAAGCCCGTCTACTTCACAAGCAAGGTGCTGCAAGGTCCCGAAACCAGATATCAGCAAATCGAAAAGGTAGCCTTATGCCTCTTCATTACAGCCAAGAGACTTCGGTACTACTTCTTGGCCCATACCATCGTCGTAAGGACCGAACAACCCATAAAGCAACTCCTAGGACGACCAAATATGGTCGGACGCATGCTTAAATGGTCCCTCGAACTCTCAGAATTCGACATCCAATATAAAAGTCGGAAAGCTCTAAAGGCACAAGCATTTGCAAATTTTGTCGACGAATTGACTGCCCACAAATTGTCCCCGAGCGGAGACAAGAGGTGGACTACTTTCGTCGACGGGGCATCGAGCTCGACGGGAAGCGGCGTAGGCATCCTCCTCGAAAATGAAGAAGGGGTCGTCATCGAGCATTCCCTCACCCTCTCATTCCCGACATCTAATAATCAGGACGGGTACAAAGCATTACTCGTCGGGATACGGCTGACCGAGGATCTGGGCGCACGAGAGATCCAAGTGTTTACGGACTCTGAACTCGTTGCATCACAAGTCCTCGCAGAGTACCAAACTAAAAACGATAACCTCGTCAAGTAGCTCAACCTCGTAAAAGAAAAAATGAAGAACTTCGACTGGGCAGAAATCAAGCATGTTCCCCGAGAGAAAAATACCTGAGCTGATATTTTGTCAAAACTTGCAAGCACCAACATAGCACCCCAAAACCACTTATACATGTAACACTTGATGTAGTTCCTGCAACCATGCTCTTACCTTTATCTCTGCTAGCTTTGCTAGGTTTAGCCCAGAATATCTCCTCAGCCTCCTCAGCCTCTGCATTGCTAGGTTCTTTCTCCTTTGGTGAGGGAGTCTGCTCAGATTGGAAATTGTTACACGACATCTTTGTCAGACTGGTAGAAGCAAGTTTAGGCTTTGGCTGCCACATTTTCTTGATGATTTTGAATTCACAGTTGTGTCCAACAACTTGACATTTCTCACAATATTTTGGTCTCTATTCATATTCCGCTTTTTGGGTCATTGAGTTTCCATTCCCATCTTTAATGCTAATTTCCTCTAACAACTTCCGAGTGATGTCTACCTCCACAAGAATTCGGGCATATGAAACTCTTAGTTTATGCGTCGTGCACTCATCTGTTACCAAGGGGGTACCAAATGCACTACCAATACGATTCAAATTTGATTCACCCCAAAGGTGCAATAGAAGCTTGGGAAGTTTGATCCAGATTGGGATGGTTCGCTGCATATCTTGCTTAAGATTGAAACCTGGCCTCCATTCCTTTAGCAGCATCGGCATTCCTCTGAACGTGTAAGGTCCCTTCATTAGAACCGCATCCATATCATCGCTGAATCTGAATCTGAGGATGAAATAACCTTCATCATGGTAATAAAGCTCTGGGAGGCGGATGTAGTTCCATGTCTTCAATATGTAGGTTTTGACAACGTTCATACTTAGATCTTCACCTAGTACATACATGATGAGGGAATTGCTCCAGAATTGGATCTCCGAATCTGCATCCTCTTCATCCACCTCGATCTCAATTTTTCCATCGACCACTGTGGGAGCAACAAATTTCAGTACCTTACCCTTCGCCGGATTTCGGTTCTCATTAAGCACGTCCACCTAAAGTTTATGCTCCGGGGGAATCACCGTCGCACTAACCTCAGGCTCAACAATAATGGTTTCCACTGGTTTCTCTACAGTCGCGTCATCATTACAAGTTTCGGTATCACCTTCGTACTGTGATTCTCTAGTCACCTCCGGAGATTCCGGCGGAGAAGGGCGGATATGCGGCATCGACGACACCGAATATTTTCGCGGCCGCCCTCGATTTCTTTTTGCCATCCTTGTTGAAAAAGTTTAAAACTTATTTTTATTATTATTTTACTATCAAGTAATTTAAAACATGATATTATATTTTCTTTATATATATATATATATATATAATAACATAAAAATTTATTGATACAATCGATATCAAATTTGGCCTATAATAAAAATCATATTAATACTATTAATATCAATTTTTATATGAAGAGATACAATTGAATTTTTGACTTGATTTACTTGATATGTGATCGGAACTATTGATCAGAATTGGAGACCGCCGAGCAACTGACAATCTTCCGAGGAAGTTGGTGAAGAGGGGGTGGTGTACCTGCAAGGCACTCCGATGCTAAAGTAAGCAAATGAATGTAAAAGAGTAAGTTTGAAGTATTTGAGTGATTAGGGTGTAAAAAAGATACCTTGCCCTCGAAGATATGAGGGTTTATATAATACCATAGGAAGATTCTTATTGGTCCCTAAGTATGGGCCGAAATATCTGGATCCTCAAATGTAGCTATTCGATCTGACCAAGTCAAAACCGGGGGATCACGACCACCACTAGCCATTGTGTCGAGGAATCGGATCAAGGCGAGCATGTGGCCCATCGAGGGCAGGGTCTGCTCGATCAGACAAATGTCGGGCTCGTTATGAGGGGGGTGTCGTGGTGATGACGCGGGGTCGAATTGGTCGTGGTGTTTTAAGGGAAGATCGGAAGCTCGGATGCGTTCGAGCTATCCAGAACAATATGCATTAATTATATAATATATTTTTAACAAATAATTAAATTGAATTATTATTAATAAAAAATAACTTACATTTATAATTAAAAATTATTAAAATAAATTTATGACATAAAATTAAACAATTAATTTAATAATTAATTTTTTAATTAAATAGTAAAATATAAATTGTATTTTAATCCTAATAAATTTGAGATATTTGGTCAAATAAGGTGAATCTTACGAATTCACCCAAAAAGACCAATTCGTAAGTTAACTTACGAATTCAATGAATTCATAAATTAACTTACAAAAGATATTTTTAATTTTTCAGAGGTGTTGGAGAAACTTAGAAGTGAAGAAATAATTCCTAAAGTGGCTGATTCAGAAAACGAAAGGAAAAGGTACTACGGCAGCTATTCTCAAAATGGTTGTGGCTGAAACAGTCTACGAACTATGGATGATGCGAAATAACAAAAGTTTTGGCGAATTTGTTGATACCTCAAAGATAAGAAAGAAAATAATTGATACGTTGGTGTATAGGGGTGAAATAATAAAAAACTTAGGAATTTCATAGCTATTCTTATGATGGAGGGTTGAAATTGGTAATATTTGTTCTCCAGTCATTGGTTGTACTGTATTTGTCTGCTTAGTTGCTAGATCCGATTGAGATCGCTTGTACTTATTGAATTTTTTTAAATTAATAAAGTATTTTCATTTTCACTCCTCTATTTTTTTTGTTGGAACGGTCAAAGGCAAAAGCCCCAAGACGGTGATTTACTCTAAAAAATAATTATGAAAAATAGAAATTATATATGATTTTAATTATTATCATTCATTAATTATAGAGAAAAGAAAAATTTAAAAAAATTAAAAAAAATAAAATAATAAAAAATATATTAAGAGAAACACTATTAATGTTGTCTTAAAATTCTAAAATGACTTACAATTTAAGACAAATTTTTTTTCAAAAACGTATTATAGTTTGGAACCGGGACCCAGGGGTAAAGAAATGAAATGCATGCATTGGTTTTATTCTGTTTAGGAAGCATAAAAACATGTGGCAGTGCATGCAAGTAAGCACGGTTCTGATGTGATATCTAGGAATTCTATATTTACTGACACGCACACGCCGAGTAACAAAGTACTGTTCCCGAGCCCCTTTACTTTCATTCCCTGCTGCTCACCTCAATGTCAATGCCTTCTATCATTAACTTCTACGCATGCTTGGATTAGATTAGATTAGGTTATCACTTTTAGGACATCCATTATTAATTACAGCTGTCTTATTTTTACACATTATTTTGATTAAATTTAAAAGTTTTTATTAACAATTTCAAATAAATAATCTATTTGTTAGTAATAAGGTTCTTGCTTAGTAATGGATCAGGCTAATAAGTGCATGTTACATTACTATAATTAAAAATATATGTAATAAATTTATATTTAAATTTTTAATAGATTAAATTTATGAATTTCAAAATAATATTTCTGTAAATAATAGTTTTAATATGTGTTTTTAAGACACGCGTTAGCTTTTACTCTTAGTAATTACGATACATATTTTTAATAAAGATTTCAGTTTTAAATATAACTAAAAGTAGGTTAAAGAAAATGAATGCTTTTGACTCAAATTGAACTAAATACTTGTACACTTTAGGTTTTTTTTAACACTCCAGTACCGTTTAATCTGGTTGGATACATACTGTTATATTATTTTTTATTTTAATTTATTTTATAATAAATTAAAATATAAATAGAATTTATACTAAAAGTACTGACATCCAACTACTTATCATGTATATTTAAGATTTTTTTTAACCTTTTGTTTATATTTGTGATTGAGTAAAATTTCTTTCTAAATGGAGTAGTGTTGTTTAACTTTGAATATGAATGACAATTTGATCCATCATCCATCCGTGGGTATCTATAAATATTTTTATAATAGGTAGGATAAAAATCCACAAATAGATATGATTTTATTTTGTTTTTTATTTAAGTTTTAAAAACTACATGAAATTTATATTTTTCATATTACTTTTTTATAACAATATGTGTTAACATCAAAACAATGATTTTTACTTTTGATATGTGTTAACTGAAACATGAAATTTTTTTATTTTTTTTTGTTTTTAACAAGATTGAACATATATCCTTGGAGTTCAGTTGAATTTTTATTTTCTTTTTTATTTAATTTTTAAAAATCGTGTGGATTTTTACTTTTTATATTACTTTTTTTAAAACTTTTTATAACAATATGTGTAAACATGAAGAGAGAAAAAAATGATTTTTTGTTTTTGATATGTGTTGCTAACTAAAACAATTTTTTTGCTTTTTAAAAGTCCTGTGGATTTTTACTTTGGGTCACCGACTTAACCACTTATTCAACTGCACCGTTTGATTAAATGTACCAAAATTTATATATAATTTTTCTAGACAAAAACTAACATGTGTCCTTAAAAACACATGTTAAGTATACTATTTATGGAAATTTTAAAAATTATTTTATTATACATATTTTTCTACTTATAGTATCTTTTAACCATTTTTTCTATTGAATTGCCTAATTCCAAATAAGCGCTTTCTCTTTCCTCAACCAACTTAACTCAGCACCATAACACTCTCTTATATACTAGTACACTCTCGACCAACAACCAACAATGGTTTCTAATGTTCACTGTTTTGTAAATGAAGTGACATGCACCTCCATCCAGTTCCTCATGGCTTGGACTTTCAGCTATTGCATTGGTGATAATATTACCTCCAAATAGTAACATTTTTTTAGTGTTACAAACATATTGTAAATGATTTTGATACTTGCTTTAGAAGCTTAAATTTGTGTAACTTCTTAGTTGGTTTTTGGTGTTTTCGAAACTCGAACTCAATCAGTTTGTTGAAATGTGCAAGACATCTATGGACATGTTAACAAGTCTAAGTTTGTTTGAGTTTCGTTTCAGCCAACAACCATTAATTAAGCTACCAAACGAATTGTAACTTATTGAACTCATTGTTGTAAAAATGTTGTAAAAATCGTTCCCAATACAGTTTCTCACACCAATATTGCTACTGACTTTTGCACCCGTAGAGTTGAGAAATATTGCATATAGTTTAATGAAATATAAGATACTGTAACAGAAAATGTATGTTTCAAACTTACTTGATAATGAAAGTAAACAGACATGTTAGGATTTTCTTAGAAAAGACTCTAAAAAAACATCACCTAGCACAATTGTGGATAAATTAGGATGAGGTGTTTCAGAGAAGTGTTTATATTTAGTGATAGATAATGATATGCTCTAAAAGAGAATACTATCAAAATTCTAAGAAAACTTTAAAGTCACTATTCAAGAGATAGAAGAGGCGCTCAAAGGTATAGGCGACACTAAATCTCCAGGTATCCACGGTTATAGTGCTAAATTGTTTAAGAACTGCTGGCCTATCTTGAAACCAGAAGTCACTGCAGCAATTGCTGACTTCTTTTCTAATGGAAATTTACACAAAGGATTTAATAAAACAGTTGTAACCCTCATTCCCAAAGGTGATAGTGCCAAAAGCATTAAGGGCTATCGACCAATTGTCAGCTGCATTGTGTTTCTCAAGATTATCTCAAGGATCCTATCTGCTAGATTGGGGATAATTATGCACACCATTGTCAGCAAGAACCAAACTGCCTTCATATCTGGCTAGAGCATTCACTCTCATATTCTCCTAGCCTATGAGCTTCTCAAGGGTTACGATAGGGCAAGATGGACTCTGAGGTGCATGATCCAAATAGATTTGCAAAAGGCGTACAATATGGTTCATTGGGGGGCTCTTGAAGTTGTTATGCAGGAATTTTGTTTTCCAAAAAATATTGTCTCCTGGGTTATGAAGCTGGTCACTTCAGTATCCTACACTTTCGACATCAATTGAGAGCTTTCTGATCTCTTGATTGCGAGACTTGGTATCCAGCAGGGAGACCCTATTTCTCCCCTTCTATTTGTTTTATTGATGGAATATCTGAATCGTAGTTTGGTTAAAATGCAGCTCAACCCTAACTACAATCATCATGCCAAGTGTGAAGGTATGGCTCTAACCAATCTCACTTTTGCGGACGATGTTCTCTTCTTCTGTAGAGGGGACCAAATCTGTATTGAATTGACCATGGCAGCCTTCAAACAGTTTTCTGATTCTACAGGCCTTATTCTCAATCCCTCAAAGTGTTTGATTTTCTTTGGTAGTGTAGATAGTCAAACGAGATCTGCAATTCAAATAGCTACAGGATTTGGCATTTGTCAGCTCCCTGTCAGGTATTTGGGAGTGCCTTTGACTAGCAAAAAGCTTAGCATTTGCCACTATCTTCCCATCATAGACAGAATAGTTAGTAGAATCCGTCATTGGTCTTCGAAGTTTCTTAGCTATGTCGGTCGAATACAGTTGGTCAAGAGTATCTCGTGCTCGATTGCACAATACTGGATGCATAACTTTCCCATCCCCAAAGCTGTTATGAAGAAAATTGATGCCTATTGCCGATCGTTTATATGGTCCGGTAAAGCCGATATTCAGAAGAAGAGCCCAGTGGCCTGGTCTAGAGTCTGCAGCCAGGGCGGTCTTGGACTGATCAATCTTAATATGTGGAATCAAGTCTCTCTCCTCAAGTGTCTTTGGAACATTAGTAACAAGACTGATAACCTTTGGGTAAAATGGGTTCACATGAATTTTCTGAAAGGTAAAAATGTTATGGACATTGAAGCTGGTACTCAACGGACATGGATTATGAAAGGAATTTTTAAGCAGAAAATTATGGTGGATACAGTTCAGCCTCTTTGGACTGATATGCTGGCGTGCAGGAAATTTTCGATGAAAAAAGTCTACAGGCAGCTTGTTGATGATCATAACAGGGTGGCTTGGAATAGAATTCTGGTGCGGAACCTTGCGAGACCTCGCGCTAAGGTTACTTACTTTGTGGATCCTTTTCCACGAAAAATTGCCCACAAAGGAAAGACTCAAACATTTTGGTATTCTCCTTGATATCGATTGTAGCTTATGTGGCGGGAATGAAGAAACAATCCATCATGTTTTCTTTGAATGCGCTTGCACATCGAGTATTTTGAAAGACATCCTTGGTTGGTTGGGCATTATTCATGATCCTAGTGATTGGTAGAACGAGAGCAGCTGGATTATCAATGCTGCAAAAGGAAATGGTTGGAGAGCTAGCATCATGAGGCTCACTATTGCGGAAGCAGTTCATGAAATTTGGCTTTATAGAAATGAATATATTTTTGGAAAGGATAGTAATAGAGAAACTACATATAGGAAAATCATAGATAATATTATGTATAGAGGTTGGGTTAACAGGAAGATTAGGGAGCATCTTGCTACTCTAATGTTTTAATTAGGGAGCATCTTGTATATTTTTTTGAATATATATAGGGAACGTATCTAATGAAAACTCATATTTATGTGAGAAATGAGAACAATCAATATCAATTTTCAGATTTAATTAACAGTTAAGATTTAATAATTTCATATAAAGAACACTTTATTGAATCTTTTCTATTATGCTAAATATTTAAAATTTTCATAAAAATAAATGTTACCAAAAATATTATTCTATTTGCTATTTAATTTTACATTAAACATATGAATATTAATTTTTTTCATGTTCTCTGGTACATCTTTTTCAAACTTTCTTGATTATTTATATTTATTTCAAAAACATATTATTCTATATTTATTTTATTAAAATAGACATATCTAAAGTGTAGAACTTTATTTATTTATCACATATATTTTCATTTATTTAAAAATTAAAGAATTCAAAATTATTACCTATATTTTAATTTGGCTGATTTTTTTATTTGTAAGTTAAAAAAGTATTATTTTAGCAAGTTCTACTAAATAAACTC
The DNA here is from genome assembly GCA_021764765.1 of Vicia sativa. Lineage (NCBI taxonomy): Eukaryota > Viridiplantae > Streptophyta > Magnoliopsida > Fabales > Fabaceae > Vicia > Vicia sativa. The sequence goes on from CM038795.1 coordinate 2,051,985, forward strand.
ACACTATTAATTTATCATCTATATTTTTATTTATTAAAAATAGTCTTTTATAAGAAAAATATATTTTTATCTAATTTATTACTTATATTTGGTTTAATTATTTGCAAGTTTTGAAGAAAAAAAATTCAAATGTTTACCGTTGTGACTAATTTTAATAAATTAATACTAATATTTTAATAATTATGACTTCTATTGGGTATTGGTAAATTAAAATTTTTTATTTTTATTTATTATTAAATTATTATTGTTATTTAAATGTGAAATTATCATTCTTATAAGAATGAAAATATTTTTCTATATGTTATATTTGCAAGAATGATAACATTATATCAGGAAAAAATAATTAAATAAAAATTTCTGGATTTCCAATAACTTTATTATTGAATAAAAATAATTAGCAATAGTAAAATTTATTTAAATTAGTCAAAATGGTAAAATTTATGAAATTAATATTTTTTTACATATGCAAACAAATAAATTAACCAATTTAAAATATAGGTGATAATTTCACTTTTTCTATATTTTTTAATCAAATGTAGGTGATAAATCAAACGAAAATATTTTTTATTAAAAAATATATTTTTTTAATTAAATAAAAATATAGGTGAAAAATCAATAACGTAATTCCATTTTAAATGGCCATAGTAGAACTTGCAAAAAAATAAATAAATCTAACTTGAATATGAACAGATAGAAAAATTAAAATATAGATAATAATTTCACATTCTTTAATATTTTTAATCAAGTAATAATATAAAAAAATTTAACAATGCAAAAATATTAAATTTTGATTATTTTTAATAAATAATATATGGAATTCCTTAACAATACAATAAATAATAATATACAAATTTCATAAAAATAAAAAGATGTGATTGTTTTTGTAGTAGATATAAAGGATTAAGAGAGTTTTAAAAAAAAAAGTGTACGAGAGAACATGAAAAAAATTAAAATTGATATGTTTAACGTAAAATTAAATATCATATAGAAAAATATTTTTGATAAGATTTTATTTTTATGAAAATTTTAAATATTAAACATAATAGAAAAGATTCAATAAAGTATTCTTTATATGGAATTATTAAATCTTAAACGTTAATTAAATCTGATGGTTGATATTAATGGTTCTCATTTCTCACGAAAGTTATTAATTCTCACCTGATACACTTGAACGTTAACTAATAAGATAAATACTATTACAAGTCTCTATCATTGCCGCCGAAGTCCACTTGAACCTTGTCTTCAAGGTTCTAAAATTACTTCCGGATATCATTGCCTAAACTAAACAATCAGAACATGAAATTTATCTTGAGTCCCTGGTGGATGGTTCTCCGCAATTGCCTTCTCCAACCACTTAATTGGCTCAGCTTTTTTTAAGCAATCTTCAGTATGCAATTTTGTTTGTTGATGATATGAGACAAGAAGCATTTTTATTTGTTGATTTTCAACTACTCTTTGACACTGTCTCAATTTTTCAGTTTCTCTAAAAATTTGAATAAAACTTGGAAAGTAATATTGATAAATAAACTTTACAACCAAATGTGGAAGCAATTCTGCTATGATAATTACTAGTAATAGTGTGCAGAATAATCTAGTGTTTGCTGCATGAAATGAGGCTCAGAAACCTGGAAGTTTAGGTATAACATCAATGATCATAACAACAATGAAAGTAGCAGCAATAGGTCCAGTGATACCCTTTGATCTAAGACTCACCGTCTCAAGATCCGGGAGGCGATTGAGAGTGGTCGGTGGGATTGGACCACTTAATCCAGCTCCAGGTAGATCGATCGGCGTTGCAGGTAACTCCTCTCCAAGTGTGGCATACAGAAGAATTATCACCACAATTAACATGTGGAGAATGACTCGTCTTATGAAGGAAATAAAGTAAAGCTTGTTTATCTTCTACTGGTTCAACTTCAACCATAACCAACAATGTTGCAGAAGATGAAACAACAATCCTTTTCTCCACCACTATCTTCACCCACCTATATGATTCATTCACTAACTTTCTATCCCAAACCGCTTCTCTGGAAGTGGAGACAGTTATGATTGGCTCTGGGTTGCGGTGGCTTTAAGCATCCCGTATGAAGGATCCCCATTAGAGTTAATGACAGTGTCCACATCGGAGGTGAAATTTGAGGTTAAGTCTGAAAATTGAAAGAGTAAGCCACGCTTTACGCATACGGAGTTTGGATCGGAGGGAGTGAAGGAACCCAAAGTTGAGTCTTGATGATCATATCAGCAACATTATGATCTATTGAAACCTTCAGCACTTAGACTTCTCCACGTTCGATTACCCCTCTGACGAAATGCAGCCTCACATCAATGTGCTTGGTTCGCTTATGATAGGCTGAATTCTTCGACAAGTGTATTGCACTTTGACTATCACATTTAACAGTGATAACTTCACCTTGAATTTTCAACTCCTTAGCAAAAACATCAAGCCACAATGCTTCTTTCACAACTTCAATTAAAGCAATGTATTCTGCTTCAGTGGTTGATAATGCAACAACCTTCTGAAGTGTTGCTTTACAACTAAATTCTGTACCAAACAAAGTGAAAACATATTCAGAAATAGATTTTCTGGAATCCATACAACCTGCATAATCAGAGTCGACATATTCTTCGATTACTACTTTACTATCTTCACCCAAGGCTCCACCATAAATTAAGACTCTGTTCAGAGGCCCATTTATGTACCTTAGAACCCACTTCAATGCTTTCCAGTGAGCCTTTCCAGGATTCACCATGCACTTGCTTACAAGACTTACTGCATATGCTATATCGGGTCTAGTACAAACCATAACATACATCAAAGAAACTACTACATTAGCATATAGGATGTTATTCATATAAGCTCTTTCAATTTCAGTATTGGGACACTGATCAATACTCAACTTGAATTGAGGGTTTGTTGGAGTCACAACAGGCTTCGAATTTGACATACCAAACTTTTCGAGAATCTTCCGTAAATACGCATCTTGAGATAATCATAATTTTGACTGCTTTCTATATCTTCAAATGTCAATCCCAAGAATTCTGGAAGCTGCTCCCAGATCCTTCATTTCGAACTCCTTATTGAGTTCAACCTTTACCCTCATTACCTCTTCGACATTGTTACTTGCTATGAGAATATCATTAACATAAAGCAACAAAATAATAAATGAAATACCAGGACGAAATCTGAAGTAAACACAGTGGTCGAATTGACTTCTAACGAAACTTATGTGTGCCATATAAAGAACTATTCAACTTGAACACATAGTATTGCTTTCCCTTTTCGACATACCCTTCAGGTTGCCTCATCAGGATTGTTTCATCTAGATCACCATACAAGAACGCAGTCTTCACATCCATTTGTTCCAGCTCAAGATTGAACTGTGCCACCATGACAAACAACATTTGAATGGACATATGCTTCACAACTGGAGAAAACATATCATTGAAGTCTACACCTTCTTTTTGAGTGAAACTCCTTGCAAGAAACCTTACCTTGTATCTTTTCGACACCACTCCTTCAATTCTTTCCTGAACTTTGAAAATTCATTTACAACTGACTAACCTGGCTCCAGCAGGTTTCTTGATCAATTCCCAATTGTTATTATCATGAAGAGACTTCACCTCATCATCCATGGCCTTCATCCATTCAGTCTTATTTCGACTCCTCATAACTTCCTTATGGTTTATTGGTTCTTCATCTAGAACCTCATTTGCATAGATTAAGGCACAAACTATAGATCTGCATACCCAAATCTGTGAGGTGGCTTGATGACTCTTCGTTTCCTATCTCTTGCGAATAGATAGTCATCGTCAGTTTCCTCAACTTCATCAGCATCCTCTACTTCTTCAACTTTATCTGGGATATGCAATTCAACATCAACATGCTCCACCTCAACAGGAATCTCTACTTGTTCCAGCTCTTTGTCAGATACTTCTGCACTTCGACCAACATCATATGTTTTCTTGAAATTCATTTCAGCTTCATTGAAAACAACATCTCGACTGGTGATAATCCTTCTGTGACCTGACTCTAGGCACCATAGCTTATAAGCTTTGACTCCTTCAGGGTATCCCATGAACATGCATTTAAGAGCTCTAAGTTCGACCTTGTCTTGCCTAATGTGAGCATAGGCTGTGCAGCCAAATACTCTCAGTTTGTCGAGATTTAATGGATGTCTCGACCAAACTTCTTTAGGTGTCTTCATATCTAACGCAGTTCAAGGACATCTGTTTATCAGATATGTTGTTGTCGAAATAGCCTTAGCCCAAAACAACTTCTTTAACCCAGCACTAGTCAACATGCATCTAACTCTCTCCAAGATGGTTCGATTAAACCTTTCAGCAAAACCATTTTGTTGTGGAGTGCCTGTAGTAGTTTTGTGTCTTGTAATACCAAAGGCAACACAAAAGTTGTCGAATGCCTCATTGCAAAATTCAAGACCATTGTCTCTTCTCAACCTCTTGACCTTTCTGCCAGTTTGATTTTCGACCAGAGTCTTCCAACCTTTGAAATTTCCAAAAATTTCATCCTTAGTCTTCTGAATGAATACCCATAAGTTTCTGGAATAGTCATTTACTATGGGTAGAAAATATCTTTCTCCTGAATGTGATTGACACCTTGCAGGCCCCCAAAAATCAACATGGATGTAATCAAAGGATCCATATGTTCTTTTATATTTCTCAAAAAAATTGTTTGAGAAATATGACTCGAGTCGGAGAAATGCTTGACTTAAATCATGAACATGTTATGAAAATTAGATTTTACCACATAATATGTGACTTGAGTCATAGATTCACCAGAAAGGAATTTGACTCGAAGCAAATGTAAGTTTAAATCAAATCATGGCAGATTTTTTTATTTATTTTGGAATTTATTTCAGCAAATGTGACTAAAGTCATATATTGGTCAGACTCGAATCGTGAATCAAAACAATCATGTGAAGTATGAATTTTATTTTCTTTGTTCAATTTATTCTCTCTCTTAACTCAAACTTTTTTTTTTCTTTTCCATTTATTCTCTCTCTAGCATATATAAAAGAAAATATTTTTTTATCTAGTTCATGACTTGCAAAAAGAGTTTTTGCATAGCTTTCATAACATTTGAGTGTTTTGTCAATCACACTATAAATTTCTCATTCAATTCAAAATTGAAGTAAAACTTCTTATAATGTGGTTTACGTGAGTTTTTGAAAAAGTGTTGTGTGAGATTTTTTATGATAAACTTCATCTTCAACCTCTAGCCAAAACACTATTGTTGATTATGTTTATGTTTATCAATTATAAAAGAGCGTATGATATTTAGTGTGGGAGATTGATTAGGTGTTCTAGTGTCTTGTAAAGATGTATTGTTTATCTTCAGATTGAAGAGTTAGATTTTGATTAGTTTCTTTGGATATCGACATCTAGTGAAGAAAATGAAGAGTTTTTTCTTCAAGAGAATTTTGGTATGATCAAGTGTAGATAGTTGTGGACAAAATATTGGAGTTTCCGGTTTCTTTGGAAGTTCAAATACCCGAACAAGGGAATTCCTGTAGAATTAAGTGAAGATAGTTGCAGATGGAATCTTGGAGTGCCTTGGTTCTAAAAAGGTGAACTGATTGAAGACCGAGTGAAGATCTTGGAGGATTTTTAGGAGAAGGAGAATCAAGGTTTATATTTGTGTTGCTTAGTAGTTAGATTTTTTATTTTTCAATTTATTTATGATTATTTGTTGTATTAAAAGACACTTGTAAATTTCCAATTAGTGGAAGACTAGTAAATTTTCAATGGTTTGCCTTTGGAGACTGGATTAGGGTGATCACATCGAACCAATATAAATCTCAATATACATTTTTTCTATTTCTAACTCTTGTAATTTCTAGATATTTCGCATGATGTTAGGTTGTTAATATCTTTTAGGTTGTTAATATCTTTATAGTATTGCATGTGATTAGAGTTTTATTGTTTATAGCCCATTTAATATTTAAACTATGGGTTGAGATAAATCTTGTCTACTAAACATATATTTCCGATGTTTAATTCTAGAAATATGTAATTGTAGATTATTATCAAATTATATTCAAACATTTTGTTTGGATCAAATTAGATTAATAACTATATTGCTGTTTAATTGATTCATTATGATTATATCTCATTGAATTCATAAGTATATCTACTCAATTGTATAATTATTTATGTAAAACACTTTTAAAGTTTTGCTCCGACGCATTTTGAACTATGATTTTGAAAAACCATATGAAAATGGTTTCAATTGGGGAAGTCTATTCAACCTCTTATTATATGTCATTCTCAACCTATCAAATATGTGGATCTAATTGATGACGAGAGGTGTTATTATATTTATACTTAGATAATCATTTATTAGGAGCTAAAGTTCAGACAAACATTTATACTTGGTATTTACGAATATTGCTAAAGAATAATGCTATCATATTCTTGATTAGAATATCATATTGTCAAAAAATAGTAAGATTGAACAACAATGTTAATTTAGACATAGACAACATTGTTGAGCAATTGGTGATATATGCATTGATGTTTAAAATGAGCATAATTTATTATTTATGCATACAATCATAAGAATTAGAACATCTAAACCCAATACCCTCCATTATCGGTTTTTCTACTATTCAACTTTCTTTTATTTTATGAATAGAAAATCTTTTTAAAACTAAACTCTTTTTGTGTTTGAAATAATAATCATTGCAAACATGTTATATTTGTGATTCCACGTAGATACAATAATTTGACTCACTATATTGTGATTTTTGTAGGTAAAGTCTCTACAATATTTTTTAATTAATTATCCTTAAAACCAAATCAACTATTTTCTTAAAGGGATAAGTGTTATTTAGATTCTTTAAGATGACCCAGAGATTCAAAACGAATATAATTCGGTAGACCATAAATATCTTAGTACTATTGTAATTAGTTAAATTATAGAAGAAAAAAAATCTCAAGTGTGAGAGGTCTTGACATAACTCCGTGTTTGAGAGCGAAACGATGTGTTAACCGTTCTACCCTTATATCTTTATCTTTTAACATCTGTGATTGATTTGAATTTCACTTGAAACAAACTAGATTTTTTTTTTTTAATTAGTCCAAAATAATTCAAACTCATATTTTTTTTGTGTTTTCCCAACTTTAATTAGCATCAGAGTTCAAATCGCTTATTTGAACACTATACCTTGTAAGAGTAAATACTATTTGAGAAAAATGGTTGAATTTTCAAATGCTAATTTTGAAGAGACTAATACTTATTATTTAATTTAACCTTCTATGTTTGATGGAAAAATATTTGACTATTGAAAATACAAATTTTATACTTTTTTCATCTCTCAAGATTTGGATTTATGGAGTCTAATGAAGAGATGATATGTCCATCCTAAACATGAGGAGGGAAATTAACTTGATCCATTTGGCATGAATATTAAACAAAATAAATCCTAAGCTAAATGCTTTCTTATAAATGGTATTTTCTGCAAAAGATATGATCAGGATCGGTCTTGAATCCGGTCAACAAGACTCAAGACCATGGACTCTAAAAAAGTAAGAGATTTAAAAAAAATTATAAATTATAATCTAAAATAAATATATCAATATTTTTTATTCAATTAAATGTGTAGTATAAGCTAATTAGTGTAATGGTAAAAACCTTTTTTTTTCAATTAAAGGTCAATGGTTCATCTTTAGTGCCCTACACATTTATTATTTAAATATATTATTTTTAAAAAAAAATCAAAATGTAATATTATTTCTCTATTTTTTTTTTGACTAATTTTAAATATTGACACATAACTTTCAAATTATCGGAACGGTCTAAAATATGATAAAATTACCAACATTGAATCATCAAAGGCCATCTTTGATACATTGTATTTTAACTATGAAGGGAACAAAAAAATAAACAAATTTGAGGTGAATGCTTGAGAAAGGAGTATAATTTGTTCAAAATTAATGAATATGAAAACTTGGGTGCCATGTTTTCAATATTCTCAACTTTAATCTCTAGACTTAATGTTCAAAATAAATTATATACTACTATAGATCATGTAAAAAAAAAAATCCTTATGATTTTGCTAAATAAATGGAGAGCAAAGGTAATTGTTTCATATTCTTTCTCTGGAAGATATTTCGCTATCCCATTTCTAAGTCATGAGATAGATCTAGATGAAGATAAACCTCAATAAAAACTATAATCTATTGTTTTAAAGTCTAAAATAAATAAAAACTTAAACATTAAATGCATATAAATGATGACGAAGATCCTAAAGAAGGATAAAAATTGACAACCTTTCCTCGTCTTCATACATGTGCAATGCCTAATTGCTAGAAGGAATAAGCAATTCTCAAACAAGAAGTCCAAGTATTCCAAATATCATAAAGACAAGAAGGATGATAAGGTCATTTGTTATGATGATGATGAGATGTTTTCTAATTTATCTCGTGATGAACTTATCTTTACTTTGAGTTACTTGATAAAATTCAGAGAATGAATGTCAAGTGTAAAAGTTTTCAAAAGATCTATAACATGTCATTAGAACATCACAGAGCTCTAAAATAAGTGATTGAAATTTTAAAATAGAAAATGTAATTCTAAAAAATCAAACATCTCAATCTTCCATAACAAGTATATAACTCTGACAAGTACACAAAAGTTTTTCAAGAGTTCTAAGACAGAAGTAACATGGCTTCTCTATTTAATCTCTATAAAATTTTCAAATGAATTTCTATAAAATTTTAAATATTTTGTAATTTAATCTCTAAATATCAAAATTTGTAAAATAGCTAGTCCGTAAATTTAACAATTTTTTATATTGATCACTACTTTTCTATATCTTTAAATTAGTCGTCAACTTTTTTAAAGTTTTAAATTTGTCTCAAATCTTTTAAATTCTTATTTTAAGTTATTTTTAAATTACCTCCTCTAAACACATTCTTAAAACTAAACCGAATTAAAGTTTATTTTCCTCTATATTAAACATGGAGCATGAAGTTGCTTTTCATTTTGCAGTACCTACTTTATAGAAGCTTATCTGTAATCCCACTTCCACCAAACAAATTGGACCAAAAGCTTTTGACTGTAGTGGCAAGCATAGATATGGTACAATTTAGATCATGTGATGGCTTTTCCTCATTTAGCCTCGTGCATTTGTCCAAGTCCAAGAATAATATATTCTAGTATAGTCCACGTGATGGTTTATATTTCATTGTTATTATATATATATATATATATATATATATATATATATATATATATATATATATATATATATATATATATATATATATATATATATATATATATATATATATATATATATATATATATATAATAGATTAAGAGATTTCTTACTTCACCCCATAACTTTCTTCCGCACTACGTGAATTTTTTAAAATGTTTTTCAAAATCGAAAATATATTTTCGATTCGCACCATATATCATGCAAATCATGTTAAAAAAGATTGAATATAAATCGAAAGTACAACTTCGATTTCAAATCGTAAGTATATTTTGAGTTCCTGGACCCACTTAAGGGCGTCAGAAACTCTTCCCCTCCCATAACAACAACTTATTTCAAAAACAAACATAAACTCTCTCAAACTCTCCTCTTCAACCCTTCTCTCAAAATCACATTTTTTTCTCAAACAATCAACACAAATCATCAAGCATTGGATAAATAGGGTTTTAAGATATTTTTAGAGTTTATGTAATTTCTACTCAAATTAGTGAAATAAGATTTTAAATGTGTTGTTTTATGTAGTTTATAGGAGTCATTAGAACACAATTTGTAAACTTTATATGACGATCAATGCATTTTTTGGACACATTTGGGATTTTGGGACGCCCACCTGCATAGTTCTATTTTTGCATAGGAAATCAGAAGTTTACTTCCGGTTTTGGGGAAGAACAAAACCGAAAGTACAGTTCTGGTTTCTGTCTGTATTTTTTTTGTGTGCCTTTTTTCTACTTTATGTCATATGCTAACGTTTCTTTGTTTCTTCTACAAGAGATATGTATGAGAGACCGTCGCGATTGAGGCACGGGAGGGTTGCACATCATGCTTCTGTGCAGAGAGAGAGGAGTCAGGCAACATAACCTCCTTTGACATTTGTCTCTTCAAAATCCGAACAGGCCATGCCATATGCACAGTCTCCTGCTTCTGATTCTACTCCTTCTACATCTTCCTCCCGTAGCAGACGGGATTCTGCACTCCATCCTTCGTCGTCCCCGTTCTTCCGCAGACAGACATCCTCACCACCAAGGATTTTTAAGACAGAATCCTCATCAGCTACACATGCGCAACCATCTGAGGTGAGACCTAATGCTACACCCGCAACACCCGATGTACAAGTGCCTCCAGAGGTCCCTCAGGTCTTTAGAGGGGGACCTTCTGACTTATCATGCTTCCTCTTTATCTAACCTATGTGGCTAGATATATATGGGATGGAGAGATATGAAATTTACATTTATATTACAATTATGAATTTTCTTATGAATATTATTATGAATTCTAACAATGATTTTTTGCAGGATCGTGATACACTAAAGTTCATAAACCATGGGAGGAAGATCAGCAGACTTATTACCCCTCTCGAGTCATGGTTTGATGATCTTTTATGCCTTACAGGGTTGAGAGATTTGACCTTCTATTGATATAGCATGGTCAACTGGGGGATAATCAACGTTTTTGTTGAGACGTGGCACCATGAGACGTCGTCGTTTCATCTACCACATGACGAGATGACGATCACACTCAATGACATTGCATGTTTGCGTCACCCGTCGATCAGAGGGGCCTTTCTGGATCACCAGAAGTTGGACAAATACGAGGCCATTACTTTTTGGTTGAGAGGGTGAGAGTTACCATAGATAGCACCATGAAGGTGGTTGATAAGACACGTGGTTGCCACATGAGATATAGCTGGTAGAAGGAGGTTTTTACAGTTGAGTTTTCATCAAAGATAGAAATAAAATGAAGCACATCAACTCCCTTACTCAAGATGATGGACAATCCTTACTGATCCTGCAACAATTGAACAGGAAATCCTTGGTTTTTATCAGAATCTCATGGGAAAGAAGGAGTGTTCCAGAAATGATTTAGAGTTGGTGGCTATGAGAGAGGGTATGCAGGTGTGCAGAGATCATAGGATTATGTTGTGTGCCCCTGTTACTAAAGCAGAGGTAACTAAAGCTTTAAAGAGCATTAATGATGTTAAATCTCCTGGTATAGATGGCTTTGGAGCCAAGTTTTTTAAGGCTAGCTGGCACACCATTAGAATTGATGTAATGGCAATTATGAAAGAGTTTTTTGAAGATGAGAATATGTATATGGAAGTTAATAGCACTTTGGTAACCCTGATCCCAAAGAGTCCTGAGGCCAAGTCTATTAAGGAATTTCGACCAATTGTTGGTTGTACTACTATCTACAAGATAATTTCCAAGGTGCTGACAAATAGACTCAGCAAAGTTCTTGGGAGCATCATTGTTAATAGTCAAGTTGCCTTTGTTCCAGGACAATAAATCAATTCTCACATTTTGTTAACCTATGAGCTCATCAAAGGGTATGGCAAAAAAGGAGGATCCCCAAAGTGTATGATACAAATTGACTTACAGAAAGCTTATGATATGGTGGACTGGCACACGTTAGAGAGAATTTTGTAGGAGATAGGCAAGCCTGCTCAATTTGTTCGTTGGATTATGCTTGTTGTAACCATAATGTCTTATAAGTTAAACATTAATGGGAAAGTTAGTAGAAGTTTAAGGGATAGAATGGGTTAAGGCAAGGGGATCCAATGTCCCTGTATCTGTTTGTTATTGTGATGGAATACTTAAATTGTATTATGTGGAGAATGCAATAGATTCCTAACTACAATCATCATATAAAGTGTGAAAAGCTTTCCATCACTCACATTTCGTTCGCGGATGATATCCTCTTATTCTCTAGGGGTGACTGTGGATCTATTGAGCTTATTCTTAATGCATTTGGCAGGTTCACAAACTCAACAGGGTTGAAGATTAGTCCAACCAAGAGTAAGATATACTTTGGAGGGGTGGATGATACTTTGATGTTGAATATTCTGCAGCAGTCAGGCTTCCTGGAAGGCAACCTACCTTTTCTTTATCTAGGTGTGCCTTTAACTTGCAGAAGCCTCTCCATACACCACTATATGCCCCTAGTAGAGAAAATTGTTGACAGAGTTAGGCATTGGAGTGCCAAGTTGCTCAGCTATGCAAGTAGACTCCAATTGCTAAAAATTGTTTCGTTCGTAAAGAAAACTATTGGCTTCAGGTATTTCCACTGCCTCAACTTGTTATAAAGAAAATAAATACTATCTGTAGAACGTTTTTATGGACTGGCAATTCTGAGCAGAGAAGTAAAAGCCCTGTAGCGTGGCAGCATGTGTGTCGGCCTAAGAACAATCGAGGTCTTAGTCTGATAGATTTGAAAATCTGGAACCAAGTGACAATGATGAAGCTCTTATGGAATATCTGTAGAAAGGCAGATAACCTCTTAGTTAAATGGATTCACGTATATTATCTCAAGGGTATTGATGTGATGCAGATGGATATTAAGAATGAGTGCTCCTGGATTCTGAAAAAAAGTATTGAATACGAGACTGCTTATTGGTAATGTGCAGGATTTATGGAACTCTGTGCTAGCTCGTGAGAAATTCCAGATGGGGAAAATGTATGCAACTATGATTTGTGATGCTGATTGGGTGTCATGGAGACACCTGATGTTTGGGAATGTTGCTAGGCCAAGGGCCATTTTTACTTTATGGTTAGCTTGCCACAATCAGCTTGCCACTAGAGGCCGCTTGCGTAAGATTGGGATAGATGTGCAGGCTCAGTGTAGTTTCTACAATGAGATGGAGAGTATTAATCATTTGCTTTTTGATTGTGACATAAGTAGGAGTATATGGCAACAAATCCTTGATTGGGTGGGTGTTCGCCATAAACGTCTGCCTTGGAATCTGGAAATTGTGTGGATTGAGAAGCATGTCAAAGATAAAGGATGGAGGAAACATATTTTGAAGCTTGCCTTGTTCGAAACCGTTTATGAAGTTTGGTTGCATAGAAATAGGAAAAGTTTTGGTACATCTATTGAGGGTGTGTCAAGTGCGGATAGGATTATAGATTTGATTGTGTATAGAGCTTGGTTTACAAAGAATCTTAGGAAGCATATAGCAAGTCTTATGACTTAATTTTTTCCTAGTTTGGTGGTTTGTCTAGCTGGATCCTTGAGATCGCCTTGTGTATACTGAGTTTTTGAGTTAATATATTTTTGATTGATTAAAAAAAAAAGGTTAAATAATAGATTAATTAGTATTTAATGGGAAAGTACAATGAAAAATTCTGAAATTAAAATATTATAACAAATAATATGATTATACAAAATATAATGGTAAACTTGACAAATGATGTATTTAGATACACATGTGAGTTTAAATTGAATTACGTAATATTAAAATAAACTAAATGTATTAAGTAATTTAAAAAAAACTTGTGAAATGGAGAAAGAAAAAATAAACATTTGAAAATACTGGTAATAATTTGATAGTGATCCGTAAGATGAAAAGTTAGTTGTATGAATGATATTCCATCTATTTCAAATTATAAGAGAAAAAAATGCATTTTTCTTGTCCCAAAATATATAAGAGAAAAAACCACTTTCATCATTTTCAAAGTAAAATTAAATGAAAAATGCAATTAGTTTACATTCTCTCTCATATTTTTTATTACCAACAACTAATTAGAATTGTTCTTACATTTTTCAAAGCACTTTATTTCAAAAACCACACAAGTCAAATAATTGTGTTTTTACTTTTCTTAATAAGTGTGTTTTATATTTTTTTTTGTCTTATATTTTGGGACGGAGAGAGTATGTAATATTATTCAATTTCACAAAATATATTTTTAATTTTATTAAAGTTAAATAATAGATTAATTGGTATTTTAGTGATAATAAACAAATAAAAAAGATAAAATATGTCCTAAAATGTAAGTTTAAAATGAGATAATTAATTGTAAAAGAATCAATTATATTAAAATTCAAATGTATTAAATAATTATATAAAATGAAAAGAGAAGAGAGAGAAAAGAGAAAGTAGTGTAAGATGGGAAAATGAGTTTTTTAATTTGAACCAATGAAAAGTTGACAATTGATGCATGAAATGAGAAAAGTGAAAAAGTTAAGGGTTATTTTGTTAGTTAATAAAATGTCTAAAATGTAGTGTAAAATATTTTTTAGAAAAGGACAACTTAGATAGTTTAGACAATCTTTTAATATATGTTAGATAGTAGATAGTAGATCATAATAGATTCTAAACATAGTTATTCTTTAAAGTCAATGCTCAAAGTAACCGCTCAAATGTTCATATTTTAAGAAATTTGAAACTCACATGTTGGTGTCAAAATGAAGTTGTAATTCGTAAGGTAAAATTCTACTAGAAAATTCGTTTTTATTGACCAAATTAGAGATCGAAAAACTAAAAAATTGGTCACTAAATCGTTTAGTGATCGATTTAGCGACCATCACTTTTCGGTTCAAAAATGCTAGTTGTTAAGTTTCTGCGATGAATTTAGTAATTAATTTTTAGAGATCGATTTTATGATTGAATGTAGTGACCGATTTTTATGTTTTTAAAAAATAAAAGTTGTCAACTTATGAATCAAACTCGTGACCTCCACTAATTCTTACAAAGCCTTACCACTAGACCATTCAATATATTTTATTCTAATATATACTTAAACGTATATACATAAAACAAAGAAATAATTTTTTTAAAATAAAATTTAGAAAATCACTGTATAAATTTAATTTTATCATACTATTTTATTATGCACACATAAAAATCATATAATAAAAATAGAATTCTGTATGATGCAAATATAAATATAAAACAACATTATTTTTAGGGTTAAATATATTTTTGATCCCTATAAGTATTTCAAATTTCATTTTTAGTCCCTATTAAAAAAGTAATATTTTTAATCCCTACCAAATTATTATGCACGTACTTTTAGTTCCTCCTGTTAAACGAATGTGTATTTTTAAATGATTATTTTTCACACATCTTTAGAACGTTATAAAAAGTTTCTCGAAAAAAAATGAACTCAAAATTTGATTACTAAATCGAGGTTTCCATTGTTTTTATTATTATTTTTTTAAATTTAAAAAATTCATGTTTAATTCTTCTCAATTTAAAAAATTATAAAATTTTGCAAAAAAATATTTTATAGTATTCTAAATATGCATGAAAAAAATTATACAAAAATTTAAAAGTTTAAGGATAACTAAACAGTTTTTAAAATTTTAGAAAAATAGTCGGGACTAAAACTATATGCATAAAAAAATTGTAGTGATAAAATATATTATTTTTTTAATAGGGACTAAAATTGAAAATTGAGATTTTTTTTGGAAAAAGCATTATATATTAATCACCAAAAAACAAAGAAAAACAAGTCGATCACTCGGATCTAGGCACAACCCAACACAAACCTAAGTGTACCTTATAACATGAATTTTTAATTTGCTATTCATGTTGCATCTAAGTATAATGATTTGAATAATTTTCTCAACTATATTTCTATCTATCTCTCTATGATTAAAAATCTTCTCATTCCTTTCATTCCAAATAGCATAAATCGTTTCCGCCACTGTAATCTTTAACACCTTCCGTTTATAGCCCTTCTTATCAACTTCTTTTCATAACCAATCCATCTCATTATTCCAATCACCGGGGGACCTATTAATATGCATCCAATTTAAAATCTGCTGCCATATGTTTCTACTGTGAGAGCAAATAAAAAACAAGTGGTCAATGTTTTCCTCTTGATCACAAAAACAACAGGTTTTATCAACATTTATTCCAATTTTTAGCAGTCTATCCTTTGTAGGGAGACACTTCCATAAGGCCATCCGCAATGTAAAATTCGCTCTAGGACGCACATAGTTTTTCCTCAACAAGGTCACCCACCGAACCTGCTCACCATTATCAAGGATCTCCCTATACATTTTACCAGAATTGTATGTTCTATTTTCATTGGCATCACGCCTATGTTTGGTCACCAGAATCTGATTCCTACACTTTAAAATACCTTTTAGCATCCAAGAGAAAGATTGCTTCATGCTCCATTAAAGAATATCTCTTCCTTTGAAGTATACGTATCAAGCCACCGGATCCAGAGTTTGTCTTGCTTATTACGAATGTTCCAAAGTAATTTCTCCAATGTAGCATTATTCTAATCCACCAAAGATGTGATATTAATTCCACCTGCAGTAGCAAGTTTACAAATCTTTTCCCACGCTATTGGAGCTTTTCTGGTAATCACTTTCGAACCACTCCACAAAAGATAATGCTACATATTAGCTAACAACGCCCAACATAACTCAATAAACGCGTTGTCCAGTGCTCTATTTTTGCCACTACATGATCAATTAGAGGGCGGCACTGCTGAACTGAAAGCTTCTTGCAAGACAGTGGAATCCCAAGATATTTAAATGGAAAGGCTCCTTACCAAGATGAATAGCACTTTGATTATCAACAAATGTGTTTGGACCTATTATGAAAAGTCAGATTCTTACCAAGATGAATAGCACTTTGATTATTAACAAATAACACATACTTGTCTTGAACAAAACCAATCTCCTGCAAAAACTTCTTCAACCATAGTAACTTTTTCATGCTTTGGTAATTGCAATAAACTCAGCCTTTGATACACACTTTTGAAATCTAGATTGCCAAGCCACAACCCCCGTGCAAATTTAAGCATGTAGCCTGAAGTGGGCTTTCTAGAATCAATGTCTCCAGTCATATGAGAGTTAAAGTATCCTACTAGAGTAGGCTTATCTCCTCCGGAGATAAGCCTCATACAAGTAGTACCGAAAGATATCTTAAAATCCATTTTACAGCATTTCAATGCTCTTTACCTGAATTTGACAAAAATCTAATGACTGTACCCGTAACATGTGCTATATTTGGTCTTATACATATCATTGCATACATCAAACTACCCACAACATATGCATAAGGAACACATTTCATATCAAACACTTCAGCTTCACTTGAAGGACTTTGATTAGAACTAAATTTGAAATGACTAGCAAAAGGAGTGCTTACCGCCTTAGAACTTTCCATTTGAAATCTTTGTAGCACTCTTTCAATATAATATTCTAGTGACATCCAAATTTCTTCTCCTTCATGTCACGTATGATTCTAATGCCAAGAATTTGTTTGGCTTCTCTCATTTCTTTCATGACAAATGAATCTCCCAACTGCTTCTTTAACCTGCTAATGTTAGAAATATTTTTCCCTACAATAAGCATATCATCAACATATAACAATAAGATAATAAAGTCGTCATTAGAAAATTTTCTAACAAAGACACAATGATTTGAAGTAGTTTTCTAGTATCCTTGATCACACGTAACAAACTCAAACTTCTTGTACCATTTCCTTGGAGCTTGCTTCAACCCATATAGACTCTTTCTCAATCTACAAATAGTTCCGCTCGTACATCAAGAAATTCCCCAAATGAACTTATCCCAATTTCAAACCCAAACATCTTTATTCCCCTAACAAACATATCACCATACTCAAACCACACAACATCACACATTATATGTCACATCATCTCAACAACAAACTCATCACACCCTAACCCCTCAATCAAACTTCTACTACTCCCAACAATATCAACAATAAATCACACTTCGATCACTCATACAATACACTATAATTCCACAACCTAACTTTGACAATTCATACCCTTCACAACAAACCTTTAACCATTCACTCTCTTACTTTAACCCTTCACCCTCTAACTTTAACCCTTCATCGTATTAACTCACTGAAGATGTTTATTATGCTCCATTCGAACCAAATATGTATAATAACTAGGCACAACATACACTTTCAACCACCACTAAAATGCATTCACGGATGAAGAGTTGTTGGGTTTGCCAGTTTTTTCTGTTGTCGATATGATTTTGGATATGGAAAGCGATCAATTAAATTTGGGTGTCAGTCAATCACATATGGGTGGCAATCCAACACAAGAAGAACATTTGTCATCCGAGAATACTTCGTCACCTACCGGACCATTTGGAAAAGGGAAACACCAGCAAAAATTTAAAAGATGTTACACTGACTCATGTTTAATACAAAAGCTTAATACAAGAGAAGTAATTTAAACAGCTTAATATATCTTAGTATTTAGACAATATTAATAAAATAACTTTTCTATCTTTAATTAATTTATTATCATAAATAAAAAATATAATTGCATTAATTAAATGTATTTATTAAGCGAGATCTTAAAAGAGATAAAATACTATCTTCTATACTCGTCCATCCATTAGACGAGACAATGTTAAAAGTTTGAAAGATTGATACATTATTTTTAATATATTAATTTTTTTTCTTTCAAAGCTTGTCATGAGTAAAAAAATTATAAAAATCTTTCCTCAACCCTTTATTTCATAGTAGTTGACGAATTATTTTATCAATATGCCACATTTCGATATCTAATGTACTAAAATGTCACACTTTAAAAAAAAATCTAAAATACCACATTTTTTCATTGGTTCGTGCATAGGTTGAATAAACGGGACTCACATTTTCTAGAGTTCAAGGGTGGGTTGGACGATTCTATACTAACAAATTATAATATTTAAATTTTACAAAACAAAAAAAAAAACTTAGTATAGGATCGTCCAACCCATAGACAAACCATTGAAGCTTAGAAAATGTGAGTCTCATTCGTCCAACTCATAAACGAACCAATAGAAAAAATATGACATTTTTTTAAAATATGACATTTTGATACATTAAATTTCAAAACGTAGCATTGCTAAAAATTTCTGTTTTGACACTTATTTGTACACTTAAACCGTAATTTATACAGTAAATCTATATTCATCATTTTTTTAATAGTTTTTCATTTTGAAATGCGTGCAGCACTATACCAAATACGGTGCTGTAAAACGGTGTGGACATAGGCTAGCATATATCGTCTACCCTTTGTTTCATAGTACTATTAGGTTTGTAACTTTCCTCATAGTATTTCTACTCCTTACACCAAAAAAAAAAAGAATGGAGACATGCATGTACTAGAGTCAGAATGTGTTCACAAAAGTTTAAGCAATTGTCTCCAAAATAAGTACTTATAGTTAAACACAAACCTCAAACCTAACACAAACTGCTTTTTTCTAGACTGAAAAACCCCATACAAGATTAACATCCAAACATATCTCAAAATAAAATATTTCATTTCTTGGAAACTACAAAGGTTTATCTGAGTGGCATCACCCAAACCAAAACTGAAAATAGTATATTTTCAGTATTCTTCATTCACTCACTCCATCGAAAACCAAAACAAAAAAACTTGAAGAAGATGATAACATTAACAGATTTCTACCATGTTATGACAGCAATGGTGCCACTTTATGTAGCTATGATCTTAGCATATGGCTCAGTCAAATGGTGGAAAATCTTCTCTCCTGATCAATGTTCAGGAATCAACCGTTTCGTTGCATTGTTTGCAGTTCCTTTACTTTCATTCCATTTCATTGCTTCTAACAATCCATACAAAATGAACCTACGCTTCCTCGCCGCGGACACACTGCAGAAAATCATTGTCTTAATCGCTCTTTCCATCTGGGCTACTTTCAGCAAAAGAGGTTGTTTGGAATGGACTATAACGCTGTTCTCCATTTCCACTCTTCCCAATACTTTGGTGATGGGAATACCTCTCTTGAAAGGAATGTATGGTGAATTCTCAGGGAGTTTGATGGTGCAAATTGTGGTTCTTCAGTGTATAATTTGGTATACTCTGATGCTGTTCATGTTTGAGTATAGAGGAGCGAGAATGCTTATCTCAGAACAGTTTCCAGATACTGCTGGTACCATTGTTTCCATTCACGTTGATTCTGATGTTATGTCGTTGGATGGAAGACAGTGTTTGGAAACAGAAGCTGAAGTTAAACAAGATGGGAAGCTTCATGTTACAGTGAGGAAATCAAATGCTTCGAGATCGGATATATATTCAAGAAGATCTCATAATTCTCATGCAAATACAACACCTCGTGCTTCAAATCTGACAAATGCTGAGATATACTCTTTGCAATCTTCAAGGAATCCAACTCCAAGAGGGTCAAGTTTCAACCATACAGATTTCTATTCAATGATGGGTCGTAATTCCAACTTTGCTGCTTCTGATTTGAAGGGAACAACACCAAGAAGTTCTAACTATGATCTTCCAACAACAGGGAATAATTATCCTGCACCAAACCCTGGAATGTTCTCTCCCAAGAATGTTGCTGCTAAGAAGGCTAACAGTAATAGTAATGGTCAAGTAGCTGTGAAAACTGATGATCTTCATATGTTTGTTTGGAGTTCTAGTGGTTCGCCGGTTTCTGATGTGTTTGGTTCTCATCTTGAATATGGAGGAGCTGGAACAGGAACTGGAAATGGAACTGGTGTTCAAGTTCATCATGATCAGAAACAAGTCAAGTTGAATCTCTCTCCCAGAAAAGGTTTTTGATTGGTTTAATGACCATAATTTAGGTTTTAGTTGTCGTAGATTCATACTAGCGTCTCTGCAATCAGATCAACTGAACTGAATTAAGTGAACTATATTTTTTTTGTTTGTGTTTGATTAATACTAATTGATATGATTATTGTTGTTGTTGTTGTTGTTGTTAGTGGAAGGTGAAGAGGAGTACATAGGTGAGTCTAGGAATGAGGAAAGTGGAAAGGGGAACCCAAAAGCTATGCCACCAGCAAGTGTAATGACAAGGTTAATATTGATAATGGTTTGGAGAAAACTTATCAGAAACCCAAACACATATTCCAGCATTATAGGCTTAACTTGGTCATTAGTTTCATTCAGGTACTACTATACTAATACTACATTTTCCACCATTTATTTACAATAATTTTCATGAACAATAGTAATCATGTTTGGTGTTTTGTTTTCCATTGCAATATTGCAGGTGGAATATTGAAATGCCTGCTATCATTGCAAAATCTATTTCCATATTATCAGATGCAGGACTTGGCATGGCCATGTTCAGTCTTGGTTAGTTTACTCATGCATATAGATACATACATAACATCTTCATTGTTAATAAATTGAATATTTTATGGTAACAAAAAGTAGAGCCTCACACTTGTTCTGACCTTTCTTTACTTCAAAGAGGGGACAGAAAATCTTTTATGATTCCATTTTTACTTTGAATATAATAAATTGAATACTTTTTTGTTTCATAAAGAAAGCAAGTGTTTCACTATGATGTATCAGGCAAAAAAGCAAAAAGTGTTGTTATTTATTATAAAAATATTATATGTTTGTTGCTTTATGAATCTTTTTAGAAAAACTTTTGATATGTTTATGTTTGGTGGGTTGGTGGGGATGATGATGAAAGATGTTTCTTACACAAGACAAAGAGTACTAGTAGTAGAGCATGCTTGTCTTTTTTATGTTGGTTATGGTTATGACTTATGATGATGATGATGATGTTGATGATGTGCTTTTGATATGAATAATGATAGGTTTGTTTATGGCTTTGCAACCAAGGATCATAGCATGTGGTAATTCTGTAGCAACTTTTTCAATGGGGGTTAGATTCCTTACTGGTCCAGCTGTCATGGCAGCTGCTTCCATTGCTGTTGGTCTTAGAGGAACCCTCTTGCATGTTGCCATTGTTCAGGTATAGTAGTACGATTTATCATAGTTAAACAGAGTCTCTTTACATTTGTGACCGTTTCTTTTACACAAACAAGTTTAATGCATAGCATTAATTATCAAGTTATTGAATACAAGAAGGAATCTCATTAAAGACACTATGCTTAGAGTAAGAATCGGCTAATTTTGTTAACATATGAGCAATTATATTTGTTTGACGTTTAATAAACGTAACCTCAAAGTTTTGACTAAAAACAATTAGATTCTATATTTTTACATTGAGAGGAGCATATTCTCAAGATTCAAACCTCCACCGCTAGACCAATCTTTAGGGATTAAACAATTAGATTCTTAAGACAAACTACAATCTTACTAAATTCAGAGTTAGTGGAAACATTTGATACGTTTAAACCGTGGCTAAGAAAAACTTATATAATATTTGTCACTATTAAACCATGATAACATAAAATTCATATTTGATTTGCCACATTTAAAATTGTGGATATTTAAGACCGTCCTGACCCTACATTTGAAACATCATAGTTGACAATTTGGTTCACTTTTTGTATTTGTTTGTCAAAAAAAATACAGGCAGCTCTTCCACAAGGGATTGTCCCATTTGTTTTTGCAAAGGAATACAATGTACATCCTGATATTCTCAGCACAGGGTATGTATATTTTGTTCAATATATAGGAAACTTCTATTCACACCCTCACCTTTTTTTCTCTATCAATTGAATAGGGTTCTTCATTCAATGCTAATGAATTGAGATGGTTGAATTAAATGCAGGGTAATTTTTGGGATGTTGATTGCATTGCCCATAACGTTGGTTTATTACATCTTATTGGGGCTATGAATGGATATCAAAATGAAGATTACATTTGGCATTCATGCAAGGAATTGCTTGATTGAGGCTTCTAGCTTAGTCCAGGAGAAAGAAAAAACATCACCATTATTACTATTTAAGAATAGTAGGAACCAACCAATTAGTTTTAGTTTTCTTCTTTATAATGAATTGTTCTTGTTTAGTGAAAATGTATAATCATGCTAGTAAGTACTAGTAGTACCTAGTAGAGTAGTTAATTTTATAGAATGGCTATGGTTATCTTGTTAAAGTTCAAACTTAAAATCTCATATTGCAATTTCCACAACATTCATCAAGCAAGTAAGAAAAACAAGTAAATCTTAGTATTTGTTTATTTGTGAAAAATATATATTTGTTTAAATTTGTTGGTAAAAAAATGATAAATTTTTAAAGTAAATATTGAGATTAAAAAAATGAAATGCATTATGTATGATTCATTTTTTTAAAATTATAAAAAACTTTTTTTTGAATATTTTTATTGTTTTAAAATAATAAGCACTATTATTCTCTTGATTAATTTACCATTTCATTATCAATAATTTAAAGTAACATTTACATCAGTTTTAAAACTAAAAATAAAAAAAAAATATTTTTACAAACTAAACAGATTAACTTTCGATTTAATATTTTAGGATGTTTTGATTTATGCATTTAAAAAATAATAATCATTCAGTGTTGGTTTTAATAATAAAATAAGTTTAATGTGTTGAAATATTTTTATCAATACAAATAGTAGAATAATTAGTTGCGTTGAAGTAAAATTAAATAAAAATATATTAATAAATGGTGAAATTTTTATATATTCTTTTGGGAATTAAATAGGGTAGGTGTCCGAAAAAGAAATACACAGAAATAAATATATGGGGAGGTTTTCAACAAATCAACCACAAACTTAAAAATATTGGGAGCAGAACTCATAATAAATAATTAGTCATCTTTTTTATTATTTTATTTAAATATTTTTTATTTAATTTTATTAATATTTATTGTTAATTAATTAGGCTTCTTAATAAAATTGTAATATTTAAATTTTATTTTATTAAATGATACTTTCACCACGTTAATTTTTCATTTTAGAGAATTTTGACATATTTTTCTAGATATCAAGTCAATAAATGGAAAAGAAAAGAAAAAAAGAACGCCACAAATTTTTAGAAAGATCATAATTCTACTTTCAATATATTTTACATCAAATTGCATGTGCAATCGTAAAAAAAAATAAAAATCTAACACCTATTTTAAGGGAAGAACGTGTGGATAAGGAGTTTGAACTTTCTATGGAAAAATATAATCTTAGAGAGTAACAAAACACATTTGGAGCTTAAGGGAGTACATTTCAATGAATTTCTGAGTTTAAGCTTCCCCAATTCCTTTGCACGTATATCATTTATACTTCATGCAATTGTTTTGTTAAAATTATGAGTGATTATATTTATTAGTGCTAGAGATATAATCTTGTAATTTATTTTGGACTGGGCAGCATTTCGCCTATCGTTGGACAGACTCAATCCAGTGTCTGTCATGGTCCAATAGACTATGTCCAAATAATTTGTTGGAGATTCCACCACGTGCATACTAGAGCAACGTGGACAACGACTACGTAACCACCATCTTTCCCTCCGAGAATAACAGATCCAACGTCCCTATTATTTCAGGGCAGTTGACCAGAGAAGAGGCCACGTGCTGGAGCCTATTACCCACGTAACCCTGATAGTCTTCACTAGTGGGCCTAATTGTTTGGCCTAATACGAAGATCTTGGCCCAGCGCATGGGGCTATAAATACTCTCTCACTTGAGAGGGTCGGGTATTCATTCATTCACTCTTACTTCGTACTTGCACTCTGATTACTCCTATTCTTACTTTGGCATCAGAATACCTTGTAGGTACCCTTCACTTCACTTCAACGTTGTTCGACTCAAGTTCGTGGGCCATTGATGATCCCTTCTGGTCAGGTACGATCGTAATTCAATAACCAAATATTCTGAATTATTTCTAGTAATCGATGATTTATTAATTATGTATGACTTATTTTAATTGGTGTTTAATGAAGGTATGATAAAAACACAAGAAATAAGGGTTTGAATTGGGTTTTCAGATTTAAGGACTTTTTGACTTCCCAAACAAATAAGGATGAAACAAGAACAAAAATAAATTAACGCAATTATTTTTATCTGAGTTCACTGTTAACAAAGTTAATCCAGTCTATCCACCAGTGTGATTTGTCTTTCTCAACAAGGACTTATTCTACTATAACCAAACTGATTACAGACACAAATAAAGACTATCTGTCAATGTTTACAAACCACAAAGACTAATCGTCAATGTCTTATTGAGAAATTCTTACTATACCCTAGTCTCTCAAGGAACAATCAACTCAAAGGTTGAAATACAAAGTGTGTTTATAAAGACGCTTCTTAGAAAGCAGATTACACAAGTTAAAATACAAATAAATAACACAACAATGTTAGCACTTTGAATGAATAAAAGTTCATTGTTGTTAACGAACAAAAGTTTCTTGCTTTACAAAAACTTTACACAAGATATTTTAGTAAAACGTTGAGCAGGATACCAGCAAAATGTTTAGCGTGAAAGTTCTTATTTTTAATTCTTCAAAGTCTTTATTTTATAGACAAAATTAAATCTGTTGGAGGGTAGAATAGAAATATTGAATTTCAGTTATCTTCTTGTGTAACAGCCAGTGAGAGAGTGGTAGACAATATTGTACCATAGTAAAATCCTTTCCTTACAAAATCAGAGTAGTGGAAACATTTGATATTGTACCATGTACTATTCACTCAGGTTAAAATATTTTGATCTTATCTTCTAATCTTCAGAGGCTTCAGAGTATGTGTTGATGAAGCACGCTTAGAAGGACAAAAAACAACAAAGAGGATCTTCAGACACATGTCTTTAGAACTTATTCTTTCCAGAACCTTGTCTTCAGAGTCTTCAAAACATCGGTCTTGAGAATCTCAAAAACTTGGAAGCACATAATCTTCAGAACCTTGTCTTCAAATTCATCAGAACTTGTTCACCAGAACTTTTTCTTCAAATTCTTCAGAACTTCAGAGCTTGAGAAGTCTTCACAAACTATTCAATCAGAGTCACAACATAGAGAATTTAGACTAACGTTTATCAGAAATTTTGTCTAGAGACATTCCAGAATTTGACTAGATCTTAGTAGCATGTACTTCAGTCTCTCCAGAGTCAGAGTGTGTTGATTCATAAAATGATGATGTCACACACTCTTCTATCAGAGTTCAAACCTGTTAGCAAAAATCTACACACTAGACAAATCCATTAGGGTACAAAATTATTCTCTAAGAAACTATATATTGTTATCATCAAAACTAAAGGCCAGATGCATAGCAAAATCTTGCTCTTAAAATCTCTCTCTTTTCTATGATGATAAAACCCTATATTTTGATGAATAATTTTTATAGATTTATTCACATAAAAACAATTCAGAGTTAGCTATAAAACTCTCCTTGAGTTCTATATTCTCAAAACTTATTCATCTTGTTCAGAGTCTCCTCCTGAGTTCAAGACTTATGAAATAATTTTGAAATATAAATCAATCTAATTAGAATGAAAGGAATACTTTCATGATTATAACACTTATATGAGTCTGTTTGTAATGTTGTGTTTGAAACATCTTCAGGTTACTAGAAACTCTTGATTGAGTAACTCACATCTTGGTTTGCTATCAGAACATGGTGAGATTTCAGAACCTAGTTTATTCAGAGTCTGGTTTCAAATACCAGATTTTGGTTTCTTATCAGAACCTGGTTTGGTGGATATCAGAACCTTGGTTGAACCTGGATGTATCAGAGTCTAGTTGAATTTCCTTTAAGGAAATACATGGTTCATATGAGTTGATAAACAATAACTTCTTCAAAGTTTATGTTCATATAGCATGCCTAAAAATTCAGCTAATTTTCTCAAAATTCCTGGTCAATCATGGTTAGAGGCAAAAAATATCAGAAGAATTAAAACATATACGAGATTATTTTTTAGAATAGATATATAAAAAAACATCTCACTTTCTCACCCTTTGTTAAAAATCAAAAAGCCTTTAAAAGAGTTAACCAAAAGAAAACTTCATTGATTAAAAAGATAAAGTGCAAATTAAAACAAATGAAAGCAAAGTTTCAAAAAACCAAAGGTAAAAACAAACTAAAAATGAAGGTGCAAGAAACACAAGACAGGGGATTTGAATTGGGTTTCTAGAAATAAAATATTACTACCTCCGTTCCTATATATAAGAGACAATTCAATTTTTAGATTCATTGAATAATCAATGTACCTAGTCTATAAATTGACCAAATACATTGATTATTCAATGAATTTAAAAAATGAATTGTCTCTTATATATAGGAACAGAGGTAGTATTAGATTTAGTGTGTCATGTTACTAGATTATGAACCAATTAGTACTAGAATTGGGTCTGATATGTTGCAAGATATTGAGATAAACTCTGAAGAGGGAGTCATTTAGTGTATCATGTTACTTGTTTATAAACCAATTAGTACTGAAGAAACTCTCAAGAAGGAAGTATGGTTGAAGTCCATGAAAGAAGAACTTGACTCTATAGAAAGAAATAAGACTTGGGAGTTGATTGGGCTTCCAAAAGAGAAGAAATCTATCAGCATCAGATGGGTTTTCAAGATAAAGTTGAAGCCAGATGGATCAATTAGAAAACACAAAGCAATATTAGTAGCAAGAGGATTTCTACATAAACCTGAATTAGATTACTTTGAAGTGTTTGCGCCTGTAGCTAGGCATGAAACAATTAAATTGGTGGTTGATATAGATTATCATAGAAATTGGCCTCTGATGCATCTGGAAGTGAAATTTGCATTTTTGAATGGTCCATTACAAGAAGAGGAATATGCGTCACAACCTCTTGGATTTGTGAAAACGAATTAGGAAAGGATGGTGTACAAATTTCATAAAGCGTTGTATTGACTTAAACAAGCTCCTAGAGCTTAGAATTTGAATATTGATTCATTTTTTAATTTGCAAGGTTCAGAAAGTGTGAGATGGAGTATGGAATTTATGTTCAGCATACTACTAAAAGTAATATGATTATGGTGTGTCTCTATGTTGATGACATATTGCTAACAAGAAGTTGTATTAATGTCCAAGAAGCAATCAGAACAATGATCATAGCCTCTCTGGTTGTCTCTATGATTATGGTGTATCTCTATGTTGCTAACAAGAAGTGCTCCAAGAAGCAACCTATGGTTGCCTTGTCAACTTGTGAATCTGAATACATTGAAGGTGCTTTGTTTGCATGTCAAGCTATTTGGCTGATAAACTTGTTGAAGGATCTGAAGATCAAGCCTGTGAAGTTGAGGATAGACAACCAATATGCCATAAGTCTTGCCAAGAACTCAGTACTGCACGGGAGAAGCAAGCACATTGATACAAAGTTCTATTTTATGAGGAATCAAGTCCAGAATAGAGTGCTAAAAGTTGTTCACTGTAGAACCAATAAGCAACTTGCAGATGTCCTGACGAAAGTTGTCAAGACTGAACACTTTGTCCATTTAAGGGATGAAAATGATGTTGCAAACTTTAGTTAGTTGAATATGAATTAAAGGATGAAATTAGAAATAATTCATATTCATAAACAGTGTTTTAACTCAGAAGTAGAAACTTCTGAGATTGTTGTTGTTGTTCCATAAGTGGTGCTTCTTAGTTTCTCGGGTGACTATTCCAAAAGTTATGTTTAGCTTCTGAGTAGTAGTAATAGTTTGTTATTCCTATGTGGCAGTCAACTTTGTTTAGCATTTTAATTTTGTCTATATGGTGGGTTTCATTGGTGTATTTAAACACCTTGGTGTAATTAATTTAGAAGTAGAATGTGAATTTACAAGTTTTTAGGAAAAAGTTACTCTCTATCTTAAAAATTTGTTAAAAGTATTTTCTCTCTCTTCTTTTTCTATCTCTTCTTTCTTCTTCATATTCATCTTGAATCTTGTACCTTTGTGCTCCATCACTTATTAGTTACCACCTAGTGTAGAGATAACACTTTGAAATTGTAATGTTTAATACTAAATATTATGTATAATTCACTAATACCATAGAGAATTAATTTAGGATTAATAATAAAATCTAAGGAAGGAATTAGTAGTTATACATGGTAGTAGAAGTCAACAATAAGATCAGTTCATCCCTAACATATTTTATCTTATTAAATCCAAAAGCAAGTAGATTTAGTCTTAGTTTAGTTCTTAAACACCAAACCAAATTCAACCACCACACCTCTTTTGTTCAACTGAAACATAGCAAGAAACTCGATAATAATCAACAATCTTTGACTTCGACACAGGATTTATCGATTTTACTAACACGATTTAGTACACTTGCTATGTCACAATCAAATTTTTTTCCATTATTGGAAAATGTCAATTATTATTGAATATTAGGCATTAGTAAAACTAATTGTTAGTTGATAGCTGATAACTTACATGAGTGTTTAGTAAATTAGTTGTTTTAGTAGTTAATAGATACAAAATGATATAAATATCATTTTAATTAATAAAAATAATAATATTTATGTTAAAATAATAAAGGTATAAATAAAAGAAAAAGGCACAAGTTAAAAGCTACAAGCTCAAAAACTAAAGCTGGTAAAACGGGCTACCTAGCCTGCTTCGGGGTCGACCCGTGACGGGTTCAGACTTTTGGCAAGCCGGACTTAAAAGTCTGGAATTTAAACGGGCTACAATTTGGTTGTCCA
Source organism: Vicia sativa (assembly GCA_021764765.1). Lineage (NCBI taxonomy): Eukaryota > Viridiplantae > Streptophyta > Magnoliopsida > Fabales > Fabaceae > Vicia > Vicia sativa. Next base: position 2,081,294 of record CM038795.1, read on the forward strand.
AACTCGCGCTTCACGGGCTACGGTTATTCGGGTCAATCTGAATAATATTTAATATTAATTTTTTATTAAAAATAATTTTTCAAATTAATTAATAGATTATAAACTAAAAAAAATAAAATATATATGAGTATTGATCACTAAAAAGTATAAATCAATTACATTTATAACATCTAAAATAAAATATCATAAAATAAATTATTTTAATTAACTAATCAAGATTGTAGTTGAGATATTAGTAGTATAATGTATTATAAAATGGATACTAATTGTATAATGTATTATAATTTTTTTTATTAAAATAGACATTAGTAGTAAAATCTATTATAAAATGGATATTTGTATTTTTATTAAAAATAATATGGACAATAATTATATAATGTATTATAGTTTTTATAAAAAAAAAATAGAAAAAAAATTAAATAAGCGTGCTACCCGCAATTCGGTCGAACTAGTCCAATTAACATCAGACTTTTAACGGGCTGGACTTAAAAGTCCATATGATAAACGAGTTCTAATTTTTTTATTTAAGTCTAGATATTTTGACAGACTTTCGGGCCGCCCCAATTAGTCTGATCCATTTTACGAACTCTATCAAAAACTACTTCAAATAACTTTTGGAAAAAAACTACAAACCAAAAACTAAATTGAGTTACCACACAAAGTTTTTTTTAAACTAAATTGAGTTACCACACAAAGTTTTTTTTATTAATGTAAGTCAAAAAGCTAAAAGCTCTTTTTTTTATAATAACTGATTTTAAGAAAACATTTTCTGAAACAGTTTTTAAGATCTATTCAACATCCCCTTCAAAACCTGTCTCGCTGATATTCTCCCATCACACAACCGTATCACTAATCTAACAACACACCTATCAAAACATGATGTACGTACCAATTTCAACTCCAACTGATTCAAGTATACCAAGGCCAACTTGTGGTTATGTTGGTGAACAAGACATGAATCACAATTCTACTTTATCAATATAATGCACCGATGTTATCATGAACTCATGTAAGAAATAATGTTTAGATGAAACAAGAACATCAGTTTCAAAACACTGCCTCATGCTCAGTTTCAACAAAACTTCTAGAATCCCACATCATATATATATAGCACGAATCAGCTACCGGCGAGGCTAGACCTACTTTAAAATACAACTAAAATCTAGGCCACAATTTTTTTTCTCTTTCATAGACTCTGCAATTTTTATGCAGACCCCAGGATTTTGAAGTTTGAACGATTCTCAAACAAATTCACAAAACCACACAAATACTAAATATCAGTGAAAATAGTACAAGTGAATGCTTAAAGAGTGGTAGTATGCAGAACTCCTTTAAAGGGAATGGAAGGGAATAGAAAGGTAAGCCGATTCAAATCTGGAGTAGTTTACTTTTCAACAAGGAGCAAAACAAGATGAGACCAAATGAAAAGAACTACTGTAGAATAATTACTGGCAAACTTGTCAAATCAAGAAAAACAGGATACTGAAAAAGAGCATTCAAAACACGATTATTCGTTTAACATACAAACAACAGATAATTATAATTATTCAAACCTTATTCAAACCATTATTTGGAAAACTACTTGGTACTGAAACATAACTAGAACTAGAACAGGATATATGATGTGATTATATAGCAAATCATATTTTCTTGGCGATGAACAAACCCCACTTCTGCTCCCCATGTTCACTCCTGATCTGCTTTGCCTTCCATCTTGCCACAATTGCATTGTAGTCATCCTGAAAGCAATTAAAGCTTTTAAACTAAGGGAACAAACGAACCTCAAAATATAGTATTACAAAAGTCATCTGAGAAACTTACATCACTGAAGTCGCTGATAAATTCATCCTTCTGGTTTTCGAGAGCAAGTAGCTCCTGTTGTAGTGTTCTCACAAACTAAACCCCACAATTAAAAATAAAGTTATTACTATAGCTTTAGGAGGACTAAAGAATGGAAATGCCAGGCAAACTAGACCATAGAGTCAAACAAACCTGATCAGTTCGATCCTCAGCAATGACATCAAATCCAGCATTCTTCAGCATCTGCAGATGATTTAGAACACAGATTGTCATGCAAAAGAAAAACAAACTCAAGTGGTGTCCACTGAAACCAAATGGGTGAAAGAGAATCAGGCAAATGAACGGACCTGCTCATATTCTTCCAAGTCATGGAGATGATATCCTCCTTCCTTAATGTACTCGGCAAAATCTGATGATGGACTTCCAGCACTTTTGCAGTAATCGGTTATTAGAAGTTGACCTCCAGGTTTCAACCACTTGTAAAATGATTTAAATATTGTTGATTTGTCCTGCATTAATCCACAGTAAATTGCAGAAAAGAAATGTCAAGATTTACGAGAATGTCAAATAATAAATTTATATTAACTGAACTAGAGTATAGACAAAAAAAGCATTGCATTAGTCAACTAAATGATTGATCAAAATTAAAATCCATTATTCTTTTTATTAATGGAAAACCAAAGAGACCAATGCTTTGTTAGCTTGCAAGGGTGAGAACTGAGAAGGAATGACATTCATGAGTAATAGCGTAGATGGCCACTTCGAAATCACTTTCACCCACGAGTTTAGGAATTCTTTTATTAAGTAAATATGTAATGGTGCTTTAAATATATAACCAAGATGCTTAAAGTGAAATACACCAATGGCTATGAGGACAAAGCTATCTATATATTCAATACTCTAAAGCTTAGCTCTACCAACTCAACAATTTAAGTAAGGGTGAAAAAGAAAATTCCTTACTTTGATGTGTAACATAGCATCACGAGTGTAGATTACATCAAATGTCTTCTCAGGATATGTTTTTTTAGAGCAATCAACACAATCAAATTCAACATTGTATTTCAGTCCGATGGCACGTTCAATAGCACGGGAAATCATATTTATGGAGAGGTCAACACCAACAACCTCAACATCAAACTTTTCAGCCATGTAGAAATCGCCTCCACCTACACCACAACCAACATCCAGTACTTTCTGGCCAGCCTTTAATCCCAGCTTTGCTACAAATTCCTTTGTTGTTTCTGTGCAAGCATTAAGCAACTAATGGTTATAAACACAAACAAGATATTGAAACGGAAGAACTTAACCTTTGAAATTCTGACCACGATGATAATATTTCAGATGAAAGAAGACCAAGAAAAAGTGCGGCATCATACATTCAGCAGTCTAAGAACAACATATCATAATTAAAAATATGACAGAAGTATGGCATTAATCATTTATAAAAACTAAATATAATCTCATCAATAACCATATCAATGTTAAAAGGAATTTTTAATCTGACTATATACTAGAAATAAATAAAAATATGACATGTAAAATAAATTAAAAACAATTGAATTTAAAAATAAATAAAGTAAAAAAGTATCGTAAGAGCATTTATACTTGAAGATTAGCAAAAAGGTACAATTATGCATTTCTCAAAATTTTAGATGATATAAATTATAATATAATTTTTGGAAGAATAATAATGAAATGCTAAATTGCATGCATATGACATATGTGTACCAAATACACCAAAATCATAAGACCTTGTGTACTCGTAAATAATAAGGAGTGTCAAGGGAGATCATTCTTCCATGTCAATTTGAAGCAGAGAAAGGAAAATACAAAGGCATACCAAGTCCTCCGGCGCTTATAAAGCCTCGACCATAAATATGCTCATATCGTAAAATACTCTTCTCGCTATATTCAACCCTGTCTAAGAACTTCTGGAACCCTCTATCATCATGTGATTTAACTTTTTGCCATAACCAGCAAATCTGCACCACGGAAATATTATTGTACATGTAAACATCAGTCAATTCACGATAATAATTAGGTGAAACGGAAATCCTGTTTTATTACTTGGTTCTGATTCTTCTTATTTCGAACATAAGCTCCAATGCATTTACAACCCACAAGAGAAAGTTCAAAGGAATTCCCAGAACTATCAGTCATTTGGCATTCTTTAAATAGCTGCATGAACAAATGAGAGGGCAGATCAATGTTAACAAACCAACAAGAAATTGTAAAATATAATCCATCGGGTGCTTGACATTGACCCAGCACTTCAAATCCAATGAATACTTCAAACACGCATTCTCAGAAAATCTGAAAAAACTATAACACAAGACACCAGCTGTAAAATTCAGGTGAGGAACTTGTGACCTTAGGCCCGTCTTAATCATCACAACATTCCCATTAGTTTGGGTCAAAAATGTTTTGAAGCTTCTTTATTTAATTGAAAGGTTCTATACCCAAAAATAGAAATCTTACACTACAATGAGCACGGAGTTGATGTCAATCTCTTTTTAATCAAACATTAATCTGGCACAGACTAAAAGAAAGAGGTAACTACATAGATCAAACCTTTGTGTAAAATCTGGGTTCCCTGTAGTGAGTAGGATTGTAATTTCTCTTTGAATCTCCAGATTGATGGAAACAAGATTCACGAAAGAATAAATATCCATCATCTTTCAACCATTTCATCATCCTTTCTGCTAAATCCTCAACCTGAAGCACAAAGGGAAAAATAAAAGATTATTAGTTATATGATGCCACAAAAGTCATGATTCTTTAAATGAAAATTGATTTCCAAATCAAAAGCATGATCGTCAACAGATAGTTTGTGTTTTTGATCAGTACCGCCCAAAGCCTTAACAAAGAGTAGAGGAAATACTACACAGTTTTCCCCAATAATTGATATTAAACAAATTCTCTGATGACACTAGAATATTTCTGTGTATCGGAAATTAAAATTTATTCTTGTTTAGAAGTTTTTGAATTCACAAAAACCACAAAGCACCAATAAAAGATACATAGCAAAACACTGAAGTTGTTTACGGCATGTTTACTGTCAGTTGAAACCTTGAGGCATTACTTACTCCTAAGTTCATACATCCTGTTGACTTCAAAATGCCTTAATTGAAAATAAAACTAAGAAAATTTAATATGTGAGCTCGAAAATAAACAAAACTGACCTCATTATCTGAAAGATACATTAGCAACCAATTTGAGAAAATCACATCAACAGATCCTTCAGAAATAGGCATGTTTGGAGATGTGACATCAGCGCACAAAAACTTAACATTTTTGTAGTGTCCATTGATGCTCTCATTCTGCATAACATTATAAGTGATCCATGTTACTTCACAGTGAGTGTGTTATGTTTGTGCGTGTGTGTGTCTCTGCATGCATCGAACATATCACTTCTCATAATGGTAAGACAATACAATGACCTTCTTTATTGCACTCTCAATGAAGTCTACAGCAACCAATTGACCAGCTTTCTGGGCCAACTCTCCAGTAAATCTTCCAATACCAGCTCCAAGCTCAATAACTGATTTTCCTTCAAATGCTGGAAGTAGGGAGAGTACCTGTGTAGATAAAACAGATAAGCACAAAAGCACTGTCTGACTTTACAAAATACATAACCCAGAAAGGGATAATGAAAGGGAACATAACGAACTCCACGGGTCTCTTTATTAAAATGAGTGAAATTGGATGTATCTTAGTTGTAATAAATTCTTTCTTTTTCTTGTTGTCATACTTGTGATTTTAATTACATTATGAATTACATCAGCACATTATTGGGTGAAATTCCTTAATATAGCAAGTAGTGAAAGAGGCGTGTGAAAATACAAAAATAGGACTCAAAAGTGTAAGGAAGGTAGTTTCAAAAAGGGGGGACATAGAATAAAATACTATTTGAAATTGTTCTCTGGGTTCAAAATGATACTTGACTAACTACACTTACAACCATAACATACCGCAGCAAATCTATTAAGAAGGGATGACCATAACTGAATATTTTTCAAATTTGCGATGAATTGTGACCGCCATGTGTATGTGAATTGTGACCGCCATTAATTAACTTTCAATTGGATAAATTTCACACAAAATCTATTACTAAATTGCAGGATTGTAGGTCATATCATACATCCACAATCAAAGAAAAACATATGTTTTGCACGTGTGAATCGTTTAGATCAATAAAAATCACATTCCATACAAAATTATTCATAAGATTTTAAAGTGTTACACTCTAGCAACAAAACAAGGCAGATGAAACAATTAGAGTGTAGCAGAGTACATAAAAATGCTGCAATTGAAAGATCCAATCAAGACGGGGGAGATAGATTGGTATTCAATTGAATTAAGAATGAAAAACAACCTCAGGTCTTTCTTCCTTATCGAGATCGGAAGCTTTGGAATCGAGCATCATTGCCTCAACAGAGAGAACCGCACAATGCTGAATCCAATACGATTTCTGAACTTCACGTTCATCCATGCCTGCAAATTTTCAAATCGAAAATTGAAATCGAAACTATATGAAGAAGAAAGAGAGAGGGAGAGAGAGAGAGAGAGTTAGTTACCAGAAGCCATTGGTGAGAGGAAATGGAAAAGCTCAAGTGCCTTGGATAGCGAGGCGAGATCTAGAGAAGCTCCTGGATCTTCGGTTATAGCCTCTTCCTCTCTGCCGCATTACCAACAAACAACTCTCTATCTCTATGCAATGCACTGCCTCCTTCTTCGCACCAAAACCTCTCTTTATTTATACATACTATACACTATACACTATACACGCTTTCATTTCATCCAAAATTATATTTATTATTTTAACATAACATATTGTACGCATATCAATATCACAACAAAATTCAATTTTTATATTTAAGGTCAGCTAAACTTATACATATCTATAATTGGTATTTTTCCTGTAAATTAATAATTCTGTTAAATCAATTAAATTGATACTTATTCAAAGATATCAATATTCCATCTATTCACTTACATTTTATTTATTCATCTTTAATTTAGAAACAAATTTATTTTATAATAAATTAATTAGTTTTATAAAAGTTGTGGAATTAATTAAATTGTTTTACTAAAGATAAATTTAATATAGTGCTCTTTTTCAAAAGAAAATTTTATGGTATAATGGTAATGTGAATTTTTCAAACTAGAACTTTATTAAAGTGAGTGATTTTCTATTATGACCTCCAGATCATTATGTGTTTCTGAGTGGAGGATATCTTTGATCTTTTTAAGGAGTTGTTCATTTCTTGTCTCTTCCATTTAGGTTCATCCTTTAACAACCTCCATGCATGGTCCATTGTGAAACCGTTGATGACATGCACGCTCCATTGTGAAACCGTTGATGACGTACTTGTAAAAAAAAATTATGTGTCTCATCCATGACGTCGGTCTCTGATTGTCCACTTTTCTTATTAGCGACAGATAGTTTGTAGCTACCGCAAATCATTGACAATGTTTATTCAATAGATGCTATCGAAATTTGAGTGTAGACCACTTTCTCATTGTAAGTGATCCACGATAGTTGTTATATAGTCATCTTTGATTCTACTCCAAAAATTATCTGTTTTTTTTATCAACTCCCACAACTGAATCTTTGGAAATGTTAAGTCATGTCTGAATAAGCAATCTATCTTCTTCTTCTAAGAACCTGACACGCTGTATTTTTGGGTTGAAAGTTCTCCTTCATCTGCAAAAGTAATATTTTCTAGACCATCTTGAGTGGAGAACACTGGCACTTGAGAATCTGTAGTAGAGCTAATTGGTGATTCTGATTCAACGTTAGGAGACTCTACAACGTCGTTGGTACCCATTGAATGCGTATATTGGCTAGTGATGTTGGATGGTGGTGGTTGAAACTTAAACGGTCGGGGATATTGAGAATTGTTGTTAGTACAGAATGGTGGAGATTGAAACATAAAAGGTTAGAGATTTTGAGAACCGTCACCAATAGCAAGCGATGATAAAAAATTTGAGAACTGTCACGGTGAGAGTTTGTAAATAATTATAATAAGTATTCCAGGTTGGGATCCATCTGATAAATAAATATGATTGCAAATTAAAATAAAAAATTGAAGTAAAATTGTGTGTAATAAAATACAAGTTTTACTATAGAATTTATAGAAGATGCAAAAATGTTAACCTGTTATAATTTTCAAAAAAATGTCGTTACTTTAATGCTGTTGAAATATTTTATGATATAAAATAATAGTATTATATGTTTGAAATTTATGGGTGTGTTTGTTTCAAGTCATCAAATTACATTCTTTAGAATAATATTCTTTGGAATAATATTCCAACTTATATGTTTGGATAAATATAATCTTTCCAATTTAAAAAATATGAAGAAAAAAATAGTAATAACTTGTGAGTAGAAGTGGGAAGTTAGTTGTAGTTGGATTTATTTCCATGAGAATGTTGAATTCTCACCATTTAATCATGGAATAAAAATAGAAAAACTATGTGTAAAAAAGATTCATTGGAATAATTTTTTAAAACTTGAATCAAACATGTGAATGTTAGATTCCCACTATTATATTACTTGAAATATTTTTTACAATCTTAAAATAAACACACCCTATAAGTTAACGTTAGCTATATAGTGCTGAAAACTAAATTTTAGTTCATTAGTTGCCATGTCATATTTACTATAATGCATATTCTTTACAACTAACATCATCATCTTTACTATAATGCAGATTCTTTACAACTAACATCAACTATAATGAATTTTAATGTAAGCTATCATGCGCTAAAGATGTTCTAAGTCTTTTATATCATTTGGATAACAATTGTGTGGAGGTTTGAAATGAGTGTAGTCAAGCGATTTTCTAGAACAATAGACATTCTTTGAGTTTGTTATGTGAAATGGTTAAAGTATAATTTATTTTTGTGGTTGAAATCGCATTTTCAATCGTTCACTTTTGATTATTACAGTTTGAGAGTAAATCCTATATTATATCTTATAAATTTGTGTGCTTTTATTTTTGATGTTGTATATCGGTCATGTTCTTGGTGTAATTTTTCTTTTGTTTTTCTAGTACTCCTTGTACTAGAAGTACTTGTTAATTTTAAGTATATCATTTTAGCTTCTTCAAAAAAATTATAAACTAATTTCTTAAATAATAAATAATTATAATAAATCAATAATTATTTTATTAAATATATGAAATAATTAACCAATATAAATTTAATTAAATTCTAATATAAATATCAATTTAATTTAGGTATGAGTATTAATACAATATTTTATGTTAATATAGAATAAATTGGTTTACTCTGTAAGATTAAAGGTTATAAGTTCAAAACTTCATGTATGAATTAACATATAGAGTTTAACTAACGATAATGTCACATGAAAACTTAATTAAAAAGTGTGTTTTTTGTAATTTAAAACTTCTAAATACGTATCTACAAAATAATTAAGATATACTAGTATACACAAAATAAAATATTAAAATAACAAAATAAAATATTAAAATATGTGTAAGAGATTCCCTTATATTGCGATGAGGCGAGATGAGTAAACGATTCTTGAATGGAATCTATCAGGATCTCATCTGGCCAATACGTATTAGCCACGTGGTTTTTCAGTCACATCATCTTTTTCTTATTTTGTTGAAAGTCAGCAATTATTACTTGCAAAAGGACGATAATCTTTTGTTTTTTTAATAATTGGTAGAAGACATGACCCACCATTCGGATGGTTATTTTAAACTTGTTAAAAATTAAAACCGATCAATCTGATTAATATTTATTTTATTTATTTTTAGTACTATAAATTTTTATTCATTATAAAAATATAATTCATAACATTGTTATATTATTATTCTCTCAGTCTAATATATTTGTCACAATAAATCATTTCATACATATTAAGAAATAACAATAAATAAAAGAGAGAGAAAATAATAATCAATGTTTTAAAATTCATACCGGTTATTAACTCGATTAAAATTCATATTGGATTGTATGACTTCTAATAGTGTAAAAATATAATTTTATTTATTTTGGTAATATGATTTTTTTTTCAAAACTTTTGTGAATATGTACTATTATTTTATCGTATAATTATTTTTTTAACATTTTAAATCTATCATGTTATTATATTATATCATTAATAATACATAAGTTTAATAAAAATTGCATTTTAGAAAAATGTTATAATATATATATATATATATATTTCAATTCTCTTTGATCAAATTAAACATCAAAGATCTTCATGTTGTAGTTGTTAAAACTACAATCTTAATAATTTTAAAATGTTACATATCTTATATTTAAAATTTGATAAAATTCTATTTATAAAATTTTAACATTATTTTATAATTATAAAACATAATTATAAATGTTTATAAAATTGAATTTTAAAACAACGACTCAAAACATAAGAAAAATGTTAATAAGGGGATCAAAATTATAATTAAGTTAAATTATAAATATAAAAAGATTAATCCGTCTTATCAAGAAATCCATCGATTAACTGGTTTGACCAATAAATCGGTCGGGTCACATCGATTTTTACTGGATCAATTGCAACAGTGGTTTAATGACCTAACCGGACCGCTCTACTCTTCGATTTACGGTCAAACCGGTCCGACCGGCCGAAACGGTCTGGATTTTAAAACTATGATAATAACTTTACCAAAATATCTTGTTTGATTGTTAATCTAAAATAACAAATATTTTGAGACAATTTCTCCTCTCAAATACGACACTTATTTTAAAACCGAGAGAATATTATTTTTATAATCTAATAATAACATTGTGTATTTGTAAATATGTCAAATATGTAATATAGAATTTTAAATATTATTTAACTTGTGGTTTAAAGTACGATAATGACTAAAATTTATGTCACGAAATAATAACTTTTTAATCAATAATAAAAAAATATTTGTATGTAGACTATTATAAAATTATAATATTTTCTAAATTAAAAAATTATTATTTATAAATTTCATTAATAAATAGTCATTTTAATATATTTACTTTCATAAATATTAAATCGATTAAACTCATCCAACTTACCTATCAAACTGATTTAACTGAATTCATCAAAAACTAATATTTTTATCTATCAAAATTTATCATATAAAAAAAATCGCAGTTTAAATCAAATTTAATTGTCCTCCTCTATCCACCACCAAATCACACATCACATGCAGTAAAATATAAACTCTAATGAGTCACACAAAATGAAATAATTGGTGCATCTGCGCAAAATATCTATCTTAACTAATATCTTGGTGGCCGTTCGCAATGCTTAAAGGTTGGATGACAAACATTACATGAAAATAAGCAAAAACAAGTGAGGTCTCACTCAAGCACGTAGCATGTGATCTAGGCTCATCCTCTCTGTCGCATTAATGAATTAGTTAGCAACAACTCTAGCTAGGCTCTTCCTTCTCCAGACCAAAACCTTCATTTATATATACAGTTATAGGTACAGTACACACCCTTTCATTTCATCCACCCCTTATCAAAAGTAAAACAATTGTTTTAATATAAGATATTTTAAACATATCAATATCAGATCTTATCATATGATATCAAAATTCAATATTTATATTCTTGAACAATGCTATCATGACACTCTTTTCCAACAGTTTATGTAATTTATCCACGTTGTTGTTTTCAGTTTTGAAAATTCTGCGATCGAAAAAATTATCGGATTGAAATATAAATTAGATTGGTCTCTTTAAAATATTTCACGATACCGTTCAAAATTATGTAAAGCAGTCGAGCTACTTCGCCGATTACTCAGTTCTATACTGTACGATTACTACTTGTTGGTAGATAATCTATTGATTACTATTTATATGGTAGATAATCGATTACTACTTGTATGATAGATAATCAGTCTAGAAATACACTCTCTGGTAGTACAAAATCATTCAAATATGGTATCGATACCACTTGTAGTATCTGATACAAAAATCGGTCATGATAATTTCTCCAACAAAGAGAAATTCAAATGATTTTTCAAATAGAATTCAAAAAATTAATACTTAAAATTTCTCAACTCAAATGAGGAGAAATTAACATAATTCTTCAAAGAGAATTCAAGAAAATACTCGAAAATTCAACGAGTAAGAAGTATGGGGAAAAAGTTGACACTGCAACAATTTAAGACACGGACGCAGAGTTATAAGAATAAGAAAGAAAAAATTAATAAAATAATTTTTAATGTCATTTAAAATAATACATGTGCACTCTTTATATAATAAAGTAAATTTGTTAAAATTCTCGCATGAACAATTAAAACTAAATGATTTTTCAACCACAAAAAACATTCTAACAAAATGGGACTAGGAATTTTTAAATTCAATGAATTAAAACATCACCCATATGCCTACAATAGTTTCAGTCTTACTAAAATGAGATTAAAAAAACTATTTAAATAATAATGAGTATATATATTAATAATAGAAATTACAATGTAAAAGGTATGATTTGGTGACATATTATCATTTCTCATATATATATATATATATATATATATATATATATATATATATATATATATATATATATATATATATATATATATATATATATATATATATATATATATATATATATATATATATATATATATATATATATATATATATATATATATATAAATTTATTTTAAAATCTAAAATTCATATCCACAACAGTCAGTTCTAAATATTAATTTTTCATAATGAAAAAAAAACGAGCGATAAAAAAATTTCTTAAAAATTTAATATTGTTTCGTATTTAGAATTAAATTCGAACTCAAAAACTCTAATTAAAAGAAAATAGATATTTATCATTTCCATCCATGTTTTCAAAATTAATAATAATATTTTATAACTTATTTTATATACATATAAATAAAATGATAAATCAATTTCGTTAAATCAATTTAAATTCCGACATTTCATTTATTCATCTTTATGTAAAGAGCAACTTCATTAGTTTGTCTCCTAGTGAACTTAACACGAGAGTTCGTAAACAGAGAAGACAGAAGGCGCCTGCATTCTCGAGTAATAACTCCTAGTTCGGAGTCATTAGGATTAGAGGTATTCACACTATCCACCACATTTTTAGCATCCATTTCGAAGTCTATATTATCCAGCCCAAACTCATAAACCAACTTAATAGCCGACATGAGGCCTAAGGCCTCTCCAATATCAACATCAGTGATAGGAGAGAACCATTTTGTCCTAGCACTTACAAAATGACCCTCAGAATCTCTAATGCAAACATCTATACCTACTTTATTTTGAGCAAAGGAGATATCAATGTTGCACTTGAAACGACCAATCGATGGTTTTTGCCATCTAGACGTAGAAGAATTGGAAGTAGAAGAAATATCATTACCTCTGACATGCTGAGCTTCCTGCAAACCTACCAATAAATGCATGGCTCGATTACAAATGTCGAACGGAGAATCAATAGAATGATTCCATATATGATTATTCCTGCATTTCCATATACTCCACAAAACAGTAACAAAAAGCGCTTAATGGTCATACGAAGCTACCTGTTAGAAAGAGAAAATAATAGAAGAAAAATCTCCTCCAGCACTCAAGATAATATGAATCATAGGCCATAAATTCACTTTTTCCCAACACTCAATGCTCTTAGGACATTGGAAAAACAGATGATAATTATGCTCATCTCCTTCCAAACAACCCATGCAATTAGACGGACAATCAACGTCGCGGTCTAAAAGACGATGTCTAGTGGGGATACAATTCCTGCAAAGACGCCAAACAAAGTTCTCCACTCTTAGAGGACCTTTAATACCCCAAATAAGATTCCAATTCCCGTTCACCCGCAGAGAAGGGGTATGTATAGCTTCATTAATACATAACCTATAAGCACTTCAGATAGAAAAAATGACGTTCTTCTCTAACTTCAAATAATTTTGTCATCTTTAACAATATCAAGGAGAGGGGTGCGAAGAATCTCCTGAGCGACTTCATTACCTACCTACAAGAGAATTAATTAAATCTGAGTTCCACTGTTTACTGTTGGGAATCATAAGTTCCGACACTTTGAGAGAAGCCACATTCGAATTATTTGGCCAAGAATTCAGTAACACAGTATTGTCTGAAATCCAATGCTGATTCCAAACCGAGATATTAACCCCAGATCATATACTCCATCTATACCCACCTCTCACAACAAATTTAGAACTCCAAATACTCCGCCAAACATAACTGGGATTATGCCCAACCACAGAATCCATAAAGCTACAAATTGAGAAATACCTGACTTTGTAGATGCGAGAAACTAGATTGGTAGGATTGATAAGCAGATCCCAAACTTACTTACTTAGCATAGCATAATTAAATGCACTAGAATTTTTGAACCCTATACCACCTACAGCTTTAGGCATAGCCAGACGATCCCAAGATAACCACTTGATGCCCTTGCCACTGTTACTTTATGACTCTACCAAAAAGAATTCATCATCTTCTCAATTTCATCACTAAGCTATGATGGTAGTAAAAACAGGTTGATAATGTAGTTTTAACACTGTATTTCAATTAATCTCAAAATATAAATCTAATCTAATTACAAATATTATAAAAATAAATAAATATACAATATTTTATATTAGTAAATAATAAATTAGCTATAGTTAGAGGTTATGTGTTAAACATTTAATGTATGAATTAATTATGTTTTGTAAGTATATTATTCGGTTAGCATTTAACTAACAATAATGTAACATGAAAACTTAATTAAAAAGTTTGTTTTTTTAATTTAAAACTTCTCATACGTATTTCTTCCAGTCTTATTTATAAATAAAAATTTTATTTTTAAATCTACTAAATAATGAATTTATCTCGTTTTTAATGTATATCAGATATACTTATTATTTTAAAAATGTAAAAAAAAAATATATTTTTGCTTATAAATTAGACTGAGTAATAAATACAAAATAATTTATATATATATATATATATATATATATATATATATATATATATATATATATATATATATATATATATATATATATAAAAAGAAAACAATAAAGTATGAATATGATTCCCTTGCATTAGCGATGGCGAGGAAAGAAACAAACGATTCTTAACGGAATCTATCAGGATCTCATCGAGCCAATAACTCCTCGCCATATGGATTTTCAGTCACATCATGCTTTTCGTTTTTTTAATTGGATTAAAAGTTAACAATTATTTAAAAAAGGACGATAACAATCAGTAGCAGACATGACCCACCACCAAAATAAACATGGAGTAGAATATAAAATCTAATGAGTCACACAATAATTAAATAATTAGTAGTCAAAATATCTATCTTAAATAATTAAATAATTATATATATGAGAACTGATATTTATATGAGAATATTATATGAGAAATAAAAATTATCAATATCAATAATCAAATTTATTTAACAAATATATGATTTATAAATTTCTTACTGAATATTAATATTTTTTTACAAGAATAAAATTAATTCATATCATTAAATAAATAAAAATCAATACAAAGAGAAACATCATTAACAAACTACGCTTTTCTATTTAATATTTAAAAGTTTTATAAAAAAAGATTTTTATTAAAAATATTTATTTTATAAATGATTGTTAAAATATTTGTCTTAAATATACTTAATAAATAGTTAAGATGTAAATATAAAATATAATTCAAATGTCTTTAGTATTTTTATTTAAAATTAAAGTTATCTGAACCATAATATTTTTGAATACTTAAAGAAAATTAAAAAAATCTAAAAGATATTGTTAATTTAAAACAATTATAGTATAAATTGTGTCCGCTCTTCCAAATATTAAAATCATTTCTAAATAAAATCATGTCTTATATTTTTTTTTTGAAAGATTAACTATTAAGGTGTTAATTTAATTAAAAATAATTTTAAACGTGTATTCATATTTCATAGAATTATTTATTTTCACAATTTATTTAGGCACATAGATTATTCTTGAATTATTTTTAAAATCAAACAAAAAAGATAATACTAAAATTTCTTTAACATGTGTGCTAAAAACACATATTAGCCTTACCATTAAATTATATGATATTAAATTATATGATATGACACAACTTTATATTATTATTGAATGATGTGTAAAATATTTTTATAGTAATGGTATATCTCCAAAAAATAATTGATTTTTCAAAAAAATAAAAATGATTGTTTAAAATTAAAATGAACAAGGGGAACAAAGAATGATAATTACACAAGATACCAATTGTTTAGAAATTTTCTTATAAAAAATTACTGATAATTTAAATAATAAAATATGTAATTATTGTTAAATTTTTTACTTATTAATCTTCAATGCAATGATTAAATTATTATTAAAATATTAGATGCTTTGTTTCATTTTATAAGGAAGACTAGAAAATATTAAAATAAATTGTATAAAACACATACAATGTCAAAATATCTTCTTCTTTTTTTTTATAAAAAATATATTAACTTTTTAAGATTTCAGATTCTTTTAAAAAACTATATGGTATAATTTTAATATTACAAAAATGACTAAACTAATACTCTTTATTATTATTTTTAAACAAATCGGGCCAAACCCAAAAGATATATTAATCATGAAAGATGAACAAAAATGAGCGGGCCAAGCTAAAACCTTAAGAGCTAGGAAACTCTCTGAAACTCGGTAATCCGCAAAGGTTTTTTATATGATCATTAATTATATTCGAGTAAAGATTATCCTATCACATATAGATTTTAGATATTAGGCCTAAGCTAGTTAAAATATCTGCTCAATGTTGTCCTCCCTAAAAATATGGAAAATACCACCAACAACAACAAGATTATTTTTGGAGGCTCCATCAGAATTACCTTTAATCCAATTGTGGAGAGGGTGCACCAAATAACTTCCATCTAGGCATAAAACCATTGAATCTGGAGTTATTTCTAGCCCACCAAATGCCCATGAGAACATTACAGTAGCCAGCCAAAATGATAGTCTTAGAGATCTTAGAAATACTTGAATCAAGAACTTTCCAGCTATCGTCCAAAGAAGATGCCATATTGGTTTTGGATATGGTACTGAACCAGCCCCAAGTCTTTCTAGCATAACAACATTCAGAAAACAAATGATGAATGGATTTATCAGAAAACTTACAAACACTGCACATTGAGGCATAAATGCTGCCCTCTACGAACCAACTGATCATTGGTGGCAAGCTTACGATGCAAAAGTCTCCATAACAGATTAGAAACAGAGGGAGGAATGCTCAAATTCCAAATCAGCTGATCAACGTTAAAATGCCGTCGGATTCGGGGCACTAAACATTCATATCGTTCCTATTCTTAGCGACCATAATATCCTGGATATAGTTCCTGAGCTCAGGAACCAGAATCAGAAGGGAGGGACCGCCAATTGATTGTTACTGATGATGCAACTAAGCAGCTTGATGCAGGGATTGGCAATTAAAAAAAAAATACAAACTTAGACAATGTTTCTGCCCAAGATGCATGCTGGGAAATTTCCGGAGATGCATATTTGAAATAGACGTTTTCGAAGATGCATCTCCAAACTTACCCCATAAATTATTGCAAATGCATCTCTAGACCAATTTTTAGCAAAAGTAGAATGACTACTTGATTTACGAACGGCCGCCTTCGAGTCTCTTAGAGCGGCTTCCATATCCTTTGGTCAATACAGTCTATGTAATGGTAAGAGATTTCTGGACTCCACTCAACGTCGTCTCTTTATCTCCAACCAACTTCTCTAACTCCGAAGAACCTAAGTTCTCTTGTAAAACCTTTGCATTGCCAAGTTCTTTGAGGAATATTGTTCACAGGCTTACTGAAGTATTTATATAGTAGACTTATGAAAGAATTAAGGAGAGAAATTTATTCATAATTTTTTTATGATTGAAAAATATCATTATATATATGTATAATCATTTAAAAACCGAAGAGAATGCGAAAATGCCTATCAAGACAACCTTCCCCTTCCTCATTA
Source organism: Vicia sativa (assembly GCA_021764765.1). NCBI lineage: Eukaryota > Viridiplantae > Streptophyta > Magnoliopsida > Fabales > Fabaceae > Vicia > Vicia sativa. Next base: position 2,099,082 of record CM038795.1, read on the forward strand.
AACATGATCCTAATGCAGTATTTACATTAACAAAATATTAATTCCTTCAACAAGATCACAAAATTCGAAACAGGGTACAATTTAAATAATATTTCATCAAATAAATACCTTTTTCTTTAGTTTACTTCCTTTCTTATGACTTCTTTTTAGTTTCACACTCTTTACAGAAAGCGCGCCAGAAACAGTCTTGCCTTCAAGTCTTTTTGTCATGTTTACCACATTAGCCATACCTTTTTTTGCTGCAGCCCGGTGCTGCGGTCGACGACTCATCATTTTTCTATCAAGTGGCCAAAATGCATAGGGTTCAAGCTTATCCTTCCTCTTTATATCTCCACCTGCTTTTTTGCTACCATATTCCTTCCCAGTGTAACCCCTACCAGACTCTGCTGTTTTTCTCCGCTTCTGGGCTTTAGCTCCAAGCCTCGCAGACAAATGACTATCAGGCTCACTCCTAGCATCATAATTTGAATAAGCTGTTTTTTCCTTTGTCTGTTCCCCTTCATCATGGATAATTAAACGTCCTTCAGAATCTATCTCCATTTCATCATCGTCTAACCTTGACTTCCTTTTGAGATTCTCAGACGATCTGAGAGCTGTCCTTGTTTTCTGCCGATCAAGTAAATCAAGTGGCTCATCATCTGATTCGTCAGATAAATGCTTGAGAGTATTCTTTTTTAGTCTCATAGTGGACCTAGATGGAACAGACAATTACATTATTAGTTGAAAATTGTTCTCTGGACACTAGTTTAGGCTATAGTAGGTTCTGGATAACTCATCACAGAACAGATTATTTATCAAAGACTAATACCAATTTATGCAATACCAAAAATAAGATAGAAAATTGCGCATGTTTTAGAAAGATTACTTGTGAACTAAATTTTTAAACACTCTTTTGTAGAAGCTCACTAAACTTTAACATACACATGAGATTTGCAAAAGGATAGATAATCAAAGTCTCACACATGATTATGTAATTAAAACCCCTTCTCTTTATTTCGAATAATTCAAATAAATACAAGATCATTACCTATTTGTAGTTGTCTTTGAAGCATGAGACCTAGTTTCTTCAGATTTAGCACCTCGATTCCTCACTTTCCGCTCCTTGGTCTGTTTTACAAATGGATAAAAAGTTATGTGAAGACTTGAACACAAAGAATTACCAGTTTTCTATTCAACAAACCTTGCGTATGTTGGACAGAAGTCTCATATGCTCTTCAGGCAGGACAGCTTTAACAGCCTCGAATCCACACTTCCCGACAAGCATTCCCAAAAGACATTTGACCTGAAGATGATTTGAATCTCACTCGTTTACATAATGAATAAATAGCTTGAAATCCAAAACAGCCATCCTCAACAAACCAATGAAATCACATTGATTATTTTTCTTTAAAAAAATGATCATGTAAGATAATATAAACAAAAACCTTTGCTTTAAAATGATTTCTGGCGTCATCTTTCAACTTAAACAAACACTCAATCACACTCCTCAGATGCATATGCAATCCTTCTGCTTGTGATTTGGCTACTAAAACCTTTAACAAACTAAGACTGGCCTGGCAACATGAAGACATATATTTAATTAATGGCTCAGGAAATGTTACTTCTGTCACCAATGTATTTAACCAACAAAATGAAAAATGAAAAACGAAACAAACCTTAGTTATCTCTCTATTCTGTTTTTCAAGCAGGATAAATATGGATGGAAGCAAATCAAAAGCACTTAAAACAAGATCAGAGAATTCACTGGCCAGGCGACCTAAAGCTTTGAGCGTTGCACTTATCATATGAGGATTTTCCCCAACAAGGCCGTGCGCAACCTTAGCCCACAAAACAAACACAATCAAATTACTGTCAGTATAGGCAATGCATAGATTGTACATTTTTCTACCATTAAGAGTACAAGCTATTGAATTAAACCAAATAAAATAGATGTAAAATGCAAGACGATTAAACTGTGAATTTACCTTGATAAAAAATTGATACAGGTTATTTCTAGTCCCACCTCTCTCCTCGTCTCCAAATGCATGGGCGATTTCATCCAGAATGTCACAAGCCCTGTTCCTGGTTTTTACATTGGCCTGTAAAAATAACCTCCAAATTTAGCACCTCTGGAAGCTTGTGAAGATAATTTATAAGCAACTGATGGGCAAGAGTAATTACGGGTCGGTGACAAACATTTTTTATTCCTTACTGAACATTATATCCACATAATAACTAAAATCACATAGAAAACAATAATGGCCATTCCATCCTATTAACGCTGCATTACCTCTTTAAGAGCCAGTATTATCTCGGTGAGGAAAACTTCTGGCCTGATCTTTGAGTCATCCTGTTGTCAGTACATTAGTTCAGATTATTTAAGCTATACTATAATATGATGGCATACTTTAAAACAATACACTGCAACAAAAGTGTGGTGACAAACATGGAAGCAATAAACCAACTTTGGGTACCTTAGACTTTGAGTCATGGACTGTTAAGAAGTAAAGGAACTGAACTTTGACTGTCTCTGACTTCAAGACATGGACAATCAAGAAGTAAATGCAATCAAGTCTATGACTTTTGGCTGAGAAATGGCAAGGAAAATTTTCAACCATAAGCTCAAGCAGATACTCAAGCTTTGATGAAACAATACTATCCGAGCTCTGTCAAGAATAATCCAATGAAAAAAGAGTAAGCAGAAATGCACCAAGAAAATATTGCACATCAACAACTTTGATAACACTTAACTAATAAATAAAAACCAATACAAGAAACATACCCATGATAACACCCTTGACTGGACATTTTATAGCCAAGAAGTTTCAACATGAATATTTTTTTGAGATAAATATTTTCAAACTTCTATCTATGTTAATCAGGAAATCAAATAATATGAAGTAGACAAATACCCTGAGAATGATCGAAAGAACTTTGTATGCCTTCTTCTGCATGACACCAACACTCTGCAAATAATAATCACAGTAACCATCTTATCTCGATTATTTAACAAAGAAGTTTCAGAGATTCCTTGCAAAGAGCACTACATATATCAGACAAACCTGCAATGCTGGCTCTACTAATGCTTTAAATATTAATAAATCAATATCTTTCGCATCTAATCCAGGCAACAATGAAAAAATCAAGAAATCGTGCCCTACGATGAAAAGAAAATCTATGAAATAATATTGACACGGTGACACCCAACAAGCAAATAAGATAGTTTTAGTAAAATGCAGATTGGACAAAAACTGATTCCCAACTTCACAAGAAAATCAATTAGGCACAATTCAGAGAAATAGAAATAATCTACACCTGTGAACTGATTGAGATAGGTCATTTGATGCATCGTCAATCTGCTTAGAACTTTCAGAATTGTTTATTTTGTTGGCCTTTTGAATGCATTTTAAAAGGTCCGACATTTTCTTATTAAGTAAGTTTTGTACAACTTTCTTTTCTGCTATAGAAGCGATATCCGAAATTGTGGCCTGTAATTGAAGCAAATTCATCATTATAAACTTCATGTACAGGTTAAATGTAACAAAAATAAGGGCAGGTTTAATTCCCCGCTGTCAAGTAATTAAAAACGCAGAAAAAATAGAGAACTTTATCTTTTCATAAAAACTATGCAGCAATCTTTTCAACTCAGGGAATGAAAACCGGAAATGGTTACCATCATTAATATTTCCAAAAATCATTATCAGTCTAATGAATATCTGTCAACTGTAGTTGTCTTGATATTCCACATATTACTTCTATTTCTATATTCACATTTAAAAACCTGGTAGAACAATTTTAGAGCATATATTTGGATCAACTACAGAACATTCAAGAAATAGTACCTGCAAACAACCGCCTTCATCTTTCGTAGATTTAAGGAACACTTCTGACAGATCTTTCAACAAGTCCTTTGCAGATACATCCAGTGCCCTCAAATTTTCTGTTGCAGCCTGTTGCGAGCAATTAACCAAAATATGTTCTTCGGCTATATCTTGCCCAATATTGTTGTTATCATTTGAGTCCTTAATATTCTTGTTTTGTCTAATCAGAAGCTGCAAACTAGTGCATATTATTCCACGGATACCAGGTTCTTCTTTTACTTTACTACGTAAATGTCTCTCTAGATCTTTGAAACTTTTAGCAGTGTCTGAAGGATAGTTGCAAAATGAAGGCAGCAAAGACCATAAAGAATCAGCAAGTGCGTCTGCTTTCCTTGATGACTCTATCAGTCCCTGCTTCTCAAGCTGCAAAATTTACAGGGTAGGAAATGAATACTATGGAGAAAAATAACACTTCATCCCAAAATAAATGTCCAATACCTTTTGAGCCTTCTCCCTTATACGTTCAGTCATAGGAAAAATCTTGTCTGTAAAATATTTTAGACTTGCACCAACAATATATTGTTTTAGAATTGGAATAAGCCATTTATTTGAAACAGATAAATTTTCAGCTTCCAAATTCAATGGTATGAGGGATAAAAAAGTTTCTGGTCCCATTGTAACAAGAGCTGATCCAAGGCATGCATGAAGCTGCACGATATAGAGTGAACCAGTACTTTAATCAGTAATTTGTTATGCATAATAAAACTAGAAGATCAGACAAATTCCTAGATCCTCTAAAAAAATCAACTTAATTTTGGCTAGTGATCTAAGGCAAGCATGAAGCTACACGATATTGAGTTTCATATTTTAGTAGTTTAGTTCAAAAGAATTGAAAAGCAACATAGAAAGAAAGGATAGTTAAACCTGCTTCCTAAAGGGAAAATCTGTATCACTCAGCTTCTGCATATCTTCCATGTTTTTGAGAATACCTCTCATGAAGTAAGGAGAGTTACTTCCTGCATTGATTATAACAGTAATCTCAAAAATGTATACACTGCAACTATTTGTGGAGTGAAATTAGAAGAGAAAAAATTTATAAAAAAAACGGGTAAAACGAATTACCAACCAACAAAATATACATATTATATATTAGCCAATGCAAGAAGCAAAAACTAGACATGACAGCAATCGAAATACCTAATTTGTGAAATATAGCTGAAACAACTTCAAATACTCTATCCCAGGCAGCAGCATAGTGATACTCAAGTAAGCTGTCAACAATTGCAATAATTCTCTCAATAGTGGTTGGTCCTGACCTCCTTGATTCATCCAAAGTTATTTGATCCACACATTGTTTAATCAAAATATCATCAATGCAATAATTGATCATGCTCTTGAGTGCATATGCGGCAGCGAAAATGGCCTCTTCATGTTTAGATGCAAAAATATCTGCACAGTTAAAAGTAAAAAATGAAATTTCATAGTTGCCAAATAAAAAACAGGTAAGTATACTCACACAATCAAAATTCATGATACCTTTGATATCACTAAAGACACTGGGAGGGGAAGCTTAACCACACACATTTGCCTATTTAGAGAAAAGACTTTCTTCATTCCAGCATCAAGCAAGCGGACAGTAAATGTTAATCCATCTCCATTCATGACATTGGATGAGGTAGAATGAGTCGATAATGAGCATATGACCTCAAGTAGTGCTTCAGGAGAAACTTCCGATGTCGGGTTTAAAAAGAGGAAATTCAAACAGTTTGATACGCGCGTTGTGACTAGGGGTTGACGCAGAACCAGGAGCTTTTCGAAGTACTTAAGGATGATGTTCTTGTATGTTAGCGACAAGAAAGGAAAGAATTCTTCCAAGGCATCGAGAATGTACAAAAGCTGTTTGGCTCTTTCTTGATCAGCATTTTCATTTGCTCCAACAGCAAACAGTATAAACCTGTCAAGTGTCTTTTGAACACCTTCACTCGCAGATGCTAGTAGCGAAGACATTTGAAAGCTTATCAAGACATCACGAAGGCACAAATGAGATTGCCTTCTCACCTGTTAGAAGATCAAGTCATCACACAGCATTCAAGTGTGTATAGTAATTAAGTAATCAAAAACAGAAGCAGCCTAGTAGAAAACCAATAAAAAAATCATCTAACCTTACTACACAAACTTGCATGTTAATATTTGTTACAAACACAAACTTGCATTGTATAATTCCTATTTTGGATGTGATCAACTAGGGATATCACCTATATGATATAGTATGTATGCATCAAATTAATCACCAATTTCACATCCATAAGGTTAAGAATTCAAATTTATTACCTCTGGTCGTGAATCAGTAACAAATCCTAACAAGACATTGAACTGCGGAGACACATCAAGCCAATGAAGATTGTCTCTATTGATCAACAAATGCGAGAGGCACTTCAATCCATGAATAACCGCAACTTCAGAACTCGACTGAGATTGAGTAACTTTCAAAACCAACTCGGACATAAACTCCCACTCATTCTTCACGACTGCAACTGGAACTTGAACAATTACAGAAGAGAGAATGGCGAGGAGTGCGTCGATGAGGTGCTTAGGAGGGTTAGGTTCTGACGCAATGCGGTTCAGGGAAGAACAAGTGGCTGCGAAGTAAGCAACAGGTGATGAAGGTAGGTTGTTGTGTTTGAGTTCTTGAGACATGGCACCGATAACGGCACGGAGGTGTTGGTGGATTTCGGAGGTGGATTCTCCAGAATGAGAGAGAATTGAATTGCATAAATCATGATTGGATGTTGATTCTTCGATTTCCATTGGTTCCATGGTTGAAAGACAAATCAAATGGCAAACCTTGGAGCACACGGCAGTGAGGGTTCATGCAAGGTTGGTTATATAGTAGCTGCGTAGGGTTTGCTTTATAAACTTCACAATTTATAATTATTTGGTTAACTATAAAAAATAAGATAAAATTAATTTTAAAAATTATAAAAGTAAAAAAATATTTATTTCAATAAAATATAGAAATAAAAAATAAAAATAATTTAATCTAAAATCTGCAAACAATAAAAAAATTATAAAATTATTCAAATTAAAAATATTTATGACATAATTAGCGACTATGTGATCATCATATTCATCATCTTCATAATTAAACTCAATTTTTAAAAAAAATTGGTGACATTGAAGAGATAAATTTGTGAGTTTAAAAAGAGAAATAGGTGACTTTCATGTATGAATTGCTAAGCATCTTCTTCCTTCTCCAACTTTGTCCCTACTCGAATCAAAACAAATCATTTTCCAAATCACCTCCTAAATCAGAACATTGAACACCCTTATCAATCTCCGATACCACTGTTGAGTCACGAGAATATATAAAGATCATCACATCGAACTTTAAGAACAACCTTATAAATGAGAGAAATATCATATATTAAAACATTAAGATATTAAGTCTATGATTTTTATGATGTATCTTCTTTGATATTGGATATTTGTAGTAAGGAAGATAAAATGACGGCAAAAAGAGTGGCTGTTATGATTGAGATTTTGTGGAACAATCGTAATAATATGATTTGAAACAATAAAAGTGATGACTTTTCTAAACTTGGGTTATACGCTTTTTGTAGTTGGCATGAATAGTTTATGACCCAGAAAAGTCGAGTTCAAAAACAAAATCATAATGGAGTGTTGAGATGGAGTCCACCGGTGGAAGGTAGATTGAAATGTAACGTAGATGCGAGTTTTAATACTAGTCTGCACTCCCTATTATGTATTTGCCCCAAAGCCATGTAATAACGTAGGACTTTACTTTCCGCTTTTACTTTCCGCACCTCTATTTTCAATACATATTTAACTGCTAGTAACTAGGGTTTGTATGGCAAGACTAAAATCAACTGTTAGATCACCCTAATTCAAGATTAAATATATGAATTCAACACATTTTTTCACACATGCACCCCTTAGGGTAATCTCTCTTGTTGCCTTTTGATTAACATGGTCATGTCCCTCGAACATAGGGGTACCATTAGCAAATACACTTACAAATAACATCATCATAGTCCCTTCGATAAAAAGATCATAGTCCCTCGATGACCCTCGATGTTGCCTACGAATATATGATCTCGTCCCTCTGTTATTGCCTACGAATAAGTGATGATCGTTCCTTCGAAATGCTAAGGTATCCTTACCATGTTGCCTTCAGTGACCATACGACGACCTTACGAATGTTCATTCACATTCAACGGATAGAGTTACCTACCAACTAATGGTATGGATAACGTTGTTCTAAAGGAGAAGGAAAATAACAAGAAACGACCAATCTGAGTAGGTAATAAGACTTTATTGATTGGTCCAATCAATAAAACCATTTTACACCTCACACTTTTCAAACACTTTTCAAATAAACACTTTGTATACATTTCAGCGAGAGTCATTACAACGTTATACATTTTTCAAACAAACATTTCCGAACACTTCGTATACATTCCAACGAGAATCATTACGAATTCAAAGTGAAATGTCTTTCAAAATATTTTTCAAAGCACACACACAAAACAAATTAAAGTGAGCTAAGCAATTAAGAGCCCGTAGATAACTACTGATGGAAAGGGTGCTAATACCTTCCCTTTTCATAACTACCTCCCTTACTCAGAATCTAACGAAGGTCTTTTCCTGTTCTTTTCACCTTCCCTTTATTGGATAAAAGAAAATTCGGTGGCGACTCTTGCTATTCACGTCATTTGCGATAAAACGCAAAACAAACAAGTCAGTTCTCCCACCGTGTTACAATATGTACTCACACTACATATGTTTAGCACCCAGAATATTTGTTCTTCAACTGGTAGCTGCATACCAGTAATAATGTTCTAACATCCTATAGGACATCAGTTCCATCACCTTGGAACACATCATCCTTAATATTCTTCAAGTTCTTCAAACAACTTGCAGATGTATATGAAAATCATTGATCAATTGATACTCATCAACTCTATTAATAAATGCCTTTATGAGTGGACTTGAGAAAGACTCAAGTATCTTTGATACTTTTAACATAGTTGAAAAATCTGCTAAACATTCTGTTGAATAAAAATAACCCTAGAATTTTTCTTGCACTTTGAGGGTTCCATTAGAGACTATGCAGCGAAATATAGCCATACTTCAACAAAATTTACACAATGCTTACTCCATAATTTACTTGTAAGCAGAATACATAAGGATTAAAAATAAATAAACCCTACAATAAGCTTGCTTCTTCACCAAGCAATATACTAGACCTAACCAATATCCCGACCAGATGGAAACACAAAAGCACAGAAGTTACCTTATCAATGTCTTCACTCCCGCATGAAGGTTTTGATAATCTGTTTTCTTTCTAAAACCAGGTTACAATTGCTTATTTATAACTTATTACCCAACTAGATTTGGACCTTTAAATAACAGCTTTGAAGTTGTAACAAACTTCTGCAATAACAAACTTTGCAAAATTAAATACGCAGATAACTTTTGCTACAATCAAGGTCCTTGCTGATCTTTCTCCTTAACTCTTGGACCTCCACAAATGTCTTCAATGTCACGCTACATATGATGCACAATATTCTCAGAATATTATGCTCTACTTAAAACATAACTGTAACAAACTTAACCGTTTATGTGGCGTAATGTCCTGATGTCTAATGTCTCGATATCTCATTCGACATGTTGTTCCAATTATTGAAAGTCTTCAACACAGCATGCTCAAATATTTTAGATAGGATTATAAGTTAGAAATTCTACTGTACAAAATATTGTTGCTGCTATTATTTGTTTTATTAAAATTAAGCCAATCTATATAAATCTAAGAACTTACAACAACGTAAATTCTAATTTTAATTAACGTGCTATCAAATACATTGAAAGTAATATGAAAGTAATTTGTTTCTTGTGTGTAGCTGATGTAAGTTTCTTTTAAATTTTCATGACACTTTATGTAGTAGTGGAAGAGAATTGGTTGAGAGATAAGAAAACGATAGTTGCATAGTAAAGATGAAAGTAATATGAAATTGGTTTCATGTACCATTTATAAGTGATGGAGATCGTGAGATATGTCGGTTGCAAAAGAAGTGGATGGTTTATAATAACTTCTCACTCATTAGCAATTAGTGGGTTAGTATGTTTTACTGACAATTGAAAATTAAAACAAAATCAATAACCTTGACTTACATAAACGTGGATGTTTAGTGAAGCTAAGATTTTTATAGACAAAATAATTTAAAATTTTTAAACATTGATTCTTAAAATATGGAGTTTTAAGATTTAATTTTTACAAAAACATAAAAAAATTGTATATGTGGAAATTTAAAATATGGATTTTTTTATAAAAAATTAATTTGGAATTAAAGGTTTTTCTAATTTTTATTTATTTAACTAAGTCAATAAAATTTAATCATTTTTAATTGATAGTGAAGAAGTGGAATTAGTGGGATAATAGACTTACTTTTTGTTATTTAATTTATTTATTGTTACTTTTTGTTATTTAATTTATTTATTGTTAAGAATAAGAATTTAAGAATTAATTATTAATTATTAAAAAATGTTTTGGAGAAAATTTTGATGGAGAAATTATAGAATTATGATATGATAAATAAATGTAAGGAGAAAAATTAGTTATTTTAAATACTATAATTAAAATAAATAAATGATAAATTACTTAAGTAATCTTAATTTAGGCTCTAAAAATTATTTCAATGACTTAACAACTTTAATTAATAAGATAATAAATTGGGTTAAATGTCTTTTACCCCTGCAATATAGGTTATTGCACTATTTAACTAACTGAGAAGGAGAATCTTCATATGTGACCGTCCAGTAGAATTATTTTTATTTTTAATTGCCACATGGAATTTTTTAATATTTAATTTTTTTTCTTCTTTTTAATATTTTTTTATGTTTTCGTAAATTATTTTATTTTTAGTATATTTTTTATTAAATTATTTTTATTAATATTAATATTTATAAATTAATTATTAAAATATTATTACATGGCTTAAAGGCCCAATATCTCTTCTTGTAACCCATTACTTTATTTTCTATAATATGGTGTGTGAAACAATTGGAGAAATTATTTCAATGTGGGACTTCATACACAACAACAACTGCCAGCTCTTTTATGTTGTGCCATGTTTGATGAATCTCTCATCACTTCGTGCCATGCTGCCTAAGAGAAACTGATAAGTCCATCATTGTCATAGCTCTTGACATAGAACAAGCTCTTGGATATGGCACACACATAAATACTAATGCTTTTAGAAAGAATATTTTTATGTCATGAAACCTCACATAAACCATTGTAACTGCAAACCGTCTTTCTTCAATAAATTTTGATCTGCAATAGTTATTTTGATCTTTATTTACTTGGCTAGAACAACTTGATTTTTGTATTAGAGTTTTTATCTACATTGAAGCATATATGTATGTTCAGTCTGTACCAAAGTTCTTAAATATTTACCAGCACACTATTATCATTGAAAACAATTTACATGAAATAACAATAACATTGTGAGTCTTTAAAGTGAAGAAGGAAAAAAAGAAGGCAAATTGCAAAATAAAGAAGAAACAAGTGATGCTAGAATCAAACACACAGTCCAATAATATTATATTGAAGGCTATCATTAAAATAATATTATATCGAAGCTATAATTACAATGTGTAGGTTAATTACCATATTGGAAATGTAGAGGAAACAAGGTGATTGAGAGATGTTAGGTTACTGGTTGATGCAGATCATAATGTATTTATTCTGTTACCATAATCTCGTCATCATCTCATACAACACACAAATAATATAATTTATAATAAATAACATTAAATGTAATTGATTTTATTTTTTTAAATATATTTAGTTTATAGTTGTATATACACAGATGTGAGGGTGGCCAAGTATTAATTTAAATTTGGAGTATGAAATGAACACGTTAAAGGTTTATTCAAGTTTTTATTGGAGTACTAAGATGCTTAGCTTTAGAAAAATACTTGAATGTCGTACTTATTTCTAATCCTCTTAAGCCTTATCAACATATAGCAAGAGACTTGGCAGCAAAACCATCCTCACAATAGACTGCTAGTGGCTTTCCCCTACGCAAGACATATATGTGACTTTAAGAGTATGTGATGTTATGCAGATCAATGACAACAAATGTAATCTCAGTCTTCTTTCCTCTCTTGCAATATGAGATCTTCCTTTGAGAAACCATCTCATGCATAGCTGCCTCTGTGTTCTTGTCCATCTTGCAGTTAAGAGCTAAAGTGGAAACAACTTCTTTTTATAGATTTTAAAGTCCCATGTCGTTTGGTATAACAACAAATTTAGTGTTTATCAATCAATCAAATACTGTGCTTAATGAATAAAATAGTTAAAGGTAAGTGTGGGCCATTGTTGAAACCATAATGGGCTCAGGCCCAATATATTTATTTTGATAATTTAAAAAAGTAACTTCTAAAATATAAGTATTAACAGAAATATTAATTATTTAATAATTATTTAAAAAACGTAAAAAATATAATAAAAATAAAATAATTTTCAAAAACGTAAAAAAATAATATAAAAAAGAAGAAAAAAATTAAATATTAAAAAATTCCACGTGGCAATTAAAAATAATTCTACTAGACTGCCACGTATGAAGATTCTCCTTCGATAGGAAAGTATGGAGGCAAATGATGAGAAATTATGGTTTTATGATTGGAAAACAAGGAATATTCTCATGTCCTTTTTAGGAGTTGATGAATATTATCGTGTTTCCCATTGCACAACCGCCAAAGCTATGTGGAACTCATTGCAAGTTACACATGAGGTAACTAATGAGATCAAACAAGCTAGAATCAATACATTGAATTAAGAGTTCGAACTCTTCCATATGAAGCATGGTGAAACCATTTCCAATATGAAAAAGAGGTTCAATCACCTTGTTAATCAATTGAATGAACTTGGTAAGCTTGTTTCCAATGAAATTGCTACGAATAAAGTGTTAGGATGTCTTTGAAATTCTGGTGTAATTAGACTCTTTGGAATTGCTTCACAGCTTCTTCCAAGGATATAACTACACTCATTACTTCACAACTTCTGAGTGAGTAAAAACAATTCTCTTGCCTATATGCTTCGAGGTAAAATCAGTGACCATCCCGCAATTCAGGTGGTTCACTTACATGGCTAACCCTAAAGACTACATCTTTCTAAAACTAGGTAGCTTACTAAAACTAGGTTACAACTGCTTATTTATAACATATTACCCAACTGGATTTGGGCCTTCAAAATAACAACATAAGTTGTAACAAATTTATGCAGAAACAAAACGCTGATAACTTCTGCTACAATCAAGGTCACCTCAGATTTTTCTCCTTAGCTCTTGGACCTTCACATATGCCTTCAAAATCACGCCACATAAGATGCATAATATTCTCAGAATATTCTTCACTAATTAAAACATAACTTTAACAAACTTTGTTAGTTCAGTAGCGTGATGTTCTAATGTCTAATGTCTTGACATCTCATATGACATGTTGTTCCAGATGTTGAAACTCTTCAACTCAACATGTTCAGGCATTCTAGATAGGACTATAACTTAGAAATCCTACTGTTTAAATACATTGTTGCTGCTTATTATTTGTTTTATTAAAATTTATCCAATACATATATTTTGGAACTTATAAATATCCTGACCAATATGGAAACACATAGGCACAAAAGTTACCTTATCAACATCTTCACTCCCGGATGAAGGTTTTGACAATATTTTCTCAATGTTGATTATAGGTTGAATAATTCAATCCAGAATCTTCACTCTCGCATGAAGTCTTTGAATTGAACTCTCTTGTTCCAGCTTCATTATCTTCTCTCTTCAATAAGGTACAACAGTTATGGTCAGGTTGGTCTAGTTCTCCACAAATAGGCTCATCCTCCACTTCAAGGGACCATACAATATGAACACTCCTTGTTCAAACAATCATCTACCTTGTACACAACAAGAAAGTATCTCCTATGGATCTCACCCAAAAACAGACAGGATGCCTGCTTTGATACCAATTGAATTTCTGGTGTCATCAGACTCAGGATGTCGTAACATCTGATCCGATATTATAAAACAGACAAGGTAGAGCATACAATCAACAAAGCAGAAAACAATAAACAACACACAAAATTGTTCACCCAGTTCGGTTCTAACCAACCTACATCTGAGGGCATACCAAGCCAAGAATGAAGTCCATTATCAATAGTATTAGTTCAGAGTAAACCTACCCTGCTTACACTCCTCACTTAATCAGACTACCCAATCTCCCTTCTACCTAAGATACCACACTTAGATATGAGAACCTCTGCTCACTTCCAATCACCTCAATGATGTCTAACAATTACATCCCAACAACTGCATCAACGGCTTGGCTCCTAATACAATCAACTTGGAGATACCTCACTCTAAACATAATTAAAAACAGTTTGAAGATATCTCGCTTCAAACAGAAATCAATCAATTTGTGACACAAACTAACTTGGAATTACTTCACAGTTTCTTCCAAGGACACAACTACACTCATTGCTTTACAGCTTCTGAGTGAGTAAAATAAACCTCTTGCCTACATGCTTCGAGGCACAAATTAGTGACCATCCCACAATTTGGATGGTTTATTTACACGGCTAACCCTAAAGAGTACATCTTTCTAAAATCGACTAGCTTGCTAAAACTAGGTTACAACTGCTTATTTATAACCTATTATCCAACTGGATTTGGGCTTTCAAAATAACAGCATAAGTTGTAACAAACTTATGTAGTAACAAACTTTCTGCAGAGATAAACAAGCAGATAACTTCTGCTACAATCAAGGTCTTTGCTGATCTGTCTCCTTAGCTCTTGGACCTTCACATATGCCTTAAATTTCACGTTACTTAAAACAGAATTGTACAAAATATTTTTGCTGCTATTTATTTGTTTTATTAAAATTAAGTCAATCCATACAATTCAGGAACTTACAGTCTTAATAGGAAATGACAACCAAAAGTTACCACAATTAGGAAAGCTAATGATCTATTGACATTGAATATTACTACTTTGTTTGACAAGCTTGAAGAACATGAGCAAGAGCTCATGTGCTTACAAAAGCATGAGAATAAGATTAAGAAACATAAGAACAAGGAAAAAGAGATATATAATAAGTCAATTGCTCTTATGACTTCTAGCTCTAACTCCTCAACTAAAGAGCAAGATTATAGTGGATCTAGTGACAATGATTGTTTTGATGATGAAGAAATGAGATGGTTTGTTCAAAGGTACAATATGCACATTAAAATGAATGAAGTGAAGCATTCCAACAAAAGTCTCATCAATTTTAGAAGCCAATCAAATTCCTCAAGGCAAGATGAGAATAAGAAAGAGAAATAAAAAAGTTAATGTTATAATTGAGGAAAGACCGTTCACTAAAAACCATATTATTTATTACTTAAGAAAGATAAAGGAAAGGGTCAATACAAGAAGTCTAACAAGCCTATAAAAGCATATATTGCCTGGAAAAGTGATAGTGAACCCTCAAGTGAAGACATCTCAAGTGATGATGATGAAACGACAAACTTTTGTCTCACGGCCCATTATCATAAAAAGAAGAATGTAAGTCATTCTAAACATGAACCTATTGATAAAATGTCTTATTCTGAATTACAAGCTGCTTTTGAAAATCTACACGGTGAAGTCGTATAAGGTTTTAAAAGGTTGTCTTCAAACAAAAGAATCTTTTCATACTTAGAAGTCAAAATTTAAGAAATTGAAAAACAAATGAAAGCTCTTATGTAATCCATATTAGATACTCAAAAAGTTTAAGGAAGAAGAATCTTCTTGGTTTGGTTGTGAAACTTGTCATGTTTTGCAAAAAGAGGTTAATACTCTAAAAATCAAATTGAACAAGGCTTTAGAATCAAAAGTTACAGTTGCTATTGATCCTACAAAACTTAAAAAATCTTTAAGCCATCCATACAAAAAGTATAGTTTTGTCGAAAGGGAATCAAATAGCAAAAGTCACTCTCATCCAATGGCAGAGCCATAGCCCAGCGAGCCCGGGCACGCGCCTGAGCTTAACCCCTATTTTCTTTGTATTTATCCTAATTTAATAGTCATTTTTTAGATAAAATCAGGGACAAAATTAATAAAAATAGGGGCAAAATTATATATTATGTCATATGTAATTTGCAGTTTTAATTTTTTTTCCAGGCTGCCTAAATGTTTTTGCTCTGCTGCTGCTCTCATCATAACTTGACTTGTCATTATTGTTGCAAGAAAGGAAATACCATTGCAAAATGAAAATTTAGGAGATTTATGGTTCCTAAAGGTGTGTTTTAACGGTTGCCTAAATGCAACCAAGTTTTCACTAACTCTTAAGGTCCCAATGAGAATTGAATACATGATACGCTAAATTGATTTTGTAAGATAAATGACTTGGCTCCATAGAGAAAATAAGGGTTCTTGAAAGTGGAGGTTCAAGACATATGACGGGTAACATGTTCAAAAGAACCAAGAATATGTCATGACATGCAGACAAAAAATGGTAGGGTAAATTTTGGGGTGTGATACTATGAAGACAATAACAAGGATGTTATACTTGGTAAATGTAGGATAAATAATCTCTCTTCTACTGTTATCTCTATTGTTACTTATTTTAAAGAATTTGTGCATGTTACTTTTGATGAATCTTATCCAGAAAAATGTCGAGAAAGGTATTTTCATGATGCAAGTGTACCTTCAGACTCAAAGGACATACTCAAAGGCACTGATTTTTTTATCAACCTGAAGTGGTGAAACATGAGGGGAGGAAGATGATGATCTTGAAAATGAGAAGGATGGGAATCCAACTAAAATGGATGATTTACCCTTGACATGAAGATTTTCAAAGTACCATCCAATGGACAACATTCTCATAAACATCACCAAAGGCGTAAGTACACATTCTAAGATAAGTAATTTTTCTTATCATTTTGCATTCGTGTCTCAAATTGAACCTTAAAACGCAAAAAAAGACTCTACTTGATGAGCATTGGCTTCTAAGCATGCAAGATGAGTTAAATCAATTTAAAAGAAATGACGTGTGAGACCTTGTCCCACCTCCGCGAGATCATCAAGTTATAAGCACTAAGTTGATTTTTATAGACGAAAACAAAGTGATAATAATGAACAAAGTCTAACTAGTGGCTCAAGGATATAATCAAGATGAGGGCTTAAACTATGAGGAAACTTATGTTTTGGTTGCCCGTCTTGAGGCTATACGTCTTTTACTAACATTTGCATGTTTCAAGAAAAATACTATACTCATTCAAATTTATGTTAATGACACTATATTTATTTCTACTAACATGCAACTAGTGAAAGAATTAAAAAAACAACAATATATATATATATATATATATATATATATATATATATATATATATATATATATATATATATATATATATATATATATATATATATATATATATATATATATATATATATATATATATATATAAGCGAGCCAGATCCGGCAGTAGGGCGTTGCCCAAGCTCACTTTCCCACTTCATCCTGCAACATAGACCGCCATGGCCATAATCGCTATACCATACCGCAAAGATGCCCACACTTCACCATCCCACGTCAAAAATTTGTCGTGATTAGCTTCTTTTTATTCGATTTCGTTTAATTATCTTTCTTTGTGTTTTTATTTGTTGTTATTGTAGGTTGTGGTTGGAATTGATAGAGAATTGGTGTCGAATTTGTCGTTTCGCTTATGCTCGCCAAGTGTTCGATAAATGTTTTGAACCAAAATTCTTCTTCCTTTATCTTGTTTCCTCTTTGTTGGATTTTTGATAATTAAACCTTGATTTGTGATGGTGTTTTTGGTATTAAATTATTGAATTTTCACACTTGATGACTGTTGAAACACTTATACATTTCTCTAGAGAAAGAAGTAGAATAGCTTGGGAGATCATTCTAGTGGTATTCAACCATATCCAAATATAAAAAGGGTGAGACTCTTGATGCTACTTGCATCAATATTACATAAATGATAAATGCACATGCCATTGATATAAGTATTTAAGTATTTTTGCTGCAGCCTTTGACGCCATGTATGGAGAATGAAAAATATAACACCTCAAGAAGGTGTGGCTTTCACCCTAACAACGATGTATACAGAGATAGGGAACATCCTAAATCTCATATAGGTACAAATAAATGGTAGTATGGAAACAATAATAAAACTTTCTACAAAGAAAAATATATTGATCAACATTTTGACAATGAACACTCCAATTTACTTGATTAGTATGATGCTTGTTAAATAGAATCAATACCTTTTTTTATGTTTTCTTCCATTGATGAACAAATAACTAGTTAGCCGAAAAATTGAAAAATTAAATATCTTCTAAATGTTTTGGTAGTTTTCTCTATTCTGTTTGTAATGTTTCAACACTAATCACTAAAATGAGATCATTTATGACCAATAAATTAACCCCAGTTTGTTGTGTTGCAACTCTAGTGTCTAAAATGAGATCATTCGTGACCATGAAATTAATTTCAGATGAAAAATCACAGTGTTATCGTGCTATTGCAACAAGACATAAACATCTGTGTGAGGTGTGCTTTTGTTTTTTTCCTTCTTGTTCATATGTGTTAACCCATACTACAACATCTACTCCACAAGGCACCTATCCATTTTTGCTGATGCTGATAACAATCTTTTCAGCTCCTTCACAAGCATTAATCTTTTGTATTTCTATCTTAGTTATAGAGAAAAATTATTTTATTCTCTTCATATTTAAGCATATTGGACAGATACTGTCAAATATTGTCTTAGTAGAAAATTATGAAGCCAGTGGCTGAGCCAGTGAAAATCTGCCCAGGCTTCATAATTTTTCTAGCTCTGCCACTGAATAGAAGAGTGTTATACCGAAGCATCATATATATATATATATATATATATATATATATATATATATATATATATATATATATATATATATATATATATATATATATATAATATACACTATTTTATATATATACATATAATAGAAGAGTGTTATACAAGCATTATATACACACATATATATATGATGCTTGTATAACACTCTTCTATTTTATATATATACATATAATAGAAGAGTGTTATAAGCATTATATATATATATATATATATATATATATATATATATATATATATATATATATATATATATATATATATATATATATATATATATATATATATATATATATATATATATATATATATATATATATATATATATATATATATATATAGAAGAGTGTTATCAAGCATTATATACACATATATATGATGTTTATAACACTTCTATATATATATATATATAAAATAGAAGAGTGTTATCATATATATATATATATATATATATATATATATATATATATATATATATATATATATATTTTGTTTGAAGTTGAAATTGAAAGAGGCTTGTTCTGTGAAACCCTAACCCTAAGGGGCGAGAAGAGAGATCGATCGAGAGAGACACAGAATGTCAGTACGGTTAAGGAATAGCAATAGAAATGACTACAAGTTACTCCGTTTACAAGATGCTAATTCTTGTATCAACCAGAGAGTTAACATTATAGCTATAGTTCTTGAGTTTGGTCTCCCCAAAACAACTAGAGGCACTGGTAATTTTTATCCTTTTCAATTTTCCTGAGTTTCACACTGGCAGTGATGATAAAAAGGCCGGTCTTACGGCTGCCATTCACTTACTTCAATGGTAGTAGATTGATTATTGCTTTCTAAAGGTTTTTTCTGAGCCAGTTTCATGTCTTTATGGGTCCTTATCATTTGTATTCAATACTTTGATTTCATGCTGCTTCAATAATAAAGTTGTGTTTTTTGATTTCATGCTGCTTGAATAATGTCTGCAGATCAGTGTTGTACCCTAAGATTGATTGATGAAACACATCACCAATCCGGTATGACGGTTAATATTTTTACTGAAAGTGCTGAAAGCCTCCCCCATGTTGCTGCTGCTGGAGATATAATTCAGCTTTCTAATGTTACGGTATAACTCTCCGTGTTTAACTGTTTATCTGGAGATATAATTCAGCTTTCTATATGCTCATTTCTCTAGTGCTGCACTCATGTTGACTCTACACAGGCTTTTCCTCTTTCAAAACGCTTTTCATGTCTTTTGCAGTTAAGGATGCATATTAAGGAAGTAAATGCTGTTTTCTACAAAAACTCTTCCTCTTTTGCCTTATTTAGAGGAAATGGTGATGATGATGATTTTGTCCCTTATCAAGTTTATTCTACAGTTTTCCTTAGAGACGAGGACAAAATGTGCATAAACATGCTTAGAAAATGGTTCATCAATTTTCAGATTCCTGCAGGTATTGTAGGACTTGAATTCATTTTCTTTAATTTCTGATTTCCAAAATATGTATCATTATTAATTCTCTTCTCAAAGTAATCAGAAATGAATACACTGTAGAAGGTGAATTTGAGGTCACCTTTTCTCTATGGACAAGAAAGAAGTCAATTTGTGCCTAACCAACACTTGTAACCGTACCCCTTTTATGTATAGGAGATGGTTACAGTTTACTTAGTTCCCCCTCCTACCTAGTACCAACCTACTGTGACCCCTAACATAGACTATCGTTATTACCGAGTTCTATCAGAATCGTTGGTTGCTTCTGGCCGGAGTTAGTTGGTGTTTGCTAAAAACTAGCTTGAATTTTATTGTCTCCTTAAAATTTTGAACTTGTTTTGCTCAACCAAGAATTACCTTAGTATATGTTTGAGGAGTTTTGGTTTAGGTGGTTTGTATTTTTTTGATTTATTGGCGGCTTCATCATTTTTTTTTTTATGTGAGGTTTTCAAATGTTGTGTTGTGTAGATTCAAGTGATTTTCCTATGCTCAGAGGAATCAAAGAAGGTCACTTTAATTTGGCCGGTAAGGTAGTTCAGTTGAAATTGGTTTTGATATACGTATTGAGTTTTAAGACCCTTGGATAAGTATTCAAGTGAAATATGTTAACTGTAATCTTTTACTTTTAGTTGTTACCTTTCCAAGTTTCTGATCCTTCATGCTTTTTGTTGCACCTTAAGATACTTCATTGCTGCGAGGCTTTGGAAGATAAATGGTTTGTCTATGTTTGGGACGGTACAGACACCCCGCCAAATGCCATAACTTCAATGTGAGTTGATGTAAAGTTACTTTTACATTGTCATTTTAACTCCCCTCCCCCTGAATGCATGTAGGACAGGGTTTGGATAAAATTGTATTGAAAGTACAGGGCTTGGATAATATAGCATCCTCCATAGGAATTTGATATGCTTGCTGATGAAATGCAGGCTGGAAGATGAAATTTATCATCCACTTCCATTACAATTGGAATCTCTGCCTTTGCCAAGAGATGTACTTTGTACTCTGCCTACTGTTGGCTCCATCTTGAGGATTGATTTTGAACTACCCATAGAGAAAAATCATCTCAATGTTCTTAAAAGTGGTAAATGGGCCCAGTTTATCAACATACGTCTCAAAGTGAATGCCGGACTGTGGTATGGTGTTTTTACCTCATATTCAAAGCTTCGACATATTCCAGATGAAGACCCTCTCATTGTAGAACGCCAAAGGTGGTTACCAAATTAGTCGAGTCATAATATATGGTTTGGATAGATTGCGTCAGTTAACCATTAAATTTTCATTATGTTTATGTTGAGCCAGGCTGTACGATGACCGCATGTTGTTGAAATCCGGAAGCATGCCTATTGGCAGCATACCTCAGTCCATTGACAGCTTACCTGAGTCTTTATGTGTTACAAGTAATAATTCGTTCCTTACACTTTTACTAGGCTCTTAGATAATGGCTCAAGTTTTTACTTTCCTTATGGGATACCCTTACAGAGGTTGATCACGTTCGTGTGCGGCATCTTACTTTAATGGACGTACTCACTCATTCAGAGGTACATTTTCTTCACTTTTAACTTCCAACTCTGCAATGACCAATATTATGTGCCTTTGCAAAACATTATTGCTTTCTTGCTTAGTACTTTATTTCATTTATTGAAGGTGACAGCTAAGTTTAAGTGTGTTGTTCGAGTGGTAGCAGCAACACCATACCAAGCTAAAAAGTTCGTCTCGCCTGCTGGGAAGTATAGGATGAGACTGACCCTAGAGGATCCAACAGCTAGAATCCATGCTTTTGTAGTTGATGAAGATGGGGTCAGAATAAATTTTTACTTTCATCACATTCAGTTACTCCAAGCAACCTGTTCAACTTCCTTTTTACATTTGCAGTGCCAGGATAACCATCAAAAAGAGTCTCCTGTCATGCATATAACATCAGAAAAAGGATCAACCACATAGACTAATTAACAGATAAATAATAAATCTATAAAAAAATATTGATACCAAATTTGGCATCAATATTTTTCTATAGATTTATTATTTATCTGTTAATTAGTCTATGTGGTTGATCCTTTTTCTGATGTTATATGCATGACAGGAGACTCTTTTTGATGGTTATCCTGGCACTGCAAATGTAAAAAGGAAGTTGAACAGGTTGCTTGGAGTAACTGAATGTGATGAAAGTATTGTTGTAAATGATAAGCCAAGAAATCCACCATGGGTGAGTGTGTGTATTAAATCATTCTATGTCTTAAAAACTGATGTATGGGGAAGTAGGAACTTCAGAATATTTGACACTAAAATAGTGGATAACCCAAAATAGTGAAAAGATATGCTGATGTAGGATATTTCTTTTGTCTTTCTGCCCTTTTGCAAGATTCAAGATTGAAGAAGGCTGTATATATTTTCAATGTAAATAAATTTTGTGTAAATCACTTTTCAGTATTTCTTGGACATTGTAGTTGACATAATATATATTTTACTTTATATCTGTATTTTAGCTTGTTTTTCTCAATATATATGTATGTATAGTTAGAGATTTTGATTTTCATAAAAAAAAGTTGATCTCAACAATTGAAGTTTATTATAATTTCTCTCTTCTCCGTTCAAAAGGATTGGTATTTCCTCTTTTTATACACATCTAATTTATATTTATCTTATAATTTGTTTAAAATTTTGAATTCTTTGGGGTATTCTTTCGACCCAATAATTTATAACTAAATCATTGGTAATTAGTTTACTTTGCCTTTTTAATTAACTTACCCGGCCATTTTTTTAATTTTCAAATCTTATTAAATTTACCACCTTGATCTAACAGTGTATGAATGTCAAGGCCTAAAATACAACCAATGAGCTGTGCATTTTGCAACATTATAATTGGATCCAGAGCAACCTTTTCTCAATTATTTATGTAAATTTTTGAATCTTTAACTGATCATGTTTGTCCAAAATATGACGCTCACATCATACATTTTTCTGGTATTGAGTGCAATATAAGACTATTGGTTTGGTTCAAAAGAAAAACTGATCTGTCACAGCAATTGAAATAACTGAACTATATTTAATACTTTTCCAAACCGTTACTTGGAGGATTTATGAGACGACTCTAGAGTTATACATGTCAACCCCATTTTTTTTAAAGATTTTATGTTTATACCCTTAAAAATTCCGGAAAACCTGAAATTTTTATATTTATATTGGAAATTTGAATCGTTTATCGAAAAATTTATAAAAAAAACTCATATTTTCCGTAAAATTTTGTTACTTATTAGAAATTTCAAATTTTTGGTGACGTTACATTACTTACTGGAATTTTCATAATTTCCGGTAATCAACAAAAAGTTCCGAAAATTTTAAATTTTTGATACACTGTTGGCGAGAATTTTTGTTTTCTTTTTTTTTTTTCAATTGATTTTCTCTATAATAAGTGAATCAATAAATATGATACCTGATTAAACATAGATATTTAATAATTGTCATACATTCTTTCTTTTATAATTTTTTCCTCTCTCGCAACCCATAATCAATTTATCTTTCCTCTCTAAAATTTTATTAGCATAATCAAAACGAAAAATGACAACAATAGTACCATACTATTTTCCAATAGCATGTTCTCATGCTAATTTCCAATCTTAAATTTCTGTCAATTTTAAAGTATAAAAGTTAAATTAATAATTTTCTACAGACGGACGAACGTTTTGGAATAATATTTGTTAAATAGAATACGTACATCGTGAATGAAGAACTCCGTGCAATCTGTACAAGAAAGTTGTCGGTTGTGTCGGTTGAAGACCACACAAATAGACTAATTTTTTGCCATACCAGAAATTACAGGTTCATAAATTTTTTATGGATTTTTGAAATGTATCGGAATTTTGAAAAATCTAGTATAATCTGCAAAAAATTTGAAATTCATACCACCAATTTAGAAATTTTCAGTGAATCGCTTCCGAAAATTTCTAAAATACAAAGAATTTTGGTATTTATCGGAAATTCACTAATGTGTAGTGAAAATTTTGTTTTTCGGAAATTTTCACCAATGAGTTAAAAAAAACGTAACTTTTGGAGTATAGTAACGGGAGTAATTTGGTCGATACAAAAATACAAGGGGGTTTTATGATTAGTACTGGGATGGCATGTTAAAATCTGTAACAGTACCAATGTCTTTTGTAGTTTTTCCCCTCATTCAGGTTGGTTACTCCTCTTCTATTCCTTAATCCAAGGCTTTGTCACTTGCAAGTGGGGTCGTTACGGCTGGAAGTGATTCCTTTTCACTTTTCACTAATCTCTAAAGCTATCTCCCTCTCTTAGATTTTATGTTTTTTTTTCTCAACTAATTGTCCCAATTTTCTCAACTAATTGTCTCAAGCAAGTGGGATCGTTGGAAGATCATCTGTTGCTCTTCCTTTAAAAAGAAAATCAATTTAATTTTCCTTGCATAACTGAAATCAATTACTGTTGGTTGCAAACAATTACTTTGTTGTTCAGTTTGTGAGGGAACTTCTTATTTTGGGTAATAACTGAGATACAAAACTGAACTAGGGAATAATGAGCATGGTTAACTGGCGGTAAAATTTACGTTCAGTTTGTAAACTCTTGAAAAAAGTTCAGTTAATTTCAAGTTTAATTACCGTGCCACAGCAATGGCCTTGTTGTGGTGATCCAAAAGATGAAAACTGAAACTTGGTTACTTTTATCAGAAAAACAACATAGGTACAATCCTAATAGAGAACCAGTTATCTTCATTACCCGATCACAAATTTCAAGCAAAAGCAAGATCACTTCATATGTAACAGACACACTACAGCGAGAAGTTACTTATGTAAAGTTGTTCAAATAATCCCATACAGAAAAACTTGCACAACAGTGAATGCATCTTTACTGTAATATTTTAGTTCTCATCTCTTGGGTTAAGTGATCAAGTGTAGAAGCGTGTTCCTTGTTCCTACCTTACAAAATAAATAAGGAATATCTACAAATCCACTTATTCCCACCACTGTAAGTTCTCTATGGTACAATTTGGCCTAAAGTTATAAACATGTTTCTATCTAATGGGTGCTGGCATAGCAAGCTCGTTAGGGAGATTTGGCTGAGCGCCATCCCCAACTACAACTGCAGCTTGCCGTCTTTGCCTCTCGCGCAGATACAACACAGTTAGGAGGCATGCAAAGAGAGTTAGAATTGTGGCATTTCCCTCCTCCAAAAGCACATTCTCCACCCAAGCTTCTAATTTTGGATAGACATCTGGCAAAGAATCAATTATTTGGACCTGAAAAAAATAAGCACAATGCAATCAGGAACTAGAATAGAAGTGTGAAAACTGAAATACTGTTTAGAAAGAATAACACAACAAAAGAAGTCAACTTTAAAGGCGAGTCAGGTTAAAGACAACAATCATGCAAGGCCACAATTCATTTTCTTTCACCAGTGGGATTTTTCAATAAGCCAAACAGTCCAAGCGTTCATAATGACTGAGATGTGTTAAGAGTGAAATTATTTCAGTATTTTTACACCACACAATTAAAAACTTCATCAAATATGTGAGTTACTGACCCCTACATTAGGGAAAATGATGTGGCACATTCACATATCAAAAATACAAGTTAAGCTAAAAAAATGTGAAGTGTTTGATTAGCCACTTAAATAGATCATTAAGCAATTGAGACAGAATATCATATCTCCACCTACCTAGATGAACAAAAATGACATCAGGTAACCAAGACAGCAACAAGAAAAGTATCACTACATTTGAACATAGTCAACTATCACTTACTGGTTATTACTATGCACATGCAGTATTGCAGCAGGTAAACCAAAGAAACTCACCAATACACTGTCAGCATGGTTCATCCGAACCCACAGGCTTGTAAGTGCCAGTGTAACTGGCAACTTAGCAGCAGGATCATGCTCTAAAGCTTCATCATAGTAACGCTTGGCTAGATAAAGGTCAAGGGGAAGTCCTTGGCCATGCTCATGCATGTACCCAAGATTGAACATGGCCTGTGCATTAGATTGTGATTTGGCATGCATGTAAGCCTCAGCAGCTCGGTCATAATCCCTGACAGTTCCCTGAGATAACAGAGAGAGAAACACAAGAAAATAAGTTAGGTTATAGGTAAAGAGTGCACCATGGCTTAAATTGAATGTTCAAAGCACACACGTGCTAAATTCATTTCAAAATCACATACCCTGCCATAGTAATATGCGTCTCCAATTAATAAAGCAGCATGTTCGTTACCCTGCTCAGAAGCTTGCCACCACAAAGAATGTGCACGCTGATGCCTTTCTGCATCAGTGCAAAGTCCAGATTCACCCATGCACATGCTTCGTTCTCCATATTTATCAAGAATCCAAGCAGCATTACTTTGTGCCACCTCATAGCCCATCTCAGCCATTCTTGAATACAACATGTATGCCTTGCCAACATCACCTTTTAAGTAAGCTTCCAGTGCCCATCTGGACAAAGAGCTCCATGGACCTCGTTCTGCAACTAATTTGTATAAGGCAGTAGCCTAAGACCACAAGTTCAAACTTGTTAGCACATAAATTTGTTGGCAGAGACTTGTATTTTGATATAATAATCATTAGGGATGGCACTCATATACAACAATGACCATCATAATAATACTGAATCAGTTAGCATTAGACAAAAAAATTATTAAAGAAGCTTATAAAGTCAAAACTTATTTTAGTTCTTTTAATAGTGATTTTGTGACATCCAAACATAGAGATTAAAATATATTATGAAAATTGTGACCATTATAGTTATACATCAATGAAGAGTGATGAATGCCTCTTTTTTTATGCAGTATTCTACATATTTTTCTATAAATTTTGTCAATGTATCTAGGCCGCACCGTATCCTAAATATCAGAAGTTCCAAGTAACCGTATCCTAAAGATCAGAAGTTCCAAGTAACCGTATCGCACCCACACTCATGCTATGTATCCAGACATCATAGGCTAGGCTTCTCCATTCATAACAACTTACTAATTTCCAAAATACGTCTCCATTTCCCAGCACCTAGCCTAATGACACATGTAACTCATGTTTCATGCAACTACCCTCTTCTTAGCATTCTCTATCTGCCAGCTCAGACACTCATCCCCTTTCCTTGGGGTGTATACTTTCCAGATCTCTGGGCCGTTTCCTACTGAGTCCAGGTTCAATCTAAATTATCTTGGGTCCTATCATTACACATAATCTTAAGTGGCGTCAACTTTAGACTGTGTGCACGCACACATGGGAAAGGGAGTAAGTAACCTTGTACAATAAATCACAGATCGGAACCAGGTATATCAATGGGCATAATTACACGGTGGATCAGTACTCTGATAAAAAAGAGTGTTGTGGATGTATTAAGACTAGTGAAATAGCAATGGAAATGGAGACGAGCTCCTTGCAGAAGGAAATAGAAACAAACAATGGCAAGAAAGCTTCACAAGACAGAGAGACCTCAGCTCTACTTTACAGCAGTCCCCGGTGATTCCCCACTTAAGTTACAGCTATCCTTCAAATAATCATTCCCTATTTCCTATCACTACTCCCACACAAGTTTCAAGCATAGTTTCCTCCTCTCCTGCGCTGTCATGTGTCAGAGAGGCCTGAACTCAACATTACAGCAGTCCCCAGTGGAATCCTGCTTACCGCCATTCTGTTACAACTGTCCTTAAACTAATCATTCCACATTTCCTATCGCTCCTCCCACACACAATTCACACTTATTTCCCTTTTCACATGTGCTGCCACGTGTCAGTTCTGTTACATTCCCTTTGTTCCCCATTACTCCATCCTTCTTACCTAACGAAAGGCCTTTCCCTTGCCCAAACATGGGCTGACCACAATCATTCATCCCATCATTCCCAATTAGGACCACTTCTACTTTTTCTTTTCATCTCCTCTTATAAAATTGAACAACAGGTCTATCAGCCACTTAAAGAGGATGTATGACAGGGATACAAGAAAAATTCAAGGTACACCGAACTAATCAGATATGTCAACAGTATGTCCCATTTTACAAAAACAAATCGATTATTGAAATATTATACCCTATGTCATCAATAATGTAAAGATCAGAAACTACAACTAAAAAATTATAAATAGCATGGAATTCTACAAGCATTCTAACACAAGTAGTTGGTATCCCTTTCAGACTAGTAGTTGATTAGCTGCTCAATTTCTCCTGGCATGACCACTTGGGTGCTTTCTGTTTCTTCTAGTATAAACATTTTAGATCCTAGGCTTTTGGTTTGAGCTACTTATCAATCGGCTTTGAAATTCATTTTCATATTTGGGTCTAACAGTTTTCTAATGATTCTATATTTTAGAAAACAATGGTAGTTTCAGCCTATATTATATAAATATATAAATTATGTATTATCAAAAATGCAATAAGGAGGAATTCGTCCTACAGCCTCTTTGTTAAAGTGGTATCACAGTAGTCGATCCCGGATAGCGGCGCAGGGCGGTCGGCCCCAGATGTGGGATAGCGGGATGACTGTTATTTGATCCTTTTTGGACAAATTACATATAATAATTCTAAGCACATATTTAGTGTAAAATAAATAAAAAAACTCAACCCATAAAATATTCATAAATCAAAGCACAAAGCTTAATAAAAAAACATTAAAATACCAACAAGTTTTAATCGAAGTTCTTAATTAACATCAACGAGTTTTAATTTGATTGAAAAACCCAAAATTACCCTTAAAACGTTTTAAATTTAAGGGGTAATTTAGTTTTTCAGGGGGGAAAAGGATAGCGGGCCAGAAATCGCTCTGCTCCACTAGTTTCCCTATAGTGGCCGCTACAGCGTTCTGTACAGCTATTGTTCTTCCCATGGTGACCAGCCTCCGCTATCCCGCTATAGCGCGGCTATTGACTATTCCGGGCAGTATGGTAGTAATCATTTCAATTTGTATGTAAATAAAGTCCTGTGTCTTGAAAAGGTCAATAGAATACTTTTGTCATAATCATGAATCCCAAATAATGATCTAAGCTTTTCGATCGATTACATTCTTCTGTATCAAGCTTCCAAAATACATCAAAGTAAGATTCAGCAGCATTGAAGAATGAATATTTAGGTCAGTCCAGTCATCTCAAACTATATAACATGACTACAGTGACATTAGATAATTTACCCTTATTATGCCTAGTAAAACATGTTATATTAAAATTAATATAAAACACAGAGGAGAGAATCATATTGACACCGGGCTCTTACCTAACTTAATCAACAGTTTTTCATCAGCACTTGCATTAAAAATAAGACAAACGAAGAATCAACTTACCAGTGGAACGTTCTTCTTGAAGCCAACACCAAGATGAAAAATCTTTGCAAGTTGGTAGAAAGCCTTTGGTTGACCGTTGTTGGCAGCCACTATAAAATATTTACATGCCAACCTCACATCTCTTTTCACTCCAATCCCCTTGAGATACAAGACACCTAGGTTATAATGGCCACCAACCTCCTCATTTTCAGCAGCCTTTTCAAAATACTCTTTTGCCTGTAATTCACAAAAAGATATCATAAATCAAGCATAGATATACATAGACACACAATACCACCAATAAAGTGTGTCCCCATTCCATTCCCCAAAAAAATTAAGTCCTCGTCGTATGAATGTTATGCATACAAACACAAAAAAGGTAAAGATGATCATACTTTAGTGTAATTTTTGCTGTCGACTCCATAGCCTTTGACATACAAATAACCAATCCCATTATAAGCAGAGTAGAGGTGATGCTTAGATGCAAGAGTAAGCCATTCAAAGGCTTTTGTATAGTTCCTCTCAACACCTGCTCCTCTCGCATATATCTCCCCCAGAAGCTCCATGGACCGAGGCTCTCCCTTCTCCACTGCCTTCAGGAACCACATGAGTGCCTTAGAATGGTCACGCCTCAATCCACGCAGCCCAAAGTAGTAAAACAGTCCCACTTTGTACATAGCAGCCGCGTTCCCTTTCTGTGCCTGATACTCGAGAATCTGAAAATCCTCATCCTCTTCCCCTTTAGATTTTCTGAGTGCCTCTTTGTTCTCTTCAGCTCCATTGTGTAGCCTAATAGGTTCAATCACCGGAGAATCTTTGGAAATCAGGAAACCATTCACAGCCACTTCTGCTAATTCAGCATAAAGCTTAACCGATTTATCAAACATCTGGCACCATTCCAAGTTCCAACACAAGATGATTATCAAAAACCTTAACATTATAATAGAATTTAGAGATTTAGAAATTCAGAAATGGGAATTGAAGTGAAGAACTCACATCTTGACGAGTGTAGGTATAAGCAAGAGCCATTTTGGATTGCATATTGCCACCCTCTGAAGCAAAATGATGATAAGCAAGTGCTTTCGGTTTGCTCCTCTCTCTCAAAAGCCCCATTCCCCACAAAAACCCTAACACCGATTGTGCCGCCGGGTATCCAGACTCCGCAGCCGTCTCAATCTCACCGGAGCCTTCTTCGATTAGCCTGGCGTCCCCCGTGGTAAGCTTGGTGACGGCGGAGTAGTAGAGGGCCTCCGTGTCGGATTGGGGTTGAGGTTGAGGTTCGGTGGAGGTTGGTTCGAAGATTTGGCGCCATGATCCAGGGTCGAGATCCTCTTCGGATTTGTGTGAGTCGGAGTCGCCGAAGTCGTCCCAGTCGGGGGAGGAATCGGGATCGGAAGGGGGTTCGTCTTTGAAGTCTTCTTGGGAGAGGACGAGGACGTAGGGGCGGGCGGTGACGGAGAGAGTGAGGAGAGAGAAAGTGAGGAGAGAGGTGAAGAATTTGGCGGTGGGCATTGCTGTGTTGAAAAATTACAGTCACAGCAACGGAATTGAAATTCAGAAATAATATACAAATTTGGAATCAGATGAAATGTGCGTGACACGCTGTTTTGCGTTATTTTGACCAATACAAATCATCCAACTCACCATCGTTCTTTAATTACTCTTCACTCATGTTTACTATTTAGGATAGGTAAATATTAATAAGAAAAATAAATTCTTATTATTCCAATATGCATATATTCTTAAATTAATTCTTAAAGTATTTTAGACATGTATTTTTAAAAATATCCAAAAACCTCATGTTTATATGTATATTCTGTTTATATGTATATTCGAAATATTTTAAAAATTGATTTGAGGTTTTTCTTTTCGGATATGCATTTTCGAAATCCTAGATAAAATGTATTTGAAGTATAGTATTTTTATAAAACATCAATGTAATACCTAATAAAAAAATCAATTTGATACGTAATTCGTTTAAATAATATCGAAATACCAAAAAATCGAAAATGATACGGACATAAATTGTTCATAAATACCGAAAATTAGTACATAATTGTTTACACAATATAAAATAAATATATCGGTAAATTAAAAAACTCATAGTCTAGGGGTATGCCTATCATAACTCCCTGACCCCTCATCTGCCTCATATAACTTGTTGCACTCGACGCCTCTCTATGTTAGGTACAATAGTGAAGTGACAAATGACTTATATAGTCACTTGTGATGTAACAAGTTAATCAATTATCTAAAGTCCAATTA
This sequence comes from Vicia sativa, assembly GCA_021764765.1. Lineage (NCBI taxonomy): Eukaryota > Viridiplantae > Streptophyta > Magnoliopsida > Fabales > Fabaceae > Vicia > Vicia sativa. Next base: position 2,130,828 of record CM038795.1, read on the forward strand.
TTCTTGCAAAAGATATTAACCGGTTAGTTCTCCTGATTTTGGTTGGAAATAACCACAAATGTTTAGGGAAATAATGAGAATATGTGTTTTTGGAGGAGAAAAAAGTAACCACCATTTGTGGGTTCTTCAAGATTTTTCACGTGTGTGTTTAGACCCCCTTTATTATCATATTCCTCCCTCCTTTTATCCTCAATCATGAAGGGATACATTTAATTGCATTTAATGACCCTTAGTAATGTTACATGCTCCACGAAATCTTTGTATTAGACTAATTAACCATTTATAACAGATTCATTACCGTTGACCATCCCATTGGGTATTATAACAGAAATGTGCTATCAGATGTGACCCAGAGTCTGATATGAGTGTCATAAGAGTGTTATTTTAGAATGGTAGAGCTCCATAACCTATTTTTTAAGTATGTGGCATGACATAAAACAAATGACCAAAAATATTTAGGCATATTAGTATGAAAAATAAGAGATTTAGCCACATTTAATAAGTGTATGTGCTTTCTTTTAACATTGGAGTTCTATTGTGGTGTTTCAATACAATTTTTTTGATGGAGAATATATAGCAATGCATAATAATATGGCATAATGAAATTTATGTCATTATACTACATATAGTTTTAAATTTGCATGAAAATTGAGTGTGACAATATGTAATGAAGTTTTGAATTAATATTTGTTCTACCTTCATATTTGTGATACATTACAAATTCCATGTGTAACATGTGAAGTCATCAACAATGGTAAAAAATTATTGAAAATCATCTAAAGAATGCAAAGCAATAGGTCTCCATATGTCCATATGCACTAAATTAAAATAATGAGATGTAACCGAATTGTTTAGCATGATGGAAAACATGTCAAAAAGCATTTTTAAGATATTTGATAAAAGGAAAAAGCATGAGACATTTATTATAAAACCTCGTATGAGGGATGAGTTAATCTATGGTGCCATATATCTAAGTTAATATGAGGAGTTAGATCAGTTAAAGGGTCATCATTACAAACATTGGAATGACTAGAATTACAAAGAAAGTGATATTGAATTTTGTGTAGAATGTAAAGGTTGTTATGCTGAACCACTTGTCAAATCATCCTCTTTGTAGACATATTCTAAATATGACAAACATTGTCTCAAAAATCGATTTTGTATTGTAAATTCTGATACAGTTTGGAAATAAATATTAGTCTAAAACGAAATTCAGGGACGTAGAGAACATTGTCTAAATGAAAGTGAGGGTTAAGAATAATGGTGTTAGAAAAATTGGCAATAATGGTATTCCCATTAGGAAGATGGATATTGTTTGCATGAGTAATTTAAATATCAAACTTGATATGAGGGAATACATGATTTGATGCCCTTGAATAAAAAATTCACATAAAAACTGTTGTAAATTATTATATGTGTTGATGATAAGGAGGGGAAAACCATGTTTGAAGTAGCAAGTATCCACAACGTGGTTTATTTTGTTGCAATTTGTGCATAACATGTGAGTTTTAGAGTGACCACATTCCTTTCCTCGCTCTGTAGGGTCAAGGTTGTAAGCATAAAGGAAGGTGGAAACATTGATCAAAGGTGAAGGCAAAGACACTTCTTGCTTAATAGTAAGAGAATAAAGGTGATTTATGCTTGGAATCAGATCAAGAAGTAAAATATGCATGTGAATTTTGTGATAGTCGTTGTTCAAACCCTTGAGGAAACATGAAACATATTCCATGTGTTTATAGTTGCAAACGAATTTGGTAAGATCAAAAGTGCAAGGGGTATGGACATAACAAAATGGAGTGGAACGAAGATGTCAAGTTCATCCCAGAGGATCTTGGGATCAGTGAAGTATTGTGAAAGGGATTTATCCCCTTGTTTAATGGAATTAAGTTCGTGTAAGAGGTCAGATAAGCGAAAATTATCTTTGGTGAATCTTTCTCGAAAATAATCCTAGAGTTTGAAAGTTGAATAAAAGTAAATTATATTATAAGCAATGTTACGAGAAAGGGGGGTGTTGATCTAAGAAAGAACCATAATGTTTGCTTGATCCCATAACTCAAAATTTGGATAAGAGAAATATGATTTGACGAGCGTTCCATTGATGAAAGCGAGTTTGTTTTCGACACAAGGGTACACCACATATATTTGCTCCAATTGTGGTAGTTGTTATAGTCAAGCAGCGACACAATAAGGATGGAACTGAGGTTGTTGTAGGAATGAAGATAAAAGGGGCTTCGAGGGTTTATGGTTGGATATTTTGGTGCAACGGTGGTGGTGGATTGGTCTCTAAGATTGATGATGGTGGTTTCTTTGTTGGTTTGATCATTTGATTCGAAATCACGACCAGTAGCCATGAAAAAACTATAGAAAGGATTTGAAAGAATCCTAGATGCAGGATGGAGAAGACAAAATGAAAAGTGAAAAAAGGCTTAGATTTTTATCACTGATACCATATTACAAATGAATATTGTGTGAAAGGTCTATTGACTCAATTGAATTGATGATTCATATGAATGTTAAGTACAAGGGTGACAAGTGAATTATATAGGCACTTGGAATGTAACAAATTAACTACTAAAGTCCAATAATCTAATTAAGTAACCAACATAATATGAACAAGTAGTTAAGTTTCTAATAAAAATCACATCTTCAATTCTTATTGAACATAAGCGACAATTAATCATTCATATCTAACTCGAATATCTCATATGTAAACTTTATTTTGAATTGATTGAAATTATTAAATTTATAATTTTATTTCAACTACTTCATAATGAGAATAAAATCTTCAAATTCTAATAAAAGAGGGATTCAAAAATATCTATTTGTTCTAAAAAAAACTATTTTCTTTTGTTTAATGAATCTTTTTAAAGCATACTTATAAGTCTAGATTTTAGTAATTTTTCTCTTATTCTCTTAAATCTTGATATTTGGTATTATGAAGGATGAATACAAATTGATCAATCTCAATCTCAGTGTCCATTATCAAGAATCTCTTTTAAAGTAAAATTACAATTTTATATAGATTTGTCCAATAATAGAATCTAATACAATCTTAAATGAAGCATTGATAATTATAATGACTTTGTCATAAAGGAGCATCTATTTTATTGAAAAAATAGAAATAGAAATAGAAAAGGAATATTGCAGGGGAGGAGTCATCTGGCAGAAGAATTAGTGATAACCAGGTCAGGCTGTTTCCAAAAAAATCATATTCATATATCTTACTCAATAGTCACCATTCATTCTCATCCTCCCACTCACCCCAATCATGTCTTCTGTCTTAGGTAAAGAAACATTTCACTTCACACGTATATTGATTTCTTTCACCATATCTAATTGTTGTTTGTTTGTGCATATGTTTTAACAGAACACTTGTTGGATGTGGAAGAACATGAGCAACAACAACATGTGGACTTAGCCAAACCCAAATTCCAGATAAAAAATCTGACAAAAGATTCGGATGATGGAAAAACTCACATACTCAAAGGCATCACCGTTGACATTCCAAAGGGTGTGATTGTTGGGATCATTGGCCCCAGTGGTAGCGGAAAGTCAACTCTCTTAAGGGCTTTGAATCGCCTCTGGGAGCCACCTTCCTCCTCCGTCTTCCTCGATGGCCAAGATATATGTCACCTCGATGTTCTTTCCCTCCGCCGTAAGGTCGCCATGCTCTTTCAGCTCCCCGCTCTCTTTGAAGGTCAGTGATCTTAGTTCAACCTTTTGTATCTTTAATTTTGGTTATTTTAATGTTGTTCTAGTACAGGGACAGTTGCGGACAACGTGAGATATGGACCACAACTGAGGGGAGTAAAGCTAAGAGACGAGGAGGTGGGGAAGTTGCTGACAATGGCGGACTTGGATGCTTCTTTCATGGAGAAGTCTGGTAGTGACCTTTCAGTAGGTCAGGCTCAAAGAGTTGCACTTGCAAGAACTCTAGCTAACTCACCTGAGGTATATTTCATTTCATGATGAATCCAAATACTCATGTTTGTTTATGAATTATCTTAAATAGTATGGGTTGTTAATTTGGAAGGTTTTGCTGTTGGATGAACCTACTAGTGCATTAGATCCAATATCCACAGAAAACATAGAAGATGCTTTGATGAAGTTGAACAAGAATAAAGGCATGACACTGATCATGGTTTCTCATAGCATCAAACAAATTCAGAGGATGGCAGATGTAGTGTGTTTGGTTGTTGATGGTGAAATTGTTGAAGTTCTTAAGCCTAATCAACTCTCTCAAGCTAAGCATCCAATGGCAAGAAGGTTTCTTGAACTAAGTTCTTAATTAACATATGTCATGTCCCTATCTAATACTAAGTCTTGTTGTGACCACTTGTTTGTTCTACTTGCTGCTTTATCACCCATACATGTGGAATCCCCCTCATAATAATTTATTTATGTAATTGCTTTTAAGACATGTTTATAGGTGGTAATAATACACACTGTAAAGTAAATATTATGAATATTTTATTTTATTTTAATTTTTGTTTTTGTTTTATTGTTATATTTACCCTAACTCTTGCCAACATAAGAGTAGGATATTTATGAAGTACATGAAGCAAGTGGGGGGAACAAGTACTTGAGAATCTTTTAATTATTTATTTATTTTGCATAGTTCATTTGTTGGTGTGATGAGTATAGTGCATGAACCATAAACATGTTAGATCCAGGTGGTGAATTAGTAGCACCACAGTCTTCTCCCACAAACTCTTCCATCTCCTCCTCTGATCTTGACACTCAGGTACAAACCCAATTCTTTTTTATTTTATTTCTTTCCTTTTCAACAATTAATTTTTTTATGGATCAATTCTATGATAGTCTACTGGATCATTCTTCCATGATAGAGGCACCTCACTAGGCACTCTCATGGGGGTCACCTTCAGAGCTCCACCTCAGAATACGGACTCACCTTCCGCCACTCCCACCGCCGTGGAAACCTCTCAGAGGGCCGTCAAGTCAAAGAGGAACATAAATTCCAACGCGGCGGATTTCGTGGTTTCCAAGCGCCGGAGAAAGTGGTGGAGATTTTGCGGTGAAGGAGATTCAAGGTCGGCTTCCCTAGGTGAGTTTCTGGAGGTGGAGAGACGTTTTGGTGATGCGACGGCTGCGGAGTTGGAAGGATTGGTGGTGGATTCAGCGCAACAGAGGAACAGCGTGTTTGCAGACGGGAGAATTCTTCCGCCATCTGTTGTTCAGGAAAGATCGTCCGCCGCGGGAACTATTTGTGGTAGATTTCCGGTTTCGATTACCGGGATCTGTAGCAGTGGTGCTGGATGAGATAAAGTTTTTATTTTTTATTTTTTTATACTGAAAGATAAAAACAACTGTACTTTCTTTTTGTGATTGAAATTTGATGGACTGTCGTTGGTTTGATTACATATTATTACACCTAGACTCATCTCATGCATGTGAATTTTGCAAACAAAAGTATATTTTTAATGTAGTATTTTATATAGACTTATCCCACTTTTACTTGTTTAGAAGTAGATAATCCTAAATTTAAATAGAGACTAGAGTTCCCTGCATATATGTACTTGCGGCTACCAACTCAACCATACCCAATTAATTACTATCTTTTCAAAATTCTTAGTTCGACTACGTCGTGGTAGCCATAGAAAAGTTGAAAGATTTGTCAACGTGAAAATGAAAGAGTTTTAAGGGACGCTTGAAACTCATAAATAAAGAATGGTTGAAAGAGCTACAAACAAATCAAAGAGTGATGCAATTTTGCAGGTTCAATCAACAAGAGAAAAGAAAGATAAAGGTAAGGGGTTAGACAATAAAGGTAGATGAGGCTATAACCATTCAACTGGTCAAGGCAACCAGTAAGATGAAAATGCATTGAACCAAAGAAGACCCTCGTACAAAAGCAACCAAAGAGGTGGTGTTGCAGGTAGAGGAAAAGATGGTTGTCGAAAGCTTGACAAAAGTCACATTCAATGTTTCAATTGTCAGAAATATGGTAATTACTCGAGTGATTCTCCTTAAAAACAGAAGAATCAAGGCAATGATGCAAAGTTTGCAAAACATGAAGAACAAGAGATGATGTTGATGGTCACAACAAGAGATGAAGAGAGATTCAAGGACAAACAATACTTGAATTCATGATACTCTTTACACATGTCTGGAAGGAAAGATTGATTTGCTAACATAAAACCCTCAATGAAGAACATGGTGAAATTTGCAAATGACAATAGTCTAGCAGCTGAAGGTATTGAGGATGTATAGATTATGAGGAAGGATGACAAAAGGCCGGTAATTTCAAATGTGTTATACATACCAGACATGAAAGGTAATTTTCTACGTTGGACTGAGTTAATCGTTTAATAGACAACACTTAAATAGCTAAACGACTGAGGACAGAGACCTCTCATTGAGCTTAACTAAATGGTCCAATTTATCACGGTCCATTCAGAGACAATAGCCCAATTAAATAATTCATCAATAAATACTTAATAACAATAGATCATAATTTATATTAATAGTAATTAACAAAAATTGATTATCATAAATCCAAAATTAATTAATTAAGTAATTAATCCAATATTCTCCCACTTTGATGACAATAATCAATTTAAAATTATAAGAAAGAAAATTAATAATAGAATTTCATTTTCAATTTGTCTGGAATTTTGAAGATGAGTTACCAACTAATACATAAGACATGGGCAAAGATGTAAAATTGAAGAAGTGTTCACTTTACCTGCTCTTTCTTCGCTCATATGTGGAGAAATGAAAAAGACGTGGGTCCACGTTTTGGACTTCTCTCTTTCGTGTTTCTCTTTAAAGCAAATGGAAGAAGTTTAATATCTCTCTCCAATCTCTCTCTCTCTAACTTCTATCTTTCTTATTTCACCTAAACCAAACACAACGTTAGTAATCAAGATGGATGTGATTAGTAGATGATATTGACATATTTTTTGTCTTTCTTTTGATTTTGATATAATTCATATTGGAGATTTAATCCTGACACGTTCAAAGATTGACGTGACATTTTGGTGTAAAATTTTATTACTTTTACGGTTTTATTAAATATTTTTGACTTTTTTTTAAATTTTGTGGATATTTTGAAAGTGTCGGTAGTTCAATAGAATTTTTTTTAGTGTTCCATTTTTAAAAAATTAAATAAATTATAACACTTTTCAAAAAATTTAATAATTTAAAATATTTTTTGAAAAATTCAATAAACTACAACACTTTTCAAAAATTCGATATTGTTAAAATTATCAAAAATTAAAAAAAAAACTATCAAAGATATCAAATTTATCAAAAATCAACATGCTAATTTTTATTTTTATTTTAAATTAAAATCAATAAAAATGCATATCAAACTTATTAAATACATTATTAGATTCTTCAATTTGTATCAGATTTTTTATTTGCACTTATGATTTTTTTATTTTTTATTTTTACATTTTCATTTGCCATTATAAAAATATGTAGATGGACATATCATTAGCGATTCGGGGTTGCTCCGAGATTTCCGGCGAGCGTGTGGTAGTTGGGATAGCAAGTAATGAGTCCGATATTTTCGGGGGCGCGTGACAGTCAAAGACCGTTGGCCACGTGGCCCTCGTGCAAATGATCGCTGTCATCCAAGGGCAATTGGGCCTTGGTTCTGTTTGCTATATTGGGCCTCTGAGAGTGTGGACTAAGTGTTGGGCCAGTCCAAAACAGATAGCAGTAACGATAATATTTTTAGAAATTGTTTTATCTCAGTCATTTTTGCGATAACAAAATTATTTTATAAAAATTTTGACTACGTTAAATAATTATTTTTTTGAAAATTTGAAATTCGGTTTTGTAACCCACTAATCCAAGTGACTAATTCCACGTCCGCTTGCGGTTTAAAATCAAAACAAAGTTATATTTAGAATGACACAACTTAGAATTGTTTAGGGGAATTCAAACTTAAAATCTTGAGAAGAAGAAACGCTCAGTTCATGAATGATTTACATTAAAAGGATTTCATTTAGTTACTATTTTTGTTACAAGAGTGGCCTTAAATACAAAAACAAATCATATAGACTAACTCTAACTTAATCTCTCAAAAAATACAAATAAACCAAATTGAAGAAAAAAGAAAAAGAGAGTTTCATTTAAGGCCTTGATGAAGTTTCATCAATTGTCTCTAGAGCTGGTTTCCAAGATCTCTGCTTGCAGTACCTTTGAACATGTTCTGTCTCCATTATCACCTCATACTTATCATCTTCCAATACTACTCTCTTTGCTTCTGAATTAGGAAACATGCAAAACTCACTAAAAACAGGAAATATCTTTCCCAAATTGTTGAAACTCGCATGCTTCGTCGCCCTCGACGCTTTATAGTTAAGAGAACTCATTTCTTCATGAGTTAGCACTGAGTATAGCAGCTCCATTGGTAGAAGAAAGTAAAACTTGCGCCTTTCGAGTTCTTCATCGGCTAATAGTCCTTGAATTCGATGTCCTACTTTGAGGTAGCTTGAGTCACAAACAAACTGTCCAGGATGTTCTACCATTAACTCTGCAGCTTTTACTGCTTTTGTGTATGCTTCTATTCTTCCATCTAATAGTAACACCTTGAATGCACCTTTGGTTGGAGTACAAGAAGCAACATTGCCCATTTCTTAGAAATGTTGGATGGTTGGAGTTGAGAGATTGAGTTGAGTTGGAGGTTGTCAGAGCTTCTTATTTATGTGTAATCAGTTGGCATATCTTTTAATATTAATAATGAACAAGTTTGTCTTACTCAAAATGATATCTTCATAACAAAGTTTCCCAACTGGCAGCAGCTTAGTTTTATTTCATAACAATTTAATATAAAATATAAGGTGTTGTTAAGAATCGTGGGTTAGGCGTAACTCTTTTCTACGAAATTAGCCGGTAGGGTGACGATTGCCTCACTTATAAGTAAAAATTCAGATAATATATCATCCGGTTTGAGACTTTTAACACACTCTTTCACGTTTAAAATTGGACATTTGTGGTCTATTAGATCTTAAACGAGACTCTGATATTCTGTTAAGATATATGACTTAAGTCTAATTGATTCCTATAAAACTGATTTGTAGGATAAAAATTACCCTCAATTATAATGTTCAGACCATATATTATAAGATAACGAACTCTTAATAGTTGCTCTTTCATGATTTAAAATTCAAATCTTATCAAATAATAACAATTTTTTTTGTTGGATTGATTTATACCTAATTTTACTCTATCTTCAATTGATTATAAGGATGAATACCGAATTTTGTATAGCGAATTGAACATATTAAAAATTAAGAGATACTATTAGTAGGTATGTTTGTGTTTAAGACTTTTAAGTTTGTATATAAAATGTTTGTCTACTATAACACTAAAAAAGTGTCACTTTAAAAACTTATAGACAGCTGGAAAATTTGGTCTATTTTGACTTCATGTGAAGAAAATGAAACTTTTGCAAATTGATTAAAAGTTAGAGTTAGTATTTTATTAGGGTGCACATGGGAAGATATGGTGAGAATGGAACCAGATACAGATAACCACACTTAACGACAACACCAAATTAATTTTTCTTCCACCTTGAAATTATTCCTGGCACCCTAAAATTGATTAAAAGTTAGAGTTAGTATTTTTTAAATTCCAACTTTATCCTTAGAAAATTTATAAAGAAATTTAGGATGAAATTTTCGGTAGAGTATTTTGAAATTTTTGGTATATCGGAAATTTCAAAATTTTCGGTATATTTCTGGTTTATGTCAAATTTATGGAGGGTTATTTCAAAATATTCGGTATACTGGAAATTTTAAATTGGTCAAAATTTACGGTATGTACAAAAAAATACAGAAGTGTTTGTTAAATTTCCGGTACACCGGATTTTTTATTTCAAAAACACTTGAAATTTTCAGTATGTTTCATTTTTTTTCCAACGGTTGAAATTTTGTCGACACTTTTGAAGGGTCCAGATTGCACCGACACTTTTGTATGGTCTATAACGCATAACAATTTGTATAAATATGGGATTTAGGGTTATAAGGTATCACATCTCAACAACATGTCTCTTTTTCAATATCTGATTAAGGCAGAAGTGTATTACAACGACTGCAAACCTGCAACCTGCCGTTGAGTTCAAGCTCCCAGATGGATCTGAGTCCTTCGTCGCATTGAAGGAAACGTTGAACGAATTGCTACCTGATTCTGAGAACATAAGGGTGAAAAAGATCGAGTTTCGAGAGGATTACATTGGTACAGATGGTTGGGTGAAATACAACCTAATCGAGCTGAAGAATGATGAAGATGTGAAGGCCATGTGGAAATAATTTCTTCGTAGGATAACCAAAGGTCCGATCGAGTTGGACGCGGAGATCCGAAGATCTGTTGACGACATAATGAAGTGTCTGTAGCGTCCAGATGAATCTGATAGTTCCTAGGTGTTTATGTATCGGAGTACTGTTTATGTTTGTTGTTTGTCATCTGATGTTTCTTAACTTATTCGAGTTTCTTATTTGTATTATTTTGTTTTCCTTATGTAATCGAAAGAAGAAGTATTAGCTAAAAAATATTATGCAATAAACTAGATATCAGTTTGTCACAACATATACATATAATACAACAACATATACATATAATACAATAATCCAAAGAAAAATCTACATAGGCCCTCCACGTGCAATGTCTGCCAACCTAGCTAACCCCTGATACGCCTCACCATTGGGGTTCAGCATCCCCATGATGTTATCTAAATGAACTGCAATGTACTATAGGCGGGTGTCCTGGGCAGCTGCTGGAGTATGAGATGGTGGTAGTGGTGGATCAGAAGAATCTCTGTACCTGAAGGCCCCGAGACATCAGATGTTGGAGCCGGTGGTGTGACCCGAGGGTGTGACACACTAAGGAACCACTCCAGGTAACCAGCCTCGCACTGCCCGGGGTCCTGAACCCTCACTTCTACATCTATGATCTTCCGGGGGAGGTGATGATGTGGTTCTGAAACCACCAATCAATGCCACCATCAGGGGCGTGTGGTACCGACCGTGGGATGTCCTGAACATAATCATACTGTCGTAGACACCGCTCAGGCAAGTGCCTAGCCACATAGCCCTCTACCTAATATACCCTGAATATAAAGTGGATACCTCAAAAGGATGGTGAGGGCGATGAGTTGTGTTTGGTGTCCAAATGACATCATCCAGGGTCAGGGCATCTAGCATCCTCTTGTACTCTGTCACACCTCCAAGATGCCTCTGTCTGGCCTTCCACCTTTTTGCACGTGGGTCTCTGGCTTCCACTCGCTGGATCCTCCTGTCACATATATGAGGAAAGTGCTCGTATATCTAACACTGTTAGAAGACACTAATGGATCAGATGGACCTTTCGTGGTGTCTGTATCCTGAATCGGCTCCTACATCGACTCCTGCACCACTGGAACCACCACCTCCGGCACCACCACCTCCTCCTGAACCACCACCACCTCCTCCCTAATCGCCGTCGGAATCACCTCTTGCACAGGCTCCTGCACCACCTCCTGAACATGTACAGGCTCCTACACCAACTCCGTAACCCGCTCCTCAACAACCGGCCCGGCGCCGGAACCACTGGCTTCGGTACAACTACCTGCTCCATATAGGAACAAGAGGGTCCATAACTGTCGTGGAATCTCCGACAACCCGTCGACGAGGTACATGAAACCTCGTCGCAACCTGCTCAGCCATTTGTTTCCGGTGAGAACCGGTCGGACGACGTCGATCACCCTGTGCCTCTGAGGCCTGTGCCTCATCTGCTGCTCGAGCCACAACATCTGCTTGATCAGTAGTCCTGCCTAAAATAGAACTGTCTCTGCCTCTAGTTCTCACTGTAAACAAAGTCAAGAAACATGAAGACAAAAATTGAAAAATTAAGAAAATACCGAAAACTTCAAAATTTACGGTATTTTTGGTCTACCGGAAATTTTGAAATTTCCGGTATGATAATCTATTGAAAATACCGTAAATTTCGAAATCTCCGAGCAAAAATATCAGATATTTTAGAATTTCCGGTAGGTGATACCTGAAATTTCAAAATTTATGGTAAAAAGTACCAGAAATTTAAACAAATATATTAGAAACTTGTATTTGCGAAATATTCGGTAATGCTCCCAAATTTCTAATATCGTCCAAAATTATAAAAAAATACAGTATGTACCGTGAATTTCAATTGTGAGGATGACTTGGGCAAAAATGACATTTTATACAAAATGGGGTACCAAGTATAAGCGAGGGGTTGGAAGGAAAAATTCTTAGATATGGTACCAAGTCATTTATCTGATTGTATATATCATTAATAAAGGTTCTTCTAGCTAATATCTTTTAATATTTATACATGCACTTTATTTTGAGAAAAAGGATATATAGTCACTATCTGATGTTACCTTGCATTGCAATATATTCTCATAAAAGAATATTATTCCATTATTTTTAGTAGGGTCTACAAGTTGTTATTTAAGAAAAAAGTGATATCTCCAATTAAGGTTATAATTTATTGATATTATAATAAAATGATGTGATTTTAGTAGGATTTAATTTTGAATTGCTTTCAAGAGTAGGTGATTAAAACAAAAATTCATTAGTTAACAAATGAAGAATCTTTTTTGTAGTACAAGTAAATGATTGGTGGTTCATTAAGAAATTATGAAATACTATTAGTTGTTAAAGAAGCTGGATGTTTGATTTGGTGGATTTTGTGCTTGTTTCTTATCAAACTGAACTAGTGCTTTGGTTGCTTAAATGGTTGACAACTTGACAAAAACATCAACAAAGACAAGTGACAATTGGCACTGCCAAACATATCAACTTGCTGTAAATCTCTTATGGCCTACTATACCAAAAATATCTATAGGTGTTGGCTTAATGCTCATGTAATTTCTACATAATGTGTATTCTACATAATGTGTATTGTTGTTGATGATTTAGTTGGCTTTACCTTCAGAGGTGAGATTTTAACACATAGAAAATGCCTATTTAATGTTTGATAATGTACTTGTTTAGGTTTAGATCACAATATTTGGTCTATTCCAAGAGTATTGGAGGCTAAAAGTTCGGCTTACCATAGTTAATGAATGATACAATTTACAAACCTGTGCATGATCGTGCTTATGGAGATTTTGTTAGGATACTGGTAGATATGGATCTTACTAAGAAATTGAGACACAAGATTTTGGTGGAATGAATAGATTTTGTATTCTTTGTAGATTCGGAGTATTTTGTGTTTGGAGTCACTTGTCCAACACTTAACCTAGTCTTTTCTAACATAAACCTACTTTTTAGAATACTGCTCATAGTCACCATAGAAAACATATTCATACTCTTATTCTTCATTACTTTCACCGCTGACTTACACATTATCTTCACTTGAACTCTCAACATCCTTCTCCACATCCTTCCCAGCATCTTGTCCTCAAACTCGAGAGGTCGTCAATCTTACTTTTCCTAATTGGCACGACAATATTGAAAAGGATTCATGGAAATGTTGCTAGTGCTCATGTTGTCACCATATAATGTCATAATATTATGTGCTATGTGCTCCTTGTACTCTTTGAACATCGATTTCATCCTTAAGATTTGGGTACTACTTTCAACAACAATGTCCTCAACTCCAGTAGTGGACAAAGGAATGCAATTCTACTTTTGTTTCCTAAAGAGAAACATCCATTTCAGGTGTTTCTTGTATCTTCAACATTACCCTCATGATTATCATCATAATATCAATCTAAAATAGAGTTGGTATTATAAGAATACAATATTTCATAGTCCCAAGTTCCATTTATGTATTTGATGATCCTTTTGACTTGTGTGAGATTTCTCACTTTAGGATTGACTTGATAGCAAACACAACCACCAACATAGAAGGTGATGTCATGGTAATTAGCAGTGAGATACAATAGACTTCCAATTATATTTTTATAGATACTTTGCTCCACAATCACTCCTTGATCATCTTTAGTGAGTTTTACATGAGTGGCAGTAGGAGTATGTTTATGCCTTGCATTTTCAAGACCAAACTTCTTGACAATGTTCTTAGCATATTTGTTTTAGGACACAAATATTTCATCTTTCATTTTTTTAACTTGAAACCTAAGAAAGTATGTGAGTTCTCTCACCAAACTCATTTTAAAATCAGACTTCCTTTATTGGACACAATATTCTACCGTCTTGCTTGACATCCCTCCAAACACAATATCATCCACATAGATTTGATTTATCATGAGTTTTCTTTCTTCTTTCATGATAAACAACATTTTTTCAATCCTCTCTCTCACATAGCCATTGTTACTGATAAATTCAGTGAAATGTTTATACCAAACTCTTGGTGCTTGTTTCAATCCATAGAGCGATTTCTTAAGTTTGTAGACATGATCAAGTGAATTAGGATCAATAATTCCTTTAGGTTGTTCAACATAAATTTCTTCGTCTAAAAATTCATTCAAAAATGCAATTTTAACATCCATTTGATACAACTTGAATTTAAGAAGACATGGTATTCCTAATAACAATCATATAGCTTCAAACCAGTTAACATGAGCAAAGATTTCATCAAAATCTACTCCTCTATTTTGGTGATACCTTGAGCTATAAGAATGGCCTTATTTCTTGTGACATTACCATTTCCATCTGACTTTCTTTTGTAGATCCATTTGATTCCAATAATATTGACAGAGTTGGGCATGTGTACCAACTTCCAAACTTTGTTTCTTTCGAATTGAAAAAGTTATTCTTGTATGGCATATATCCAGTATTCATTGAATAGGGAATTCTTGACATTCTTGAGTTTAATTTTGGAAATAAAACACATGTTAGCAATTACTTTCTTAGATTTGGTGATGAATCCTTCATTTAGATCCCCAGTCACATTTTCTATAGGATAATATTTCTGAATTATTTTGGATGGTCCTTTGTTTACTAGAACATTATCCTCAATATCTTCTTATTTTTATTCTTCAAGTGTCAAGATGACATGGGTACCTTTTCCTGGACATCTAATGTTACATTTTGCTCGAGAACAATACCTTCATCCTCTTCTTCATTAACATTATCATGTTATATGTTATTAACAACAATATTTATAGACTCCATCATAGACATATTGAAATTATTAAACACTTGGTATTCCCTACTTTTTTTTAAATATCCCAAGAATATTCTTTCATCTCTTTAAGGTTCCAACTTAAAATAATAATGTGAATTATATATCCAAGTGTCAACTTTGAAGAATAATATTCTATTTACAATAATAATGTAAATTGTTACATTCATGTAATAATTGTAAAATCAATCTTCAGAAAATGGGAAAGAAAACTATAATATCTACAATCAAGAAACATACTGTGCACTTACCTCAAATTCGAGAGCAGGAAGTCAAGATGTTGTTGTCTGCGCTTTTGTGAAAGTCGATAATCAAGCAAAAATTGCAACAAGATTTTACTGCATTTCTTGCGAATAGATTTCATTTGACTTGTGACCATCAATTCAGCAACTCTAGTAACAATATCATATATCTCAGGTACAACCAGCTTGCGGTTGACAATGCCCTTTAGAAGTGAAAGGGCCGGCAAAGATGGATTTCTTTCAAGGTCCAGAATATTGGAAGCTGAATTAGTATATGTATTTGGTCTGGGGTGAGAGAAATTTCAGTGTTTCTCAAAAGCATAGTTAGCAATGTCAAACATGACTGCATTAAAGGACTGATAGAGTTCACTGAACTTTGGGCAATATCCAATACAGCAGACTTTATCTCTCAGCGTGTACTTGAAGAGATGGTAAAGGGAAATTTACCATTATAGTAAGGCATTCAAGGGAAGCAGACAATATTTCCTCGTACTTCGAGTACAAACCATCACTTAATAGCTTGACAAAACAATCTAATAAGGATAAGGTATTTTCACCTTTTACACCCTGTTTCAAACCCTTCATACGTTTATGTTTTATACAGTACCCAACTCTGAAATATGATTTATAACATGAATTATCATGTACCTTTCTAACAGAAAGTGGTCCATCCATGGCATCTGCCACATGCTTCAAGAGAAATTTCTTTGTAATGCGATGGATGCATGATTTTGTCCAACAACTATGAGTGTTTTGCATTACAGACAACCCCTGTTCACTGCTAACCTCTTGCAAAAGGATGAGTGCAGAAAAATCAACAAAAGATAGCAATGAACTATGAGCATTATAAACAAAAGTTGTTTCTTCTGAGGACATGTCAAGCACACAGCGTGATAAAATAAGTGATGCATGTTCCACTTCAACATTTCTAAATAAATCGGTATTGATGTTTTTGTAGGCATCCAAAATAACATCATGATCAAGCCAACCCAAACTAGATGTTGCATTCAGCTGACGGAGAAGTTTAGCCTGCACCCCAACAACATAGCAAGGAAAATTAGAACGGAACACAGAATGTAGACAGTATTTGTCACAAAGTAATGTGTGGATCAAGAGAGACATGTAGACAAGAAAGTAATCAGTACCACCAAGAGTACAGATGCATCAGATGCAACAAGAACATCAAGAAGATCACATATCCTCAAACGCATATCTGACTCAGCCGAAATATATAAAGGAGAAACAACACTCAAAATTTTAGCAGTGCTTCCATTTCCTAATATGGGTATGATGTTTTGAATGACTTGCAAGACTTCAATACGAACATCTACAATATAGCAAGGAGAACTCCGGTATCAATATTAAAAAAAAATTTGCTAAAAAAGAAAAGGATGATAATAAGGCAACTGGAGATACTGAGGGTTCTCTCACCAGCACTATGTGTTTTCATTTCCAAAAACGGAAGCAGTATTTCCACAAACCGCTTGGCAAACTCTGCCTCCTTGATGTACTTAGGTAAGAATTTGAAAACTCTTATCAGTGTCTCCGCAGGAGATTTGATTAGTTTTCTGTCAAGAAAAAACAAGGATTAAAACATTTAATACTCAAGCCCCAACTCCCCTCTACATGTACATATACAACAACACAAGCAGACAAAAACCGGTTTCCATTGCATGTTCGATATCGTATAAGGCTAGGAATTCATACTTTCATGGCAACTTTGTATCATAGAGGACGAACAAGTGGAAGATTTCATAGAGGTCGTTCAATTTTTTGAGAGGGAGAAGAAATTTCACAAAAAACCTAGCCCCTAAATCCATTGCAGGTTTGTAGAAAGGAGAACAATGAAGGAAGGAAGAACAACTTGAAATATCCAAGTCATCCAAGTCATATGGCACACAAATTGGACCCCAATGTAAAGATAAGGGACGAAAAAATGTATTTAGCCTAATTTCATAAAAATATAAACATTAATTATACTACCATTACAAAAATGCTACTATAAGAAAAAAAGTATAAAATAGAAAATTGAAGAGATTGGAGTACCCAGGAATAGAGAATATGAGACGTTACGTTACTCCAATTCAATATAAAGATAAAGATGCATATTTTCTTCTTATTTCAAGATTCCTTTAACACTCATCTAGGTATAACACACTCAAACATCTCTTACAACTTATGGATTTTATATAAAGCTCCAATTCTCACAACCCATAAAGAAAAAACTCAAAAAAAAAATCATATTTACTTATCAAATTAAAAGAAAAACTAAACATTAGTGGGAAAACCCAAGATTTACATGGGTATCAATGACTTTGTAAACTTTACATATGTGCATTCACCAAGGACTTCGCGTTTGAGATACCTATCAACTACTTTCTTAGACGGGTCTAATTGTGCCATATTCGTTACAAATATTTGTCTCGTATGAATTGTTAGTCAGAACTATTGAAATCGATAATTTAAGAATGAGTAGTTTGTAATCAGTTGGGGTTTGGGGAGTGTAAATTGGAAATTTCAATAAGGTTTGAAATTGTGATGAAAATTGAAGATTTGTGAATGGGTTAGAGAGACATTGTGTGAGAAAGATTGAATTTTTATATATTTATAATAGATATAATTAATAGAATAATAGAAGTAGAATCATAGAATATAATATAGCAAGATGAGTATTTGGGTAAGTTTGACACTTGGCAAATCCTCCATCCATCTTCTATTTATAACTATTGCTAAAACAAGAAACTTTTTTTAATATATTTTATTTGATTTTATTTATTAAACCATATAAATCTTTTGTTTGTTGTGGGACATGATTTCATAAATTTTATCTGTTTGGGTTATGGGAAACGATTCACGCTTAATTAATGTTGATTTTGTTTTCGAGATAATTTATTCATTTTATTTGAACTCGGCCGATATAATTTTGATGACACGCTTAACCCAATGCAACGTTTCAGTATCTTCCAAATTTTCATTTTTATTTGAATTCATTTTCCTCAAACACAACAACACAAAAATTCAAAACTCTTTTTCTTCATCTTCTTCGTTCACACCGATCCCAATCCAAACCCTAATCCTAATCCTACTTCCTCTCCACCGTCTAATATCCCAAAATCCACACCTCTCTCAGCCATAACCTTCAATTTCTAGGATGAGGATGAATTTAAGGGTTTTCCAACCGAACAACACCCTGACCATATCATTACGAGGAACCAAGGTACAATAGTGAGTGAAAGGAATATTCTGTTGATTATATATGTTTATGTTGCCATTGAAGTCGAATAAAAAATGACAGAAAAAGCGGCAACCGCAGAAGCACTGGAATCAATGTCCTTCGTAGAATCATCCTACAATATGTATGTTTTTGTTAACTCTAATACACACCTTTCCTTCACTTATCAATCTTCATTTTCCAATTTTCAGATTTCGATCGCTACCGGAGATTTCGGTCGTTAGAAGCATCGGTGAAGATTGTATTCAAGATCCAATTTTCCAATTTTCGCAGATTCTTGACTGCTTCCCATTTGCTATGATGACTTCGAAGCTTCTGTGAGAATGCACATTGCTCAGGTCAAAATGACACAACACCTATCAATTTAATTTTTCTATAGTTTTTATTAAGGTTGTGTGATTTATATATCTATGGTGTCATGAAAGCAATCAATGTGAACAAGCTAACATCCATTGGTTGTTGTTGATTGATTTGCTAAGCTTAATAACAAAATAGGTGTAGATTTGAAAGAAGTTGAAGTTTTGGTCGCTACTTGATCCGTTTAGAAAGTCGTTGGGGTGAGTTAGGAGCTAAAAGAAAGAGACCTTCGAACTTTGGGTGAGTTTTGAGCTCCAAACCCAATTTATTTATTTTGATATTGATAACCGACATTATGCTAGAGTAGTTTTTGGTATTGATGTTTATGTATAACTTGGCGGGAGAAATAAAGAGGTGGATTTTTGTGAACTATACCGATGAATTGACCTCGTTGGTTCCTCGAAGTTTTGATTGCTTCTTACTCAATTCATTGTTTATAGTTTGATGAAAATTTACTTGATTTTTGACTATGGTTGCAGAGCTGCTGAGGTGGATAATAGATTTAAAAAACCAGGACTGTTTAAGGCCCCGAGATATAATGAAACATAGCGTAATCGTGAACAAAAGGAGAAAATTTTGGAGATACTAATTCAAAGGAAAAGCTTGATTACATTCATGCTCGAGCACGTAGTGGTCAAGCCACTGATAGTCATAGCTTAGTAGAAAGATTAAGTAGAATTTTATAATACTATTCAGTTCTGTTCTACAATGAAATCAATTAGACATTTGTTTGTTTGTTTGTTTTTTCAGTATATTTTTCGGTATGTTTTCTCAAACTCATCATACCATTTATTCGATATAGTCGCTTTTGTTATTTTGATGCTTTCTTATTTTGTATAAACTAGATGCCTTTGTTTTCATTGAAATTGTTTCTTGGACCGATTTGGTAATCCTCTTTGACCAAGTTTTCACCCGACTGCTTATAGGTTCGATTTACATTAGGTGTCATCGGGAGGTGTTTCCATAGTTAGTTTCTGCAGATAAATTTCGTGTAGAGACTACAATGCTAAAGTTTCTATCTCATGTTTTTCTTTTGACTTACTTTGCTAATCTTGATGCCTCTATATATTTCTTTACCGCTTATGCAATCATGGTTGCTTGAGAATTATTTGAATTCATGTTTCATTTAAGTTGATCAAAAGATTTGCTTCTTTTATTTTCTTCAGGAATTGCATTTGTTTTGAATCACACTTCTATGATGTTACTTCATTGATGCTATGATTTTTGTAAGCTTCATAAATGTAGTGGTTTTATTGATAATCTTGATCAAAGGAAAACCTACTATTGAGGGGGGAAATTCAACTGCACAATTACATGATTTAATTACCATTTTGTTTTACAATAGAGAGCCACAAACACCGGAAGAAGTTCTTTGAATTCTTATTGTTACTAAGATATGTTTTTGTCTATTTCATGTGACACTTTGGTTTCAGTATATATTTTTCTCTCTGCAGAGGTCAATCTTTGCAATTTAAGCCTGTGAACTTGAACTACTTTTCATGGTCTCTAAGCTTTCGGAAATAATTTTTTATGATCTCTAAGCTATTGAAATTAGGAAGCACTGTTCGTGGTCTCTAAGCTATTACTTTTCATGGTCTCTAAGCTATTGGACATAATTTTTCTGCTATTAGATATAAATTTGAACTACAAAAGAAAATGTAATTTTTCTACTATTGGATATAATTTCATATTGACTCTAATTTTCGGCTACTTAGGCATTGTTGCCTTAATATGTTACATTAAGGCACATACTTTAACGACAAGATGATTTTACGATATTGGTCCTGATATAAAGAGCATCACACTATTCACTGATTCAAGCATTCATATCTTTTTCGTATGTTTAATACTTTAGCTGTTATTCTTTGTTTATTCATTAAGAAAATAATGTCACAAATTATAGTTTCCTGTCATGAGTTTGCAGATATAGGCTGCTTATGTACTTGCATATTTCCCCCCGTGAATCGTTAATGTTCAATTACTAAAAGCTAATCAAAAAATTAGTTTGAGTATTTTTTTTAATTCATGTGTTACTTGGATATATAACGTATCCTCATTTTTTTAAAGCAACTAAGCATTCTAATAGGTACTTATCAATGTCATGTTTTATATAGAAGTGGATTTAAATGTTTATATAAATAACTTTTTGTATGTTTGACGATTTATTAATTGTAATGAATAATAAATAAAAGGGAGAATATAAATAATTTATTCAAATCCACATTCCTATTCATCGCTGAAAAGATTAGTTATTAAGGTTATAGTTTATTGTATTTTTGCATTTTTGACCATTTATTTTTTTAATGAATAACAATTGAAAGGGATAATATATTTAAGTAAGAGAATCATAAAAGAATTATATAGAATTTTTTTAAAGAATTTAATTTTAAAAACGTGGTTTGAAAGAAAAAGTTAATGGGATAAAGATAATAAAAAAACATTGATGTAAAAGGTGGTTTGAAAATTATAAGTATTTTTATGAACCATAAACTTAGTTCTTACCATATATCTTTAGTAGCGTGCACCCGTACAATGCACGGATAAGTGACATGAAACAATAACATATTTTCATTGAATGAGAATGTAAAACTCTTTTACACTGTCAGTCTATGTCTATTAAACTATTCTTTAAAATAATTTTTTTTAGGAGTGTAGTTAAAAACTTTCTAAAATACTTTCAAAACAAATATAAAATAAAAGATAATAAACAATAATAAAATTAAGTAGAAGAAAATAAGAATCAAAATATTAAAAATTCAAAGTCTCTTACCTATAAAAAATATCAATAATAAGTAAATAACAATACATAATATTAGTATTAAAAATATATATGTTTGTAACTCTTGACAATATAATTTAATTAACTATTTAGATTGATGTAATGGAATTACAGGATCCACGTTTTGGTTTTCAATTTAATTAATAATTGATTTATAAAATAGATTTGACAGGAAAGAAAGAAGATCATAGTTTTGATTTTATTAATTAATTAAAACTTTTATTATTAGTAATGTACTTTTTTTATTTTCTAATTTAATAATTTAAGAATTTAAATAACTAAATATTGATTTAGTTAAAAAATATTTTATTTTGTAATTTAATAATTTAAGTAATTAAATATTAATTTATTAAATTGTTTTTACTAAATAATTAAAATTGTTATTATTAGAAGTCTCCTATTTTTTTATGTAAATTATTATTTGAAAAATTCCTATAGATTTTTTGGGCACGTTTGGAGCAGAAAAGAGATAAATGTGATAGTGGATTAATTAAATGTTTTTTGAGAGAAATATTAAATTAATGAACATTTTAAAACTAATTCAAAGTTGTTAATGGAATGAGTTGGTTGAAGAAGTTTTCCCATGAGACTATAATTTATTAATATTTATAATAAAAATAAAACAATAATTAATAATAATAAAAATAAAACAATAATTAATAATAATAAAAATAAAATGTGGATTAACTAATTAATTATAATATAATGAGAGTTAATGACCTATAATTTAAGTAGAGTTATGTGGAAGAAATTGGACATTTTTTATTAAAATGTAGGACTATTTATGTTATTATTATTATTTCATTTATTTTATAAATATTATTATCTACTAAAAGTTTTGGCAGGAAAATTTATTGAAAGAAATTGTAGAATTATAATTTAGTATCATGATTTATTTGTAAATTTCAAATAATTATAAAATAATTTTTAATTTAACTTAGATAACATAATTATAAAATAATTTTGTCAAGTGCGCCTCGCACGGATATACACACTAGTATTTATAACTTAGATAACATTTAAAGTACAAATACTTTTAAATTTTAATTATAGTTTTGAAAATACTTTAAAAAATAAAAAAACGAGAGCATATTTGGTGGTTTAGTGTAGTAGTGAATTGAACAAGAGACAGTGCATACACACTCGTATTTATAACTTAGCTAACATTTGAAGTACATATACTTTTAAATTTTAATTATAGTTTTGAAAATACTTTAAAAAATAAAAAACGAGAGCATATTTGGTGGTTGCAATGGGTTGAACAAGAAAATTATTAGAGGGGAAATTTCGAGTAGGTAGTACTTTGTTTGGGACACACTTTTTTTTAAGAGAACACCATATATCTTACCTAAAACTTTAAGGTGATAGATGTGTGGGTTCTCTCACTTATATAGTATTCAATTTTTTTTTTCTAACCAATGTGAGACTTCTTCCTCACACTTGATTTTCAACAAATATAACCTTTTCATTTGAAACTCCTTAATTATGAGTCGCAAATTTTCATGTTTCGGAATCATTTTTCAAAGTTTTCAAGTGACAAATTGATGGTAGAAATTCATAGTGACTTGTTAGAAATTGATTGGGAAGTTTAATTTAATTTATGATTTTTTAAGAGCCCTAATCTTGATGCTTGAAACAAAAGTGAATCAAATATTTATAACTTAGCTAACATTTGAAGTACAAATACTTTTAAATTTTAATTATAGTTCTGAAAATACTTTAAAAAAAATAATTCAAAATAAGAAAACGAGAGCTTATTTGGTAGTAGTGTGTTCAAAAAGCATCACAAAATCGGGCGTGACCCGGATAATTTCGTTAACGGGTCGACCTGAAAAACCTTGAACTAGTAAAGCAGCGAGACCTTTGGTGAGAACAGAATCCGAATCAGCTTCATAGACGACATTTTTGTGAGTGTCCATGTAAGCTCGGACCCAAACCTGAGAAACACAACCTTCCACTTTGTTTTCTTTAGTTTTAAATTGGGGTTCGAGGGGTTTGAGGGTTTTTCCAGAGAAGAGAAGATGTTCGTATTTGGCTTTGGGTTCTTGCACGGATTCGAATAGGTTTACAATTTCTTGCACGAATGGGTTCAATAGCATTGTTCACCATCACTCCATCTTCCTTCTATTCTTCCAAATCCACCACCACCCGAAACAGACCATTTTCCACTATCAGATGCAACGCTCTCAGCAAGATCCAACAAGACCCACTTCCGGTCTATTCTTCCGTCAAAGCCTTTGCTCCCGCCACCGTCGCCAATTTAGGTCCCGGCTTCGATTTCTTAGGCTGTGCTGTTGATGGTATCGGCGACACCGTCTCACTCAAGGTCGATCCTGATGTTCATCCCGGTCAGATTTTTATCTCCGATATTACGGGTCAAACCCCTAACGTCGCTAGACTCAGCAAAAACCCTCTCTGGAACTGTGCCGGTATTGCTGCAATCGAAGCCATGAAAATGCTCGGCATTCGATCTGTCGGCCTTTCACTTTCTCTCGAGAAAGGTTTACCTTTGGGGAGTGGGTTGGGATCCAGTGCGGCTAGTGCAGCTGCCGCTGCCGTTGCCGTTAACGAGGTTTTCGGGAACAGATTGAGTGTGGATGACCTTGTTTTGGCGTGTTTGAAATCAGAGGAAAAGATATCTGGTTATCATGCTGATAATGTCGCCCCCTCAATCATGGGGGGATTTGTTCTCATTAGCAATTACCAGCCATTGGAGTTGGTGAGCTTGAAGTTTCCGCTGGGAAAAGAGCTGTTTTTTGTATTGGTCACACCTGAATTTGAAGCACCAACCAAGAAGATGAGAGCTGCACTTCCTTTGGAGATAGGGATGCCGCATCATGTGTGGAATTGTAGTCAGGCTGGTGCTCTCGTGGCTGGAGTGTTACTGGGAGATTTGTTCATGTTGGGGAAGGCTTTATCGTCGGATAAGATAGTTGAACCCAAGCGTGCACCTTTGATTCCTGGAATGGATGCTGTTAAGAAGGCCGCTATTGAAGCAGGAGCTTATGGATGCACTATCAGTGGTGCTGGACCTACTGCTGTTGCTGTCACAGATAGTGAGGAAAAGGGACGCCTCATTGGGGAACAGATGGTTCGGGCTTTTCAAAAGGATGGCAACTTGAAAGCTTCTGCCAATGTCAAGCAGCTTGATCGCCTCGGTGCTAGACTTCTTAGTGGCGTTCGTGCAAATTGATTTGGTTCAATTTCAGTGTAGCTACTTAGATGATAGGTAGGTAAGTAGGTATGTTCCATTTCTATCATACTCATACTCCAAATATGTGGATGCTTCATTTCATATCATACTTGATTCCATTGAATCATTCATACATTACATTCTCTTGGATTAACACAGCAGTACTTGTAACTTGCATGAAAATTTCTCATAAATCTGCACTCCAATTTCTGGTATTCTTAAAGCTTATGTATGACTCAGCACAACAATCTAAACTGACATATGCACAGCACAACTTTGTTTTCCTCGGATCCATCTAAGTTTCTATTAATGTTCACAATTGTTCCTACTGTTATTTGTCTCATTGCTGCTATTTTTCTTCATGAAACACCACCAGCTTCCACTGTTACAGAAGAAATCAAGAGGCACAGTTCTTTAATGTTTTCAACTTGATTGCAGTTACAGTAGCAGTTTATCCCTTGGTTTTTGATATCTCTTGACCTCATAAACATGCTGTTTCATTGGTTTTCACCGTAGCAGTTTAACAAAGTGGATGGTTTATGAATTAAAAGTCTAGTTTTATTTTAGTGAATTTTATGTCTGAAGCTTTCTCCAAATGTTGCACCAATTTTTTTATCTGATATATGGTATGTATGTCTAAAACAATTTGGTTGACAAATTTGCTGCAGCAAGCTCACTTGATCTACTACCGCTGATATCTAACTTATTATGTTTACTCTTTTCAGAGAGACTTGTAGATTCCCAAATTTGGATTTCTCTATGGTGTCCTGACTTGTCACATGTATTTGATCAAAGAAACAGCATTGAGGTGCTGAGGTCTCAATAAAAAGAGAAACTTTCAAGCTATGCTGGTACCTGCTCTTGGAAGCAAAAATTTGATAGATGGATAATAATTATGAAAGACATTCATTAGATCAATGTTGTGGTGGACTCAAAGGCATGTTCTAGAGAACATTTTCATTGTTTTTTGTTTTCCCTCCTTCATCTTGCTCTACTTGAGATAGCTCAATAAGAAGTCTTTTGTAGTTTATTTATTTTACTTTGTTGTGTTAGTCTTGTTTCTTGAATAGCATATGGAAAATGTATTGCACTGTTCTGACTTTTCTAATGCCAAGGTTTTTAATAAACTCTGTTGAGCTAAAATTTAAGAAAATGTGTGGAGATTCACACCACAAATGAATTTTAATTTGTAAGTTGGCTTATATGGCTGATTGTTCAATCATCCATCACTTACATAGGGTGTGCTTGCACACCATCGTGAAACGCCACGTGTCATGTCATATCACATAAAGGCAACAGTTTGTTTGACTGAATAAAAATGCATTAGATTGTGATAGTTACAAACTTCCTCTAAACTAACTCAAACAATTCATCCTCCTTTCACAATACCTCGAAACTGAACCCGAATCTGAAATTTAGAGGCATTTGCATTCTTTGCATTCTTGAAGACGACGAGTCCCTCTCATTACCTAGAAGAAGTGAGAATGAACAATGGCATGAATTCAAGAAGTGGGAATGAACAATGACATGAATTCAGATCTGTAATTGGTTACTTCTTTACTTATTATGCTCAATTCCTTTCTCATCCATTTCATTATTTTCGTCGTGCCGATTTGGATCGAGATGGCCGTGTCGTGCGTCGCTTTCTTTCTTCCAAGGCTCGGTTTGCAAAACGTTCTTGCAGGTTCATCTCTTTCCTTATTCAATTCATTCATTATTCATTCGATTAATCGCTAGTTATTCAATTCATTCATTATTCATTCGATTAATCGCTAGTCTAGTTTTAGTATATATAAATTGCAAATTCAATCCTCGTTCTCTGATTTGGGCATTTGCAAACACAAATCAAAGTGGTTTCCTTGGTCGTGCGAGTTCTACAATGCACTTAAACTTGTTACTGCACGAGCAAGGGAACTCACTCCGAAATGGTCAAAGCGGCATTGTATGGCCCGCCACATCTAAGATTCTGCTCCTCAAATCAATTTCGATTTTACACCTACACCACAAGTAAATCTTGGGTGAGGGGCTGTCCAAATCGGTCAACAAGGCCTCGAGTGCTTGTTGGAGGACCTCGCCTGCAACTTCGCCTTCCCTAGTTATGCTAATATGGGTGGAGCTCGCAACAATCGCAAGTAACCGCCTCGCCTAGGTTAGAGGAACTAGTCCTACTTCAACACAGGAGGGCTTGGTCTTGCAATTACTACATCGGATCAAATGTTGCACCTCCCACACCTAAACAACCGGATCAGTGGTCAAGGATACTACGTGAATGTGCGCTCGATTCATTTTCGGAGGATTTTTCTCACCATTTCAACTCGCCTAAGCCAAATTCTCCTCCACAAGGATTTTCTTCTTCCAATTCTCGCTTTCATCCGCCATTGTTCCTTTATCCGGAGGAACGAATTCTATTCGGACTAGTTCCCCGATTCATTCAGAGCTCACTACTCATCGGTCCACATCTTCAGATCAGCGGTCCACATCTTGACCAGCGGTCCACATCTTCATCGGCGGTGAAACAGAACCAAGATGCCGGTTGCGCCTAATATGCTCGGTTCATCCGGACTTCAAGTGAGATCGCAAGATTACGCATCGGTCGACCAATCTCCATGGCCACGAATGAACGGTGATGTTCGAAATATACAAGAGTATTCATGGAAGTAGACACAGATAGAGATGGGAAAATCACGGGAAAGGCTAGGAACTTGTTTCTTAGTTGGAGATTACCAAGAGGTATGTTTTATACTTCCTATCCTTTTGGTTGGACATCGAGTAAAATGATTTCTATTTTGCTACTTCTAGTGTTCTTGTAACTTCTCGATGGTGGCTAATTACGATCATTATTTGTATACCATGTTTTATATTTTCCGAGGTTTTAAAGGTGTCCGGATTTATCCGATCAAGATAATGATAGCATGCTTTCTCTCGAGAATTTTGTATTGCGTTGTACCTAATGGAGAGACAGGAGGGACGTGCTCTTCCAAATTGTATTCCTAATAGTATAGTTCTTGATTTACCTCCAACTGGTCAACCTTCCAATGTCAACAGTGCTGTATCTTGGGGAAATCCACCAGGTCTGTGCCAAAGAACTATCATGCTTATTTATATAATTATCATTCACTTGTATGTGTCGCACCCCAAAATTTCCCTTTGTATTACATCAGTTTGTTGATTCATAGATATACGATCTGGGTGGCCTCAGAAGATTTCTATAGGAGAAATTTACAAAAAGAACATATACTGGATTTCTAAATAGAATGTCCGCTTTGCCATTAATTCAGTATAATTCGAAAAGAAAGTTTATTTGTTAGAATTTGAATTCAAAAAAAGCACTTAGTTATTTGAGAATTTAAGTTTTAAGGAAATTCTTTTACTCGGGTTATTTGAATTCAGAGTGTAAGTTTGCTAGCTGTGAATAATTATAAGAGATGATTCGATTATGTTGGATGTTTCAAGCAAAGATACAAGAGTGGAATTTCGAGATATAATGTGAAAAAGAGAAATTTCATTACTTGAATTCGGTACAATTTGAATTGAGAAGTTATATAAAAATACAAAGAGAAGAAGGATTTATCATCGAAATTCAAATTACGATCTCGATGTATAAAGATTACAAAAGGTACAAAAGTTGCTAAGAGATCCTAACGCTATCCTAATCCTACAAGTTCTAAAGTTTTGTCCGGACTAATTATTTGCCTTCATCCCGTTCTTCGTATCCGAGCATCCTTCCTTTTCACTTCCCAATGATGTCCGTTTGTCTTTGAAACAACAAAAGAAACATAATTAGCGGTTTAAAAATAATAAGTTTCTTACGAAAACCAAAGGAATTATATTTTTGACTCATCATGAGGATTGTGTCGAGGAATCGATTAAGGGTCATTTGTCTCAAAAGCCTCGAACCGAAGTTCCTTCATCGGCCATTATCGCTACCTCCTTTGCAAATCACAACAACATTCGTTGTTGGTTCACAAAGGGAGGTGTAATTTGGAAATCAGGAAAACATCACTCTTCCAAGGAAAAAAGCCCAAACAGACGCCCAAGACAAATCCAACACAAGCAGCATGTGAAACATATCAGATACATATCAGCAGACTAACAGGCAGCAGAAGAGAGATTTTACCCAAATATATGGTTATCAGCTTTATGTAATTTTATTTTTACCCAAGTAATAACAGCAGGCAGCATACACAAGAATGGAAAGATGCCAATTTTTCAAATAACAGAGCTGGAAGTATAGCCGAAAGAGGGAATTTGAATAAGCAGCACAGACTGCAGCAGAGGGACAGCTATAATTTGCACATAAATGATGAAAAAGCCAATTCTGGGCAAGAGGGAGAAGCAGGATATGTTTCACAGAAATACCAGTCAAAGAGAGAAGTCGGTTAAAGCTAAAAACTAGCAGACCAAATGCAAGAGACCAAGAGTCCAAAAACCAGTGTGATATCTGTTCTACCATATAACCAGTTCAAAACCAATCTAAAAGAAAGAGGACACAACACAGAAAAAAGATCAAGGAGCATCAGTTCTTAACCATTCCAAACCCAACAGAAGAAAAACACGAATCTTTTTTTGAAAACAGAGTTGTCAAACCAACACAAAGCAAAAAAACCAGCGTGATATCTGTTCTATTGTTAAACCAGGACACAGCAAACTAAACCTATTAGTCATCATTTTCTTCAACACAATCCTTCAGAGTGTCTATAGTTTCAGAAATTGCATATTCTGAAAAGTAGAGAAAGAAGAAGAGGAAAAGAAGTCGGAAACGATCTCACCCGATACCGTTACGGCAAGGTACGACTTCCGACAACCATGGGAATCCTAGGTTTCCAAAGTCAAGAATACCTGTAACACAAACCCAGAAAACCACAAACACTATCAGAAATCAAACAAATCGTAACCCAATCAAACATGCAAACCGATCGCGATTGGCCATGGGAGGTGAGAGAGACGAAATCGCGGCGGGGTAAGAGAGACAGAAACGCCGTGAGAGATAGCGGAGCGATCGTGGCCGTGAGAGAGGGGGACCGGTGGAGAGGCGGTGAGGGTTCGAGTTCCGGCGAGTGTGAGAGAAGAGAAACCTAAGACAACGTGAGAGAGATGAGAGGGTGAGAGATCGTGTCTGGAGAGGATGAGTTTTTTCTAAAAAAACTGATTTTGATTTTATTTTTTCTTTTATAAAAGCTATTTTAAGTTAGTTTTGGTTTAGAGTCAATTAGGATTAGTTTGTTTTTATATATTATTGTTATTAATTAGCTTATTATTATTACTAATACCATTATTATATTATTATACTATATTATTATTACTAATATTATTATATTATTATTATTATTTACATTATTACTGTTATTATTATTATAACTAACATATCATTATATTATTATCATAAATATGTTTATTATTACTATTATGTTATATTATTACTATTATTTATCACTGTTACAAATATCATTGTTATTATTATTATATTATCACTATTTACTATTATACCTATATTATTACTACCATCTTTTACTATTATGTTATTTATTATTATTTAGTAAATACCTTATTATTAATTTGTCTTTTTATTTTACTTAATATTCTTATCATTATTATTTGCCACTATTATTATTCATAACAAATATTATTATAGTTTTTTTTTTTTTTACTAGTAGAATATTTAATATACTCCAAAAACACAAGAGAAAATAATAATATTAGTATTAGTTAAACAATTTTCTTATTATTAGGGAGTTTTTAGCATTTTATTTCTTTTTCCTATATTACCCCATTTGTAAATTTGTACCCCCATTCCCCATTTGTTGTAATAATTAGTAAATAATTTTATCGCTTTATTATTTATTATTCACAAAGCACAAACCAAAAACATTTTTCAAACTAATACTCGTGCGAGCCATCTTTTAAACCCTGAGTGGACAAAGCTTTGAAGCGTCCCAACGGCCACACTTTTTTGCACACACCACGCTTACTCTTGGGCTTACAATGAAACTTTGATTGAGCGGTTAAACATTATTTAACTATCTAATTAGGTTATTTAAAATTAATCAGTTTACCTGATTAATTTTATTAAACTAATTACTTGATTAAGTTTTGTTTAATTAATCGATTAAATTTATTTCGCGCATGCACCTACACAGTGTAAATCATTTATTTGCGCAAGCCACCTTGTATGGGCTTTTAATTTATTTACTTGCTTTATTTAATGTTTGTATACTATTGTGTGTTCTTTTCCGTTACCGCACCTTAGGACCATATATTCAATTAATCATAACTCGCATTGCAAAAACACTTTCATAATAAGTTTCAAACCTCGATCCAACGTCGAGTGCATTTTCGAAATCTTTTTCATAATAAAGTACAAGTTTTTTAGTCGTTAAACGCTAGACTAATTGCTAAAAAACTTGTCCCCCAAACAAACTTTAGTCTTTAAGTCGTTGGACGCTAGACCCGTGGCTTAAAGACTCCTAAATAACGTGAATTCGTTTCACTTCACTTTTTTCTCAAAGAAAACATTTTTTGGATGATAGACGACTTGGGCGAACTTTCGTTCCTCGGGTTTCTAGTATTTGAATCGTGAGACGCTAGCCTCGTTGTTCGGTACTTTTTCATCCACATAAAAAACAATTCAACTCACTCAAATTCTTTTATCGCTCATATGCGATTGTAAAAACTCTTTTCGGATAAAGAGGGTGTAATAGCCGTTTCAAATATGAACGAGGACTTAAGCTTTTCAAACAAACAAAACAAGTCCTAGTTCAAAGTATTTGAAATGACCAAGTGCACGATTTTTCTTATAAAATCAATACAACAAATTAAAACCTTTTTAAGAGGAACTACAGAGTTTTGACTTTCCCATTGCACAAGGGAATATGTAGGCCCGCGGTTCAAAAACCGTGTCAAACTCAAAATAATAATAAACAATTTCTTTTCCTTTTGGTATTCGTAACTTAGCGATAAACACACACACAAACGCGTAAAATTAAATGGGTCCCATCGAGTACGATGGATGTAAGGGGTGCTAATACCTTCCCCTTACATAACCGACTCCCGATCCCACTTTTTGGTCACGTAGACCGCCTTATCCGCTTGTTTTGGGTTTTATCTATATTTCCCCGTTCCTTTTGGAATAAATAAAATTAGGTGGCGATTTCACTAATTTTCGAGAATTAAAATATTTTTGAAAATCGAGTTGCTTCAGTATGGAAACTATTTTGTTCTATAATTTGTTTTCTCGTCCTCCTTTTACCTTTGAAAGGTATTCAACAACATCAAGGGGTAGCTGCATCTGGTGCTCGACAAGTGAACCCTGCTGCAGGTCGGCCTCCAAGGCCGGCTGCTGTCCCTCCATCTGATGAAGCACCTCAGAACAAGCAGCAGAAATCCAAAATTCCAGTATTGGAGAAGCATCTCATAAATCAATTGAGTTCAGATGAGCAAAATTCAATTAACTCGAAATTTCAAGAAGCAACAGAAGCTGAAAAAAAGGTAACTATTGTATATTTATTTCTTTGCAACAATGCCACGTAAAATTATTTTTACTTTTAGGTAAATTAGGAGGTTCTAGCACCTAAATTAGGGAAGGGTAATGAGTTCCTTTTGTTGGAGATTGAACCTCCAACACAATCTTAAAAGACTTAGGATAGTGACAGTCAAGGTATAGCCTATCAGTATCACTTCAGTGGATGTCATGTTTGTTTGCTTATTCCCCCCCACTAACAAAGCTGCAGATTTTTTATTTTAATTTGATTGTAAAGCTCGCATGTTTACATGTCTTGCCTTAACAGTTTGATTATCTATTGGCCAACTGCAAAATCTTACTTTGATTGGTTTGTAGTTTCATCATAAATAGCTCTTTTTGGGGCCATATATGCCATCTTTTAAGGTTGATTAATTTGAGGATATGGTGCAATGCCTGTGTAAGCTGTAGTTGGTTTCAATAGGAATTATGTCTATTCTCTTTAAACAGCATGCTGATTATATTGAAATTTGAAACTTGCATACGTAAATTATTATCTGTTACTTGTATCTACAAAGATTGCGTGTAAAGTTCACGATCTAGATTGCAGTTTGTGCAATGCATATCATTGTGTCAGCTCACGTATGCCTGATTTTACGCTATTCTGATTTGAATTGAAAATGCGATTTTGGTCTCTTCATTTAATTCTAACTGCAGGTAGAAGAACTTGAGAAAGAAATAGTGGAGTCGAGAGAGAAAATAGAATTCTTCCGTGCAAAAATGCAGGAACTTGTGAGTGTTTTCTTTGCTTTATACCTTGTGCCTTATTAAAATTCTATCCTGTTTTCGCTGTGTTCTATTTTCTCTTTATACCTTGTGCCTTATTAAAATCCTATCCTGTTTTGGCTGTGTTCTATTTTCTCTTTTTGGTAGTTTCTTTTCTTGATAAACCAGTGATTTGTTTACTTGTAAAGTGTATCTTGATTTTCATGCTAATCCAGAACCATATTAATGTACTGATATAGCTAGTAATTGAAGTGTAATTTGGGAGACAGATTGTTTACCATTGTGATTTATTGTACTTAGGAAAGAATGAATCTTGCCAAGAACTCTCACTCTGTGATTTTATTTTTTAAAGCTTTAAGGATTGCAAAATATATGTAGGCTGATATTGTTGTTATGCAAATATCACAGATTCGTTGACCGAACTAACCATTTCTAACTATAGGCTTACTGAACAGTGAACACAAATACGTAGGCTCCTATCTTCTTACTGAACTTCTGTTTCTTATATTAATTAATTTGGAGACTGTAAAAATGGTCCCTCTTTTTAGCTTTTAGCTACTTCTTGATATACCTACGAACTACTGGCCCCGAAGAGAGATACCTATGAAATAGATTTGTTCTATGGTGAACACAGGCTGGACTCTTTTGTGTATTTATATAATAAAACTGTGGATACCTAGATGCGAGAAACATATAAAAGCTGCCTTCCATGCAGCCGCTGCATGTGATTAACAATGTCATATTAATACACTTTCTTTTATTTTCTCCTTTTTAAAACAAATTTCTGTTTTTATTTTTCCTGCAAAAGGTTCTGTACAAGAGCAGATGTGACAATCGACTTAATGAGACCATTGAAAGGATATCTGCTGATAAACATGAGGTATTTTTCCTTAGCTTTGCATATATCCTTATTAGGCCTATCATGTTAACTGTTATCATTGGCTCAATTTATTAATTTCAGGTAGAGATTCTAGCAAAGAAATATGAAGAAAAATATAAACAAGTTGGAGATGTATCGTCCAAGTTGACAACCGAGGAAGCCACATTCCGTGACATGCAGGTGCAATAAAATATGGCTTTTCCTGCAACTGATAGCATGCATAGCATATATGCTAACATGTTTTTTTTTTCCTGCATTTTGCATCACTATATCACATTATTTTATTGTATGTATAGGAGAAAAAAATTGAATTATATCAGGGGATTGTCAAGTTGGAACAGGATGTAAATACTGACGACACGATACAGGTATGTTTGAATATGACCCGTTCAGCACATCCATCTTGAGATGTTTTTTTCCTTCTTTTTCATTATCCGATCTAATTATGCAATTTTCAGGGCCGTGCTGGTCGCATCCAATCTTCCCTTGATGAACTAGTGAAATCTCTAAATGAAAGGTGCAAGCAGTATGGGTTACGTGCAAAGCCCACAACACTAGTGGAGCTACCCTTTGGTAATTTCAAATTTATAGTTGTTTTTATATCCTATCAAGTGTTCTTAAGTCTTTTTCATGTCTATAGGTTTATTAATTGATATTTGTTGGATAAGTGTTGCTGGTATTTATTTCGAGGAAGTGGCCTTCTATTGCTGAACTCTACTGGTTTTGAATCAGCATGAAGACTTTTGAGCCAACCTAACTTGATAGAAGTTTCCCGATCAAGTGACATATAACATACACAGTTTAATGATTTTCTAATGTAACCTTATAACTACTTTGTGGCTCACTTCTGTATGGAAAGCCTTATATAATCTTATACAGCTATTGTTTCTGTTTAGCACAAATATTTTCGCATGACATTATTTTTGAAGAATATATTAAAACAAAATAGTGATAATGCATTGGTTGTATGAAAGTAAATGAAACTGGAAACTGGAAACTGGTGGATGTTTCTGACAATAGTGTACAAGATAAACAGCACATTTTGTTCAAATAAAAAAACTTATGTTGCATCAGTCTAATTTTTTTTAATTAAGCTCAGAAAACTCTTCATTACCCGCAAATGACTCTTTATTCTTTCTAAATGCATCTGCTTCATTTATGTTATTCACATGATATATTTGTTGTTGGCCTCTAGATTCAGTTAACACGGTCTCTCATTTGACTTGTTTTAGTTGTTTCATGCCATTTCTTTTTGCTTTGATGTACTCTGTTCACCAGTTTCGAGTGCTGCCCTCTAATATATTTTGATATTGAATAGTATAATCATTACATGTATAAAGTTTTTCTTGTATTATGTGGCCTCACTCAATTTAATCCTCTAGGCTGGCAACCTGGTATCCAAGAAGAGCTGCTGATTGGGATGAGGTTTGGGATAAGCTTGAAGATAAAGGTATCGGAAATAACAACAATTAGACAGAATATTCTATTTCTATTAATTACTAAAAATTCAAAACAAATGACATGCACATTGTTTGGCACCAGCCATAATTTTGAGAATTTTTTGCACAAGGTTATGAAACCATATTGACGTGGCTAATTATCATTTTATCTGGAGGATTAGTTGATATATTGCCCACATATTGCATGTCTGCATCTTCAAACTTAAATTGGTTTCTTTTGCGTTTTTGGCTAGTGAGCTATACTTTTTTATACTATATTATGTATTCATTTTCTAAGCTTAACTGTTTGTCTAAATGTGTGAGATCAATCATTTTGATTACTTATATGGTTTAGATTTAGAAGATAGAATAACCCAAAATTAGGTTATATTTAAGAGAAATTATGATTTTTGTATGATTAAAGTTATGGGTAACTGCAGATTCTTTATTTTCTGATTTGCATCCATTCTCTTTTGGAGAATGTTGGAAAAATATGAATAATTTCTTGGTTATTTATTATTCTTTCTTCTAGCAGAATTTGCTCTTGTAAAAGAGTACACTCTTGATGTGCAAAACACCATAGCGCCTCCAAAACAAAAGTTACCAAAGGCTGTGAGCGCCAAAGCTATGGATATTGGCAGTCCAAAACTTGCTGCGTCACCTAAGAGTGATGATGATAAGTCAGAAAAACCTCAGACTACAAATGAACAGGGAGAAGACAACGGATCTCCTTATAATAAAAGTGATGATGGATCTGCAAAAAGTGCTCCTAATATTCCATTTGCAAGCAGTACTATTGGAAGTCCGCACAGGGACTTTGTTGATTCTGACATTCAAAAGACTTCTGGTGAAGATAGCTCTCCCCGTAATCAAGATGCCGCGCAAGACACCCAAAGGTACTGTTTCTAAGTTTTGTACCCTAGATTTGCACCCACATTTGGATTTTACTGATCACATATTCTCTGCGCCCTTTTGAAGGTTGTGACAATCATAATAATTATCAATAAGATGGTGATTATGTGTATTACATTTTTGCTTCCATTTAGCATGTTGTGTGTGGGTAACTTATGTTTGACATGGATTAAGGGCCCGTGTGAACAATAGGATAGGAGTTTGATCTTTGCTGCCTCATTTTTCTATATCTTTAGTTCAAAAAAGTAGAGTGTTCATGTGTGTTGTACATTTTTCAACTTGAAGGGCTTTTGTCTCTAGATGCGTGCATGTGCGTGAGGGACCTGCTAACAACTTAGGCTTTTAAGTGATTTCTTAATATGTAATAATATATTGTGCACTGCGCTTCAAGAGAGAGTCACAATAAAGTTATTCACACTTCAAGAGAGAGTCACAATTAAGTTATTCACTTCAATGGTTTGGACCTTCACGATTTTGTTTCTTACTTGCACTTTGCTTTGGGCCATAGCTTCATGGAAATTTAAATAGTCCTTTGGAAAACTTGTATGATTGATTTATCATTAAACCTTCACAAGGAAGCCTCACGGTTTTGGTGTTCCTGTCTGAACCCTGCATTTCACCTTGATACGACAATACTAATTGTCATATAGCTTTAACTTACCAAATGATGGAAAATTCACCAAGTATTATGAACTTGTTGTCGTATGCACTAAAACTCTTTGGCGGACTTTGATTGATATGACTTGAACTTTTACTGTTTTACAAGCATATACATGATATGGAGCTGAGCCCACTTAGTGTGATAAAATTTGGTTGTTGTTATCCTTACGCATGATAAGGAGGTTTGTTCCCGACTGTGGGTTTGAAAGGTTATTTGTTTAAAAATGGTTTTGGTTCATGTCCCGTCCACAGTTACCATATATATATATATATATATATATATATATATATATATATATATATATATATATATATATATATATATATATATATATATTTGTGTAATATAGATTTTGTGATCTTGTCAAATAATTGACTGTATATAATCTTGCATATGCAGTGATCACGGTGGTGAGAAGTCCTTATTTTCTGAAGACAAAGTTTTTGATGAATCTCATTGGGGGGGAACCTTTGACGCAAATGATGATATTGATTCAGTTTGGGGATTCAGTGCCAGTAGCATCACTAAGGAGGTATGCAAGTTCTCATCCTTAATGTATTGTTTCTGAAAAATTCTTTCTTCTTTTGAAGGATGCATCTGTCTAAATTTCTCCTGCTATATTCTAACTTTTCATCTCCAATGTTGGTGGTTTAATTACTGCATTTCTCCTGCTATGTTCTAACTTTTCATCACCAATTTTGGAAACACTAACCGGATAGTCTAGCAGGCCTATTTATACCGGTATTCTAGGAAATGATGCAAAACTAGTACCATTACTCAACATGATAAAACTCCGTACACAAAAGTGATTATATGAATAGTCTTTATAAATTTTAGTCAAGAAAAAGGTAGTTACAAATTGCTATGGATAAAAAGGCAAGGCTGTACTGATGTTTACTAGGAATATGTCACCATTGAGAACTGTCAACACTGTGGTTGTTTAACAAGTTGATTTATACATTCCGAGTTTATGGCTCTAGTTATCAAAGTTGAGTTAACTCACATGCGCTATAGTTTTAACCAACCTGGTTGGGTTCACATAGACTCGCAGGTTAGTGGATGATTGAACAAGTCTACAACATAATTGTTACTTTTCCTAAAATGTGTTTTTTATTTTTCTAAAAATCCAAAATGCAACAGCTGCATGATAAGGATCTGTACTGCATAAAATGTTAACCTCACAGTGACAGCACTCAATTCCTCACATGCACCTGATATCCCTATACAAACTCATCTGCAAAGGAGGTGACCAATGTGTTATTTAGTGTCAACTCCACAGCTCCCACACACAAAGTCACTAACCAGAAAACCAGAATAAACCTGTCATTGCAAGTTAGCGACGAACTCAATACACCAATGTAGTGAATGTACCTAGCTCTGCTGAGTTGAATCCCAGCCCCAACGTCAGAAGAAGTCCCACAATCCTTTGTTTTTAGTAATTTTGGACCATGTTCATCGATTTTGAATTTGTTATATTTTGTGTGTGCTAAGTATGTACCTATCTTGTGTTTGTTTTGTATTTTTGTATCAAGTCAACTCAATAGTTGAGACAATGGAGCGTTCACGAGTTTTATATGAATTATCGAGTTTGACAACCTTGCTCAACACATCAATACAACACTCACTATCATATGTATGCATATTAGGAAAAAGGGATTATTGATGCAAAATGTACTCAGCAATACAAGACTCGCCATCTGAAGTATGCATATAGAGGAAAAAAAGATTATTGATGCATAATATACTCAACAAGGCTCAGCTAAACTAGACTTCCCCTAATGAACATTATTGTGAGGCTTGAAACTGAATAATTTACCTCAAAATATGAATTCTGCTGATACAAAAAGCCTTTGATCATATTTCGTTGCACAGTCCTTAATTCAACTTTATAATTTATTATTCCTTTTCTTGAATCATCAATTAGGAGTTAGGACTACATTGCCAGTTGAGAGTATTCATTGAGGCATTGCTTTTGGCCCTTAGTGCAAAGCTCTTTATATATTACATCTCCAATAGTTGATACCTCCATTCGTATAAATCCTTCCCAAAACTACATATCCTTTGTAGTTTTATTTTATTGTGTGCAATATGTACTCCTTAATCATTAGAACTCTTCCGACTTCTTGTGGCACCGTATCATTGGATTTTTCTAGACAGATGAGGATGGTATAGGTCTTTTGCTTTCTTTTGTAAATTACAATGAAACCTGACAATTGATATGCAGCTTCCCTATGTCTATGGAGAATATGACTGGGAAGTACAGGAGGTTTCGATAGTTATACGATACTTCTGATTGATTCAAATCATGGCTATTTGGTTATTATGAATTTATTTGATAAGATTTTATGACTGTTTCTTAGCATCAAAGGGTTAGATGTCATCCTTTTATACTCTTAATAAGATTTGTTTTTACTTTTTATTACAGGAGAGGGATCTTGATGGAGCTGGAGACAACTATTTCTTTGGTTCTAGAGACCTGGGCCTCAACCCCATTAAAACAGCGACACCACAGGCTGGTGGTCCTTTCCAAAAGACCAGTGGGTTCAGTTTTGATGATTCTGTCCAAGCACCCCACTTTTCAGCTCTGGTAGCTCCCCTCAAAAGCCCAAAGACTGGTTGGAAAACGCCTTTGACTTTTCAAGATTTGATTCATTTAGCACACATGATAGTGCATCTTTACCTGCTCCGGAAGCACCAGTACGATTTGATTCATTTAGCACACATGATAGTGCATCTTTACCTGCTCGGGAAGCACCAGTACGATTTGATAGTGCATATTTGAGGAATAACACTTGTTTTAACATAATAATTTTTTAAAAAAAATTATTAAAAACCGAACCGGATAACTATACCATATGTTATCCGGTTGGCATATAATAACAAACTGGAACTCACAACACCATGTTATCCGGTTGGTTAATGTTGTTAATCGGATAACACATGGCCATGTCTTTCGGGTAAAAAAGACGAACCAAATTTAGGTTAGATAGGTTATCCGATTTATGAAAAAATACCGAATTTCTCCATTCTTAGTTATTCGGTTCTTAGAATCGAGCTCCCACTTGTCTGTTTGGCATGTGCTTAGATGAATAGTGAAAATAATAAAATATTCGACAGAAAAGTGAAAATAATAAAAGGATAAAGTTAAAATATTTTTAAATTTATAGGAGTAGAGAAATAAATATAGGGGTATAAGGTAAAATTTTCCTGTGGTCTGTTTTGGTTTGTTTTGTGAAACATGTTAACTGTGCCAGGATGCGTGCCATTTGATTATTAGATGCTGTTTTGCAAAATTGAGAAAGAAAAGTCCGTACCTCAATACCTGTTTGTTAGCACCTAGCTAACATGTTTTACATTTCTTTCACGTATAATAATACTATATATCAATCAACCACTGATAGCATAGTAGCAAGCAAAATCACATTCAATTATTAAGCAAGACCGCCGCAATATTTGATTTTAAAAAATAATAAAATCAATTTGATACCATCATGTCACTTTGGAACTTTATAGAAAGATAGTGGTGGACCAAATTTATAAGCAAACAACAAATCCTAAAAGCTTTTGGTGCAATTTAGTATTTGTTTTTTCTTTATCTCTTCAACTTTAGTGTAAGTTAAGAGTTTGAATGATAGGATAAGTTGTGGTGATTGAATTCTCACTTTTTTGTGTTTAGATGAATAGTGAAAATAATAAAATATTCGGAAAAGTGAAAATAATAAAAGGATAAAGTTAAAATATTTTTAAATTTATAGGAGTAGAAATAAATATAGGGTATAAGGTAAAATTTTCCCGTGGTCTGCTTTTGGTTTGTTTTGTGAAACATGT
Organism: Vicia sativa; assembly: GCA_021764765.1. Classification (NCBI taxonomy): domain Eukaryota; kingdom Viridiplantae; phylum Streptophyta; class Magnoliopsida; order Fabales; family Fabaceae; genus Vicia; species Vicia sativa. The sequence goes on from CM038795.1 coordinate 2,171,674, forward strand.
TAATCGTGCTGGATGTGCTATTTGATTATTAGATCTGTTTTGCAAAATTGAGAAAGAAAAGTCCGTACTCAATACTTTGTTAGCACCTAGCTAACATGTTTTACATTTCTTTCACGTATAATAATACTATATATCAATCAACCACGATAGCATAGTAGCAAGCAAAATCACATTCAATTATTAAGCAAGACGCAATGCCGCAATATTTGATTTTAAAAAATAATAAAATCAATTTGATACCATCATGTCACTTTGGAACTTTATAGAAAGATAGTGGTGGACCAAATTTATAAGCAAACAACAAATCCTAAAAGCTTTTGGTGCAATTTAGTATTTGTTTTTTCTTTATCTCTTCAACTTTAGTGTAAGTTAAGAGTTTGAATGATAGGATAAGTTGTGACTGATTGAATTCTCACTTGTTTGGCATGTGCTTAGATGAATAGTGAAAATAATAAAATATTCGACAGAAAAGTGAAAATAATAAAAGGATAAAGTTAAAATATTTTTAAATTTATAGGAGTAGAGAAATAAATATAGGGGTATAAGGTAAAATTTTCCTGTGGTCTGTTTTGGTTTGTTTTGTGAAACATGTTAACTGTGCCAGGATGCGTGCCATTTGATTATTAGATGCTGTTTTGCAAAATTGAGAAAGAAAAGTTCGTACCTCAATACCTGTTTGTTAGCACCTAGCTAACATGTTTTACATTTCTTTCACGTATAATAATACTATATATCAATCAACCACTGATAGCATAGTAGCAAGCAAAATCACATTCAATTATTAAGCAAGACTGCAATGCACTGCAATATTTGATTTTAAAAAATAATAAAATCAATTTGATACCATCATGTCACTTTGGAACTTTATAGAAAGATAGTGGTGGACCAAATTTATAGCAAACAACAAATCCTAAAAGCTTTTGGTGCAATTTAGTATTTGTTTTTTCTTTATCTCTTCAACTTTAGTGTAAGTTAAGAGTTTGAATGATAGGATAAGTTGTGACTGATTGAATTCTCACTTGTCTGTTTGGCATGTGCTTAGATGAATAGTGAAAATAATAAAATATTCGACAGAAAAGTGAAAATAATAAAAGGATAAAGTTAAAATATTTTTAAATTTATAGGAGTAGAGAAATAAATATAGGGGTATAAGGTAAAATTTTCCTGTGGTCTGTTTTGGTTTGTTTTGTGAAACATGTTAATCGTGCTGTGATCGTGCCATTTGATTATTAGATCTGTTTTGCAAAATTGAGAAAGAAAAGTTCGTACCTCAATACCTGTTTGTTAGCACCTAGCTAACATGTTTTACATTTCTTTCACGTATAATAATACTATATATCAATCAACCACTGATAGCATAGTAGCAAGCAAAATCACATTCAATTATTAAGCAAGACTGCAATGCACTGCAATATTTGATTTTAAAAAATAATAAAATCAATTTGATACCATCATGTCACTTTGGAACTTTATAGAAAGATAGTGGTGGACCAAATTTATAAGCAAACAACAAATCCTAAAAGCTTTTGGTGCAATTTAGTATTTGTTTTTTCTTTATCTCTTCAACTTTAGTGTAAGTTAAGAGTTTGAATGATAGGATAAGTTGTGACTGATTGAATTCTCACTTGTCTGTTTGGCATGTGCTTAGATGAATAGTGAAAATAATAAAATATTCGACAGAAAAGTGAAAATAATAAAAGGATAAAGTTAAAATATTTTTAAATTTATAGGAGTAGAGAAATAAATATAGGGGTATAAGGTAAAATTTTCCTGTGGTCTGTTTTGGTTTGTTTTGTGAAACATGTTAACTGTGCTAGGATGCGTGCCATTTGATTATTAGATGCTGTTTTGCAAAATTGAGAAAGAAAAGTCCGTACCTCAATACCTGTTTGTTAGCACCTAGCTAACATGTTTTACATTTCTTTCACGTATAATAATACTATATATCAATCAACCACTGATAGCATAGTAGCAAGCAAAATCACATTCAATTATTAAGCAAGACTGCAATGCACTGCAATATTTGATTTTAAAAAATAATAAAATCAATTTGATATCATCATGTCACTTTGGAACTTTATAGAAAGATAGTGGTGGACCAAATTTATAAGCAAACAACAAATCCTAAAAGCTTTTGGTGCAATTTAGTATTTGTTTTTTCTTTATCTCTTCAACTTTAGTGTAAGTTAAGAGTTTGAATGATAGGATAAGTTGTGACTGATTGAATTCTCACTTGTCTGTTTGGCATGTGCTTAGATGAATAGTGAAAATAATAAAATATTCGACAGAAAAGTGAAAATAATAAAAGGATAAAGTTAAAATATTTTTAAATTTATAGGAGTAGAGAAATAAATATAGGGGTATAAGGTAAAATTTTCCTGTGGTCTGTTTTGGTTTGTTTTGTGAAACATGTTAACTGTGCCAGGATGCGTGCCATTTGATTATTAGATGCTGTTTTGCAAAATTGAGAAAGAAAAGTCCGTACCTCAATACCTGTTTGTTAGCACCTAGCTAACATGTTTTACATTTCTTTCACGTATAATAATACTATATATCAATCAACCACTGATAGCATAGTAGCAAGCAAAATCACATTCAATTATTAAGCAAGACTGCAATGCACTGCAATATTTGATTTTAAAAAATAATAAAATCAATTTGATATCATCATGTCACTTTGGAACTTTATAGAAAGATAGTGGTGGACCAAATTTATAAGCAAACAACAAATCCTAAAAGCTTTTGGTGCAATTTAGTATTTGTTTTTTCTTTATCTCTTCAACTTTAGTGTAAGTTAAGAGTTTGAATGATAGGATAAGTTGTGACTGATTGAATTCTCACTTGTCTGTTTGGCATGTGCTTAGATGAATAGTGAAAATAATAAAATATTCGATAGAAAAGTGAAAATAATAAAAGGATAAAGTTAAAATATTTTTAAATTTATAGGAGTAGAGAAATAAATATAGGGGTATAAGGTAAAATTTTCCTGTGGTCTGTTTTGGTTTGTTTTGTGAAACATGTTAACTGTGCCAGGATGCGTGCCATTTGATTATTAGATTTGTTTTGCAAAATTGAGAAAGAAAAGTCCGTACTCAATACATTTGTTAGCACCTAGCTAACATGTTTTACATTTCTTTCACGTATAATAATACTATATATCAATCAACCACTGATAGCATAGTAGCAAGCAAAATCACATTCAATTATTAAGCAAGACTGCAATGCACTGCAATATTTGATTTTAAAAAATAATAAAATCAATTTGATACCATCATGTCACTTTGGAACTTTATAGAAAGATACTGGTGGACCAAATTTATAAGCAAACAACAAATCCTAAAAGCTTTTGGTGCAATTTAGTATTTGTTTTTTCTTTATCTCTTCAACTTTAGTGTAAGTTAAGAGTTTGAATGATAGGATAAGTTGTGACTGATTGAATTCTCACATTGTTTATGAGTGGGTGAAATATTAAATTTATTAGAAAGGATTTATCGACATATGATTTGGTGGGGGAGTGGAGTTTGTTTTAGTTTGTTGAGTTTGATACGAACTCTTGGCCGCTTTCGCTAATGAATTATTTTAACAATAGTATAAAATTCTGAATATCCAATGGATTTGGCCGGTAAGGCTTCCACCACTCAAAGGAATCACTTTCAAACATTACTTGATTAAAGTTCATAACTATTGCTTGTTGAATAGCTTCTTTGAGTTGTAAGACTTCCTCCTTTACGATGGAAAGCTTCCAAGGATCCCATGCCACACCTCTGCTATAAGAAAATTATCCGAATTATGCCATAGACACCAACATCAATTCAAAGTTTAAACATATTTTCAAAGTCAATATTGTTAGAGAGGAAATTCCGAGTAGGGAGCACTTTGCTTGGGACACTTGTTTTTTGTGAGAGAACACTATATATCTATCTAAAACTTTAAGGTGATAGGTGTGTGGGTTCTCTCACTTATATAGTATTCAATCTTTCTTTTCCTAATCAATGTGAGACTTCTTCCTCACACTTAATTCTCAACCGATATAACCTTTTCATTTGAAACTCCTTAATTATGAGTCGCAAGTTTTCATGTTTCGAAATCATTTTTCAAAGTTTTCAAGTGACAAAAAAAGACAAATTGATGGTAGAATCTCATAGTGACTTGTTAGAAATTCGATTCGGAAGTTTAATTTAATTTATGGTTTTTTAAGAGCCCTAATCTTGATGCTTGAAACAAAAGTGAATCAAATCATAGAATATAATATAGCAAAATGAGTATTTGGGCAAGTTTGACACTTGGCAAATACTCCATCCATCTTCTATTTGTTACTATTGCTAAAACAAGAAACTTTTTTTAATGTATTTTATTTGATTTTATTTATTAAATCATATAAATCTTTTGTTTGTTGTGGGACATGATTTCATAAATTTTGTCTGCTTGGGTTATGGGAAACGATTCACGCTTAATTAATGTTGATTTTGTTTTTGGGATAATTTATTCATTTTATTTGAATTCGTTTAACCCAATGCAACGTTTCAGTATCTTCCAAATTTTCATTTTTATTTGAATTCATTTTCCTCAAACACAACAACACAAAAATTCAAAACTCTTTTTCTTCATCTTCTTCGTTCACACCGATCCCAATCCAAACCCTAATCCTAATCCTACTTCTTCTCCACCGTCTAATATCCCAAAATCCACACCTCTCTCAGCCATAACCTTCAATTTCTGGGATGAGGATGAATTTGAGGGTTTTCCAACCGAACAACACCCTGACCATATCATTACGAGGAACCAAGGTACAATAGTGAGTGAAAGGAATATTCTGTTGATTATATATGTTTATGTTCCCATTGAAGTCGAATAAAAAATGACAGAAAAAGCGGCAACCGCAGAAGCACTGAAATCAATGTCCTTCGTAGAATCATCCTACAATATGTATGTTTTTGTTAACTCTAATACACACCTTTCCCTTCACTTATCAATCTTCATTTTCCAATTTTCGCAGATTCTTGACTGCTTACCAGAGATTTCAGGTCGTTAGAAGCATCGGTGAAGATTGTATTCAAGATCCAATTTTCCAATTTTCGCAGATTCTTGACTGCTTCCCATTTGCTATGATGACTTCGAAGCTTCTGTGAGAATGCACATTGCTCAGGTCAAAATGACACAACACCTATCAATTTAATTTTTCTATAGTTTTTATTAAGGTACTGTGTGATTTATATATCTATGGTGTCATGAAAGCAATCAATGTGAACAAGCTAACATCCGCTGGTTGCCGAGTCAATATATGCGTTGTTGATTGATTTGCTAAGCTTAATAACAAAATAGGTGTAGATTTGAAAGAAGTTGAAGTTTTTGGCTGCTACTTGATCAGATTTAGAAAGTCGTTGGGGTGAGTTAGGAGCTAAAAGAAAGAGACCTTCAGAACTTTGGGTGAGTTTTTGAGCTCCTAACCCAATTTATTTATTTTGATATTGATAACTGACATTATGCTAGAGTAGTTTTTTGGTATTGATGTTTATGTATAACTTGGCAGGGAGAGCAGTAAAAGAGGTGGATTTTTGTGAACTATACCGATGAATTGACCTCAGTTGGTTCCTCGAAGTTAGTTTTGATTGCTTCTTACTCAATTCATTGTTTATAGTTTGATGAAAATTTACTTGATTTTTGACTATGGTTGCAGAGCTGCTGAGGTGGATAATAGATTTAAAAAACCATGACTGTTTAAGGCCCCGAGATATAATGAAACATAGCGTAATCGTGAACAAAAGGAGAAAATTTTGGAGATACTAATTCAAAGGAAAAGCTTGATTACATTCATGCTCGAGCACGTAGTGGTCAAGCCACTGATAGTCATAGCTTAGTAGAAAGATTAAGTAGAATTTTATAATACTATTCAGTTCTGTTCTACAATGAAATCAATTAGACATTTGTTTGTTTGTTTTTTCAGTATATTTTTCGGTATGCTTTCTCAAACTCATCATACCATTTATTCGATATAGTCGCTTTTGTTATTTTGATGCTTTCTTATTTTGTATAAACTGGATGCCTTTGTTTTCATTGAAATTGTTTCTTGCAGGACCGATTTGGTAATCCTCTTACCGCAGCCAAATTTTCACCCGACCTGTTTATAGGTTCAGTGTTGGCTGATTTACAGGTGTCAGGAGGTGTTTCCATAGTTAGTTTCAAAGATAAATTTCGTGTAGAGACTACAATGCTAAAGTTTCTATCTCATGTTTTTCTTTTTGACTTACTTTGCTAATCTTCAGTATTGCCTCTATATATTTCTTTACCGCTTATGCAATCATGGTTGCTTGAGAATTATTTGAATTCATGTTTCATTTAAGTTGATCAAAAGATTTGCTTCTTTTATTTTCTTCAGGAATTGCTTTTGTTTTGAATCACACTTCTATGATGTTACTTCATTGATGCTATGATTTTTGTAAGCTTCATAAATGTAGTGGTTTTATTGATAATTTTGATCAAAGGAAAACCTACTATTGAGGGGGGAAATTCAACTGCACAATTACATGATTTAATTACCATTTTGTTTTACAATAGAGAGCCACAAACACCGGAAGAAGTTCTTTGAATTCTTATTGTTACTAAGATATGTTTTTGTTTATTTCATGTGACATTTTTGTTTCAGTATATATTTTTCTCTCTGTAGAGGTCAATCTTTGCAATTTAAGCCTGTGAACTTGAACTACTTTTCATGGTCTCTAAGCTTTCGGAAATAATTTTTTATGATCTCTAAGCTATTGGAATTAGGAAGCACTGTTCGTGGTCTCTAAGCTATTACTTTTCATGGTCTCTAAGCTATTGGACATAATTTTTCTGCTATTAGATATAAATTTGAACTACAAAAGAAAATGTAATTTTTCTACTATTGGATATAATTTCATATTGACTCTAATTTTCTGCTACTTAGGCATTGTTGCCTTAATGTGTTACATTAAGGCACATACTTTAACGGCATGATGATTTTACGATATTGGTCCTGATATAAAGAGCATCACACTATTCACTGATTCAAGCATTCATATCTTTTCGTATGTTTAATACTTTAGCTGTTATTCTTTGTTTATTCATTAAGAAAATAATGTCACAAATTATAGTTTCCTGTCATGAGTTTGCAGATATAGGCTGCTTATGTACTTGCATATTTCCCCCGTGAATCATTAATGTTCAATTACTAAAAGCTAATCAAAAAAATAGTTTGTGTATTTTTTTCAATTCATGTGTTACTTGGATATATAACGTATCCTCATTTTTTTAAAGCAACTAAGCATTCTAATAGGTACTTATCAATGTCATGTTTTATATAGAAGTGGATTTAAATGTTTATATAAATAACTTTTTGTATGTTTGACGATTTATTAATTGTAATGAATAATAAATAAAAGGGAGAATATAAATAATTTATTCAAATCCACGTTCCTATTCATAGTTGAAAAGATTAGTTATTAAGGTTATAGTTTATTGTATTTTTGCATTTTTGACCATTTATTTTTTTAATAAATAACAATTGAAAGAGATAATATATTTAAGTAAAAGAATTATAAAAGAATTATATAGAATTTTTTTAAACAATTTAATTTAAAAAACGTGGTTTGAAAGAAAAAGTTAATGGGATAAAGATAATAAAAAAACATTGATGTAAAACGTGATTTGAAAATTATAAGTATTTTTATGAACCATAAACGTAGTTCTTACCATATATCTTTGGTAGCGTGCACCCGTGCAATGCACGGATAAGTGACATGAAACAATAACATATTTTCATTGAATGAGAATGTAAAACTCTTTTACACTGTCAGTCTATGTCTATTAAACTATTCTTTAAAATAATTTTTTTAGGAGTGTAGTTAAAAACTTTCAAAACAAATATAAAATAAAAGATAATAAACAATAATAAAATTAAGTAGAAGAAAATAAGAATCATAATATTAAAAATTCAAAGTCTCTTACCTATAAAAAATATCAATAATAAGTAAATAACAATACATAATATTAGTATTAAAAATATATATGTTTGTAACTCTTGACAATATAATTTAATTATCTATTTAAATTGATGTAATGGAATTACAGGATCCACGTTTTGGTTTTCAATTTAATTAATAATTGATTTATAAAATAGATTTGACAGGAAAGAAAGAAGATCATAGTTTTGATTTTATTAATTAATTAAAACTTTTATTATTAGTAATGTACATTTTTTTTATTATTTTCTAATTTAACAATTTAACAATTTAAATTACATTTTTTTATTAAAATGTAATTTATTTATTTTATAAATATTATTATCTACTAAAAGTTTTGGCAGGAAAATTTATTAAAAGAAATTGTAGAATTATAATTTAATATAATAATTTATTTGTAAATTTCAAATAATTATAAAATAATTTTTAATTTAAATTTTTTGTCACGTGCGCCTCCCACGGTATACGCACTAGTAGATGTTATTCCAAAAACAAAAAAAGAAATTAGTATGTGGCATATGGGAGGCAAGCAAAGGCAATAAGGAAGTGGCACGTATCGGGTAACGAGGAGCACACGAATTTGTTGGGACATTCAAGTTGAAGAAAACCTCATCTCTTCTCCTCTCTGCAATACCACCACATAGTTTCCATGTCTTATACAAAATCTTGCATTTCTTATTCTGCTCTACCCTTCTTCCAACGGAGGGCTCCCCAACCTGCTTCTTCACCTTTTCATCACACAGGTCCCTTGTTTTTATTTCTTCATTCTTCACTTCTATTATCTTCTAATCCTGATTTCTTTCAGTTCATTCCTCAGGAACATTCACTCCACAGTGTTTATATGGGAACACCACTTTTTCTTTAACACCTAAAAGATTAAGTGCCAAGTTTTCAAAGAATCACAGATTCTATATCCCTAGAAGTACTACTTCTTCTTCTTCAAATTCCACTGATGATGATGACACCCCTAATCAGACTAAGGCATGTAGTTATATACCTTGTTTTGTTATCTATTATCTATCTTCATATATATGCTTTATTACTTACTGTTCAATTTCTTTCTGAATCTTACAGAAGACACCATTTGGATATTCAAGGAAAGATGTTATTTTAATTGGACTTGGTCTTACTTTTCTTGGCATTGGCTTAAAAGCCGGATTAGAGGTACATTTGGCCTAACCGCGTAAACAAATATCATGTCTAATGTATTCGATTAATAATGCAACTATTGTTGGATATAATGTGCAGTATGTTGGAGTTGATCCACTCCAAGCTGGAAATGTGGTTCAACTTGTCTTGGTTTTGGGCCTCACTATTGGATGGATCTCAACATATATCTTCAGAGTTTCAAACAAGGAAATGACATATGCGCAGCAGCTTCGCGACTACGAAAGCAAAGTCATGGAGGTAAATTTGTCGCCTTTCTCTTGTTTTAAGCATAAGAATGGCAAGTATGTGTGTATGAGTTGTTGTTATTGGTCCAATTTGTTCTTTTTCTTCCTTCTTGAAATTGGGTGGTAAGAATGTTAGACAGTAAAGAACAAACAAGAGAATAAACTAAGTGTAGCAGAGATGAGGATGTTGCTTTGTATCTGCGATAAGATTAGAATTAGACAAGATAAAATTAGAAATGACAATATTAGAAACTGATGATACATGTGACTAATTAAAAATTCTCAATTTGGAAGCATCTTAGAGAATGAGAAACATTCATATATCTTAGAAGAAATGCTTTGGACAGAAATATTTGAAGCTTGAAACTTGGGTCTGCAGCATGATGTGTGTTTATCCTAAAATTGTTTCTAGTAACATGTTTTGGTCAAAGACAATTATGTCGTAAGTCAGATATTAAAAAATCAAAATCAATTGCTTTGTGCCTTGTCATTTCTCTCAGTGCATTTTATGAAGAATGTTGCCTTTCATTGGTACTACTTGCATTTTGATATGAAATCTTGATACTACTACACACACCTTTCCAGTTTTCATCATTTGGGAAACTATTCTTTATATTGCTACGAATAAAATGAGTCTGCAGCATGATGTGTGTTTACATTGTTTCTCAAAATATAATGCCACCCCTATTGAATCTGCAGAAACGGTTAGAGTCCCTGACAGAAGCAGAGCTACAAGTACTGCTTCAAGAAATTGAGGAAGAGAAGAGTCGTTAGCTATAGCTGGTGATTGATGAAGAGGTGAATTGAAGTAGTTTGTTTGTATATAAACAATCAAGTTTTACAGCAGTAATTAAACAGAAATGATAATCTCTATATGGACTAGTTTAGAAAGGTTTCTGCTATGTTTTTACTACAGTTCACTCTCAAACAAAATATAGTGTTTGGTATCTTATTAGCAAAATGTAATATGCAAGATTATTCGCAAAACACATACAGAAGTGACACATTTTATGTGTTTGAAGATGTAAATCACATAATTAGGTGTTTCTTAATCATTACACTATGAGAAAATGAAGTTTGCCATAATTATTGGTTATATACCAGAACCATTCACGTGCAGATGCGTCTCTATTTTGTAGTATATCATATGACAGAACCATTTCACGTGCATTTGCTGGTTTGAGGGGCACTTGGTTTGATCCTGAAGCAAAAAAATCTAGCTAATAGGCCTTCCACAACTAATTTAGGTCATTTCTTGTCCATATTGAAAGGCATGCAAAATTAACACTTAGCTTTTGTTGTTTGCATCTTAGATTTCTAAAATTTTCTGAACCTTTTAAATTGATTAAATGCATCATATTTTTATTTGCGCTCAAACTGTCTTGCAAACTTGGAAGTAATAGTAACTTTTTTTTGAAGGAGTAAACGGAAAATAATTTGTGCTAATACATTTATAAAATAACTTGTTGTTCAACACAATTACTGTTTAGTTGTAAATCTTTGTGTCGAAGTAGTATGTTGCTCAATAGAACTAAACTACTGTGTCAAATTAATCTAGCGTGTATGTTGAGTTGTATTAGATGTCGAAGTGCTGAAGCAAGTTGCTTCATACATGATTTCGATTTAGACAAAAAAATAATAATATTGGGCTTTTGTGTTTTGAGCCTTGACTTAGAGTGGGAGCTAACCTAAAACTATAAATAGATGGAGTAACCCCTATTATTGTACACAACTCGTAATTACAGAATTTGCAAATGCAAATGAATAACAGAGAGTTACTACGAAGAAATCACCATGTTTTTTCCTAATTTTCTTTCTTCCTTAATATTCTTTCTTTCATTGTTATCGTGTATTGATAACAATCTTGTTCGTCAAGACTAATAGAAATTCTTCATAGGTTTTGGTGAATTTCTAACAAATGGTATCAGAGTCTTCGGTTTCGAGAAAAAGAACGACTTACTTGTATAAAAAAGTACCCCACATGGTCATTGGTAAGTGTCCTGCATGTGGGTAAAGAGTGTCCCGTTGAAGAGAGTCAACGACAATACAAAGTGTACGTGGAAGAAAAAGCTTTCACTTGATGGAGATCATTGTGGACTCACACTTGAGGGGGAGTATTGAGAATATGGCAAGTGTGAGAAATAGTCTCACATTGGATAAAATCATGAGTGCAACTTGTCCATTAGATGCTTTGCATGATGTCAAAACTAGAAAAACTTAGCATTTCTCTATATTGGACGGTATCTCCATGTCATGTGACACTCCCTTGCATTAGAGGTCTTAGGAATTATTAAAAACCACTTTCAAATTGACCAAAACTTTGAAAATCAATTTTCTACATAATAATAACTTGCAAGTGCCGACACATACGTGTTTCAGGACGACACATGTAACCCAATATTAAAACATGTAGCTTTTGTTTGACATAGGGTGAACATACTATAACTTTTAGTTTTATGTGTCGACATATACAATTTTCAAGTCAGCACATGTGTTACAGTATTTAAGCCAAAAGTTATTGTCTTGCATAGGCCGACATATATGCATTTTCAGGCCGACACATATTGTTATTTTTTATTTTATGTGCCGACACATTCGCATTTCAGGCCGACACATATTGTTTGACAGGATCAATTTTTTTAATTCTTTTAAATTTTGAAAATTACCTCTTTGCATCCAAACTTACACAAATATAAATACATCATTCACACATCATTCCAACTTGATGATACTATAAACACTTACTACATTTGCTCTTTACCTAAACCTCCAACCTATGCATACACACTAAAAAATCACACATAATAATCTTTTATCGGGGTGCCATCTAGACGAAGTTCGATAACGTCCAATTAGATTTGTTGTAATCAAGAATATTGGGTTGAGATTTGTAGGGGGTTCTAGGGTTTTCCCTCCAAGATCTTTGATAGATTTGAGTGTTTTGTTCAAGACTTTCAAAAGGGGATTGCGATCAAGCCAAAAGCCTGCGGAGTTTGGTACCCAAGAAAGTAGCAAGAGAACGACAAATCAAATTGAAAGTGCTTGTGTTCAATAGTTACAATTGATCGTGCACAAAAGAGCTTTAAAGTTTGGTACCCAAAGGAGTAGCAAGATCCGATAAATTAATTATGGGCTATTGTGTCTTGGTCTTGTTAAAGATCAAAAGAAAAAAGGGTTTAATCAACAACAAACAATTAGGGTTTGTAGGGTTGTTCTTGGAACACTTATCTTGTAATCGATTTTTTGCAAAGTAAGATTGATGTCTCAATTTCAATTGAAATTGGAGGCACACGTAGCCACTAGCGAGGACATTATGGTGAACTGTTGTAACAAATCATTATGTCGCTCTCTATTATCTCTTTATTACCTTTTATTTTTCATTATGTAATTTATTGAATTTCATAGTTTAATCGATAGACTCGTAAGAATTTTTCTGTGATTGTTTTGGTTTAAAATGGTTGTTGATTATCTTATAATCACTTTGATTATAAGTGTTTTTTCATATCAACAAAACTCAAGGGTTTTTTTTTTTAAATTACTTCGCACATCAAGTGTTTGACAAATTGTATTGTTCTACATTTTTGTTTAATTTTAGTGAATTTCTTAACCCACCCCATGGGGTGGAATTAAACCCTATGCATTTTCGAAAATGTCCTAAGAAAATCGAAAGTATACTTCCGGTACGCACTATTTTCTAAAATATTTGAGTGAAACCAGAAGTATACTTTCAGTACACACTGTATTTTAAAATATTTGGGTTAAAACCGGAACTATATTTCCGGTTCCAAACTAAATAAAAAAATATTGGGAAATTATTCTCAATTCAGTCTCACATACAAACTTTATTCTATCTGTAAAATAAAACAATTTGATTTAACAAAATAAAACCAAACATTAAGATTTTATTTAGATAGATAAAAAATTTACCGTATGTTTTGATCATAAAATCCGACAAAATTACGATCAATAATTGTAGTCTTAAAAATTACACATGGTTTAAAATTGGAAATATACTTCTGGTTTACACCCAACCATTTTCAACGTGATTTGCATGATAAAGAGTGCGAACCAGAAGTATATTTCCGGTTTCTAGGAGTATTTTTGAAAATTCACGTGGTGCGCTAGTAAGTCATGAGGTGGGTTAAGAAACTCACTAATTTTATTGGAAATAGGAAATCGTTGTGTTTGATATTAACTATTAATTGGTTTATTATTATTATATTGATTGATTTTATCATTATCTTAGTTACATACGATTTGTGGGGATCTATTTACCTCTTCTAGATAAGTCATCATAGTCTAACATGAATGTGTTAACTTTGAGCATTTACAACTGAGAGAATCCACTCATCTATTACCTTAGATGAGAATGTGGTGTGTCACCCACAAAGGCGTATGAAAGTCTTATAATTATTTCACTTTTAAATTATAGGTAAATTCACTTTTAAATTATAGGATAAATTCATTTTGTTTTAAGTATGTGGTAGAGATTACACAAAAAATCATATATTAGGTACAAACTTCTTTTTAACTATATCTAATACAAGTGTTGGATTTTATATGTTGAGTAAATAATTCCTTATTTTAATTTATCATATGGATTGTTCTCGACTCTTACTTCTGAGCACATGTAATTTTATTATAATTAGTTTAGTTAAGTCAAATTCAATAATTTAATAATTGTAAATTACGTTTATCTTATCACATCTTACTAATTAAAACAAGCACTTTACAATGGACGAAATTAACATTATTCGATTTTAGTTTTGACCTGTGCTAAAATTTGAAAAATAATTACCTTTGTCATTTTTCTTTGCGAGCTTTCTCGTTCCAACATTTGGTCAAGTTCATATGATGTGGTTTGCTGGTACTTGTCGTGCATGCTTGATTGATTCATATTCAAATATAAAGTTTAAATTTTCTCTTCTACTTTTGTTATGTTTTCTAAAGTTTATGAAACATTCAATCACTTATGCTCTTTGTTTTTTCACCGAGAGATTTTCTTATGTTGTTGGCATTTTCTATTAGGAATGCTATATATCAGCACTTGCCTGCTTGTTACATCTTGCTTGTGTTTTACTTTTCTTTGTAGTATTGTTGATCATGGAGATTGCTTCAACTTTGACTAGGAAGGTAAGTAAGGACATTTCGAGCAATTGGGTGGATATTGTTTTTGCTTTCGTTCGAAAGGGAATTTTTTGCACAAGTTTCGATTGACATGGGTCTTTTATTTGATTGGGGAGTGTTTCCCTAATATAGAGATAAAACGACATGCAATCAATATGATGGGTGCTATCATCTTTCATGAGTGTTTTTTCTCTATCATAAGTTATTGTCTTCTTTTAAAAGAGTTTGAAGTTGGTTTTTTGAAAAACTTGTTGATTGCCCCCTTCGTAGTTGCGTCCGGTGAGTTACACACTTGTCAAGATTTTCCAGCATTGGTGTGAGTACATAAGGGGTAAGCCATCCCCTGACGTTGTTCTTCCAACACTTCAAAACTCAAAACATTCTAAACAATGCACACACTTTATGCTTTCTCTCTTTGAGACAGAACACTAAATTCTTTGAAACTTATTGTGACATCGTAAATAATTTCGAAGATCACTTCTTCCTAGTTACTCCTCTTACATATGAAGCTCATGCAAATATATGAAATATAAAACCCGGTCCCCATCTCCTATCCGTGTATACATACTTATTCAGTAAGTATTGGCGTCATTTATTTCTTGACGGGGGCAAAATCCTATGTTTATAGGGATGAAGACTTGTCTCGCAAAGAGTTATACTTGAAGAGTCAACCAAAGAAGCTTGGCAACACTGATGGTTTTATCCCACTTGATGCAACATTAATAAAATGATTGAAAAGGTTCATTCAAACCTGCCAACTATTGAGTGCTAGAACACATAAAAAGAGGAAGACTATTTTTGGTAAGTAATATAGAATTCTCATTTTTCCTTATTTTTTCTTGAATTACCCTTTATTCGACATCTCCTTTGTTGTGTCTACATATGTGATGAAGAGTTAATAAGTGATGTAACTAATGAGAAGTGAAGAAGTCTGCCATATTCTTAGTTGTTTTCATGTATTGCTTCTGGTCCCGAGTTCATTTCTCTAGGACACAAATTTTCCTTTGAGGCCGTGCTTGAAGTTTATTAGACGTCTCTAAGGACTATGTATGGTTAAGCGTGAATACCCTTTTCATTCCCCTAAATGAAGACCTGGTTCGAGGTTGATGTATGACAGACTCACCACAACCTTTTGAGTAGTTAGCTACCTCGAGAGGGGTGAACCAATATTTGTGAGTGTGTGACTTGCTTTCTTTATGTTTGTGCATTGGCATCATGGTGAGATTTTGATTTCTTTAGTCATATATCTGTGATATTTGTGAGAGAACCCCTGAGTCTTTATGGTGAAGCTTTAATATCTTTGGTCATACTCCATACTCATCTTTACCTTACATAATCACAAGGAAATATATAATTTAGTAGAAATTGTTTCTTCTTCAATTGAAAAACATAGTATATTATAGTAACACGTCATTGATTTTACAAAAAAAAACATAAATAAGTTAAATAGGTGTAGGGATGACAATGGGTATCCTTAGACACAAGTACTAGTCTCCCGCTATCCATTTCGTTTAGTAAATATGATATCCTTATCCGTCCCATACCCGTGCAGGTATCCGTTAGACGGATATCCATGAACTTTAAGATATCCGCAGGTATTTCTGGATATCCATGGATACTATTATTTAAATATATATAAAAAATGTATATTTAAATAATTAATTTTTAATCTCTTTTAAAGACAAAAAATATTTTCAAATTTAACACATAATAAATAATTACAAAAATAAATCACATTCATTTTATTTCTTCTTTTATCAAAATAATAATAATAATAATAATAATAATAATAATAATAATAATATCATATTTAACATAATAATAATAATAGTAATAATAATTTTGATCAAACAATTAATATTTAAGTATTTTTTTCTAATTATTAACGAATACGAATACCCGCGGGTACAGGTACCATCAAATCCATATCCGTACCCATAAGTAAATGAGTAATCAAATATCTATTTATTCTACCAGTGGATATCCATTAAGCCATCATATTCGTGTCTATGATGGGTTCTATCTGCGGGTATCAACGAGTACTATTTTTTTTGCCATCTCTAATCAAGTGGCATATTCACTACTTATTGGCCACAAGGAACATAGAGGTTGGCTTTAACTTCACTCGAACTAGCCACTTGTACTCGTATGACCGAGATGATCTGTCTTACCTGTATGATGTTAGATTGCCATGCCTCGCAATTTCTTGACTGGGGAGGCTACATTGATCTCCATGGTTTTGTCCACATACTTTTTTTTGGTCTTTCTACAAAGCCTTATAGATGCTCTTCACCCTAGAAAGGTTGGCACTTATCGTTACCAACTCGTCGTATATGTTGTGGTACTTCAGCTTGAGGTAGACCAGAGATACCAATACGTCCATGGTTGTTGAGAATGACCTTTTTAGGATGCAACTGTAGACGCTCTTGCAAAGTACTATGAGTGATTGAGAATATATTGTTCTTGTATCCCATCCTTCTTCCAAATTGACCATAACTCAATACATCTCAAATATCGGGTTATTGTATCGTTTAAAGCCTTTAGGTTGAACCCTTCATATGGATACAAATTCTCATTTTTTAACTATATATTCTCAAAAATATTTGATTACATGATGTGATAAAATCTGTCACAATCGATAAGTACTTGAGATACATCAAAGTTAGTGATTTTAACCGTTATCACTGAAGGAAATATCTCGTTCGGGATATCCCCAATTTTCTCTCTATCATAGAATCCAAGGATTTATCTCTCTAGTTCATTAGTAAAAGTGTTTCCATCTTTCTTGCTAACTGCCATTAACACAACTATCTTCCTCTTCATTGTCGCTTTGAAGGGATTTATTTCCCTCGGGGCCCTATCAGTGATAGAAGTGATGTGCTGGTGCATCCCCTTGCGTCCTTCTTCTTCCTTGCTAATGGAATTTTTGCTCTTGTCCTGAATAATAGCTTCAACAATTTTCTGAGGATATTTTTCCCTCTAATGGGAGCACTTACTCTTTGGCAAGTCTTCTAGGATTCTCCTACTGTCCCTGGTGTAGTCGGTTAATGGTCCTTTCTTAATTACTCTTTCAACTGCGTCCTTTAGTTGGATGCCATCGTTCGTGTTATGGTAGCGATTTTGGTGGAATCGATAATACTTGGATTTGTCTATCCAGGAAGACTCTCTGACCATATATGGGTTTCTAATCCCAACTTCTTTGAAAGTCGTGTTTGTACATCCTTTCCTAATTTTCTCCCTTGAAGTGTTCAGGGGATTATAAGAATCATATATAAAGCGATATACATGCTCATTTTCTTCTTTTTGTCAACTAATATATTTATATGGTGGTCGACTGGATTTAGTCTTCTCTGGTCCTCGGTTGGTCTCCATGGCCTAGAGTTTTCTTTGTAGTTGACGTAGGGTTGCACTCTACTGAGTAATTCTTTTAGGTTATGGGTCTTTTTGCCCCTTTTCTCTCATAACATATAGTCCTACCTCAAGCGCATTTAAAAGTCCATCACTTCACACTTTTATTCAAGCTTCCCACGACCACAACCACTTTGGTGAAACTGTCAATACATCTGCGCAGGATTTATTTTTTACCTTGCATAATCCCACTAAGAACGGCCTTGGTTATGGGCTATCTCTTTTGGGCATTGAAACGGATGGTGAAAGCTTCACATAGATTGGTCCAGCAATCTATGCTCAATTAGTAAGGGACTTGAACCAAGCCATCACTGATCCAATCAAAGTTAATGCAAAGAGCTTGCACTTTACATTCCATGGGAATGGTAATAGTCTAGACAATCATCTATGTGCATGTCTATAACCCCGATCGCGTCATTACTTTGGAGCTTCGACGAATTCTCTAGTAAATTTGAATCATATTGTCCATAATGTGAGTAGATAAGGGGTTTCTCTTCCGCTTTTGAACTAGTGTGCCTTATTCATATTTTTTTCTCCTTCAGGGAGCACATACGTTTGGAGGAATATGGGTACCTCTCCCTCCTTCGGGATCAGAAGAAGGGGTTATATACTTATGGTGTCATCATTGTTCGCGGTAAAAAGTGATGAATGAGGGAATCGAATCGAATCGAAATTGGAATCTCCGACTCAAAACGATTTACTCTTTTGATTTTATTTTTGTTTAAAAGATGTCGCGAGCACCAAGCTTTATTGTTTCCAAACAAGAAAGAAAATGGAAAAGGGGAAAGTTTAAATACCCTAAATAAAATATGCGATCTAACAAGCATTAACTAGACACAACACATTGGGGAGAGACCAGGGTAAGAGGGTTGGTTATATAAAGGGAAGATATTAGAACCCTATATATCTATAGTTTTCTATAGGAACTTTTTTATGCATTTTTGTGTGTTTTATTTGCTATGCTATTTCGGGAAAGTTTCTCCTTTGGGATTTAAGAAAGGTAGGTTAGACAGGAACCTAAGTTTATTTATTATTATTATGCTCGCAAGAATCATTAGGATCCTTTGCATACATATCCCCAAGTGGGAATCAGAGCATTTGTAGCTCGGGTCTAAAGGAACTAAGGTTTATTTGGTTTGAGGGAAAAAGAAGTATGCTCACCAAGGGTGAGACCTTGTGCCTACGTATTCTCAAAAGGAGGTTGAGAAAGTCAGAGTAATCGTAGTTCCCACTTATGTGCTAATGGAAGCAAAGATTAAGAGACAATGGCAAGTGTCATCTTAATGAAAAATGTATCTAATCTATTTCATCACATACATTTTTGAAAGTTTGATTGATTAAATCTTTCATTGTAATCATTGGGTGTTTTGCTTGAGTGTACAAGCGTTACCACTTACAAGTTAAGAAATATGTTTGAAAAAATGTTGAATCTTTCATTGTAAGCATTGAGCATTTTGCTTGAGTGTACAAGCGTTGCCACTTACAGTTAAGAAAGATGTTTTGTTTGAAAAAGTGTTTGTTTTGAAAATGTTTGATTTGAAAAAAATGTTTGATTTGTATGTGATGCTATAGATGAGATACTTCTTCCATAGAGATGATTCATGTCTTATCTCTAAGGAGAATTGTTTTGTTATTGATTAAGGGGATGCTTTTAAGAAGCCCGTGGGTCCTTGTATTGTAAGATCAAGAGGAGGATATCCTAGGGACATCGAGGGTCCTTGTATTTTGAGCCCAAGAGGAGGATTTCCGAGGGACATCGAGGTTCCTTGTATTGGGAGCCCAAGAGGAGGCTATAGGGTATGGATGACTTGTCTTTAAGAGTGATTTCACAAGGAAACCATACTCTTAGGCTGTTAGAGATTTCCAGGTCTCTTTCTTGTATGAGGCCCAAGAGAAGTCTAAACTCAACGAGGGAGTTCTTTTGTACGAATCCCAAGAGGAGGCTAACTCAACAAGGGAGTTCTTTTGTACGAAGCCCAAGAGGAGGCTAACTCAACAAGTGTTTCTTTTGTACGAAGCCCAAGAGGAGGCTATGGGGAACCTAGTTGTTATACTAGTTGTAATGACATAAATAAACATGAACAAGTATATATATGACAAAGTGTGTGTGTGAATTCATAGGAGTTTATGAAGGAAATATACAAACAAGTGTATAAAACAAGCAATTAAAGCTAGTGTAACTTGGATATATACAAAGGAGTGTGAAAGCAAATATATAAACAAGTGTTTAAAACAAGCGGATAAGCTAGTATACTTGGATATGTACAATGGAGTGGGACTTACACCTTAAGGGAGGCCCACTGGAATAAGAGCAGTTTCACCGAGAATAATGCTCCTCTTAATACCAATGGAATTGGTGTATAAACAAGCAGAATAAAAACTAGCGAACGATACTAGTTTATACTTGAATATTTGCAAAAGAGTTGAATATGTTCAAGGAATTAAATATTTACACAAAAGTATGGATATGTAAAAGGAAACTAAGTATGTACATAAGAGCGTTGGGACTTACACCGTAAGGGAGGCCCATGATCAATTTGATTTTGAATTCAAAAGAAATTCGAGAAAAAAACCTAATTCGGTTTGTATTTTCAAAGATTAATCGAATCGATCATGGAAAAAGGGTGTGTAAGTTAATTAAAACATTTTGAAAAGATTTGAAAAGTGAAATATATTCACAAGATTGTTTTGAAAAATATTAGGTTTGAAAATCAAGAAGAAAACATTTTTTGAAAAGCATTTAAAATACTTAAAAACGTCTATTTTAAACCTAATAAAAATATATCAAAAGAAAATATTTTTTGGCTTTTTTTGACATAATCATAAAATAGATATATTAAATGACAAGTGTCCAAAAAATCATCTCAAAATGATAAGTTTTGATTGGTTTTTGAAAATGTTGAAGTTTGTTAAAAAAACTTAAGAAAACAAGTGATAAAAAATTGGTTTTGATCATGGAGAGGTTTGAACTCAAGACCTTAATCTCAAAGGTGAAAAGATTAACCACTGGGCCACATGCGTGGCTTGTTATTTACACGCTTCCATTTAATTATATATGAAAATCAGTTGTGAAAATGGTTTGAAAAATAGTTGAAAAATGGAGAAAATAGTGAAAACTTGGAAATTAAAAAGATCTGGGTGGGGTTCGAACCCCAGACCTTGGTCAAGGAATGACACGAAAGGCGCGCGCTCTATCACTGGGGTGGATATACATCCGTTTATTAAACTAACTTCATATGTATATATTATAAACTGGATATTTGAAATTTTGAAAAATCAGAAAAAATGCGCGCATGATCTCCTTCTTCAACCTCAAGCTATGATTCCTATCTCCTTCGTTTCTTGATGAAATTGAAAGATATAAATATGAAACTTGCTCGATTTTTACCCAGGAGCATGATGATGACCTTTAATTGCATTTATTTTAAGTGTAGGGTGACTAATTTTCATATGAACACGAAGAAGCCTAATTCTGACTTTTGATCATGAAATCGTGTATGTGCAATAATTCAAGCAATTGATTGAGGGTTTATGATCCTCATAAGTGCAGAAACATGATGGCATAACAAGTTTTAAACTGGAAGGTGAAAAATGAAGAATTCGAAGTTGGACAACTTACCTCTTATGAGCAGAAATCGAAATCTTGCCTAGAGTGTTTCTAGAAGTTGTTTGATGATTTGGAGAGCTTCACTGGACCCTATGGAACGTGTTTGAATGCTTATCTTGCTTGGAGATGACCTGGAACTTGCTACCCAAGTCCAACTGCAGCTCGAGCAAGTTGAAGATGATGATGGTGATTCTGAAGTTCCAGAAGTGACTCAATAGTTTGGATCACTTATATGAGGTATATGGATGATGTTTAAAGTGAAAGTTTGAAGTTTGCACGAGTGGATTGAGAAATGATAAGTTAAGGCTCAATTTGTGCACTTATGGAGTTTGGAAAACAATTATGAGTTTGAATAGTTTTTGTGATGGATTGATGATTCTAACAACTTCCTAAGGGTATTTGGAGAGTGTTTGAAGCTTGAGATTGCTCAAAAATTGCAAGGTTTGGAGATTTGCAAATTCCCACATTTTGGAACTTTGAAACTTGGAAAAGAAGAAAGAAGTGAGAAAGCAAGTTTATGAATGATTTGGTGTGATTTTGAAGTGAGAAATGACTTCTATTTATAGGCCAAGAGGTGTGATGATCAAGACAAGGATAGGATTGGAAGAATTGACAACTTGGCTTAAGAGGTACGAATGAAATCTTTCACATTTAATGCAAATGGTTAATTTCTAAACCATGGTTAAAAATATCAAGTGATCTTATCCTCCTCTCAATCATTCTCATCAGATATTATTGAGCCAAAACCTATATCTTATGGTGACAAGGCTTTTAGAAAGAAGAATTTGCAAAAAGACTTGAAAAATTTGGGAAAATGACCTGTAAATTATGGTGATGGACCTCTAAGTTTCAATTTCAAAATCCTAGCTACACAAAATGTTTTTGCAAGTTCTTGGATATTTTGGAAAGCTTGGAACAAGATCTACAATTTTTATGTTTTGAGTTTTTCTTGAATCAAAATGGATCTAGGTGAAAAATGACCATGAAAATGGTGAAAAACATGATAAAAACACTTGAAAATTTTTCTAAGTGTTAGAAAAATTTCAAGTTTTGACTTTTTGTTGACATTTTCACATATTTTGATTTTTTATGATCATGATGGACAATTTGAAATGATTTGATGATTGAAAAAATTTGAATTTCAAAAAGTTGACCAAAAGTCAAAGTTTGACTGATTTAAACAGTTAACTTTTTGTCAGATGATTCAGAATTTCTTTGAGAATCAATCATGGCATTTGAGATGTTTTGAATCAATAAATTAGGTCAAGATATTGCATTGATGATTTTGAGATCATTCTCCAAGCAATTAGGTCATTTCATTGAGCAAAAAGTCAATGATACACCATCCTCGATCAAAACCCTAATTTGGTCGATTCAAGATAGATCTTGAGCAAATGATGAGAATTTGAAGATCAAATGTTGATGATTGATGAAGATAGATCAATTGAGGTGAGTGAAAACTCAAACCCTAATTTGATCATATTTTGAACAGATGAATTTTTTGATCAAAATCCTAATTTGGCTCATAGAGCACACACATAAGCTATCTTGTTCTGAAATTATCAGTGATGTAATGATGCATATATGAATGATATGAGATGATATCTTAGGTCATAAATTGAGGTATGACAATCATCAACTCAACGACTTATGGATCACTTCTTGGTGTGAGGCCACCTCTTGCACGATACTGTTCCTCATATAGGTATATAGGTGTGTTGCAAGCTCTATTTAATCATGAAATCTTTTTGCTAAAGCGTGAGAGTTTTGCTGCCACACATGTTGTAAATATTGTTGAATAGATCATTGACTCCATATACACCAAGATTAACCTGCATCAGCTGAAGGTCAATATGCATATCTTGTCCAAGCATTACAAGTAGTAACATAGGTCTAAATGAAAGCTCACTATGGTGAAATTGTGGCGCGGATCCAAGGAACATAAAAGGTTGGAATGCTTCATAACTTGCACTAGGTTGGACATGATCTTGTTATGAAGAACACGTGGAGACGTTACCAGAACTTGATCATCTATACAATTTTGCCTTATGCTAATATAGCTCCTCACTTTCAAATTCCTGTAATATTTTCAAAAGTAGAACTTAGACTTTTGTTAATTTGAAGAGACGAAAAAGTGACAGGTTATTGAAGTGAACAAGATGCAAAACCACGTGTCCTTTTCATCCTATTATATTGAAACACCAACACCAATCAACTTGTTTCTTTCACACTAACCACCTCTCTAATTAACTACTACTACTACTAGTTAACATAATTAACCATAATTAAAAGAAAAATAAAATAAAATAAAAAGAGGTCACACTCTCTCTCTTTTCTCTGAAACAAACTTCATCCGTACCCATGGCCGTTTCTCTTTCTCTCATCCCTCCCAATTCCAAACCACCTTTCTCCTTTTCTTCTCTCCTCTGAATTTTCATTTTCAATTCTCAACCCTACACGTGTCCTTCTCTCCTCTGAATTTTCATTTTCAATTCTCAACCCTACACGTGTCCTTCTCATGGAGTCGGTGATTATCGCCGGTATCTCTCAAAACCCTAATTCCGCCGTGAAACGCTTTTATCTAATCGATTGAACATGGCGATTGTCACCGGAGATCGCTATTTGGACAAGCTCGTCAAGTTCGTCGAGGATGAGGCCGGTCCTCTCATCGAAGGAGCCTTGGTCTTAAAGCTAAATCCCGCTGGCCTTCACTACGTTCAATCCAGGCTTGAGGCTCTGCATGAGCTAGAGAGTCTCCTTGTCGGAGCTCCTGTCGACTACCTCAGAGCCTATGTCTCCGACCTCGGCGATCATCGCGCGCTTGAGCAACTCCGGAGGATCCTCCGCCTCCTCACCTCCCTCAAGGTGGTTTCCGTGTTGCCACCTCCGGTTAGGGATCCTACGCCCTTGTCGTTTTTGCCGTTTGGGAGATTGAAGGTTCTCGAGCTCAGAGGTTGCGACTTGTCAACTTCTGCTGCCAAAGGATTGCTCGAGCTCAGGCATACTCTCGAGAAGATTATTTGTCACAATTCTACCGTTAGTTTCAATTTCTCACTTTCTTGGAATCACCTTTCAATATGTATATTTGGTGATGATTCAGCTGATTTTGTGTCTTGTATAGGATGCTCTGCGCCATGTGTTTGCTAGTAGGATAACAGAGATAAAGGATTCTCCTCAATGGAACCGCTTATCGTTTGTGTCTTGTGCATGCAACGGTTTGGTTCTCATGGATGAGTCTTTGCAGCTTCTTCCTGCTGTCGAAACACTTGATCTTAGTAGGAACAAGTTTGCAAAGGTTGATAATTTGCATCACTGTACCAAATTGAAGCATTTGGACCTTGGTTTCAATCACCTCAGAACTTTTGCTCCCTTCACCCAGGTTAAATATTGCATTGCATACATGTTAGAATATTCCATACAATCACCTTGGTGTGTTTAGGATGACAAAATATTTTGCGTCTTGCATTACATGTTAGAATATTCAAGATTTTGGCATAGTTGACTGTATCGGTATATTTGGCATACTGGAGTGAGTTTATTTTTTTTTGCTTTTCTCCCTTCTAAACACCAAGTAACCTTTTAAACACTGGGCCAAAAATTGTAAAAGTTTTGGATTAGAACTTGGGATTGATTTGTTAATGGTATGGTTGATCAGATTGTTGAGAACAAAGCCAACTGCAATAAAACCTCACCCAGGCTATTCTAATATTAGTAACTTGAATTTGACTTTCAACATTTAACACAGTATGACAGTGAGATCTGACTCTCAACATTTAACACAGTATGACAGTGAGATGTTAGAGACTGCAAACTCAATTATACATCCTTGTATTCTCCCTCTGGATTTGGATTTTTCCTTTGGCCACCTTGGATAGGGTTTTGCAAGGTGTTAGGGACTCCTCAAAGCATAAACTATTAGTTAGGCGCAGCTGCAGCATAAGAATGTTTGGTCTTAAACAGAAAACAAGCTATATAAAACCGATGGGACCCATGACAGGGCTGGTTTGGTTTACTTTTCTAAATTCAAGATGGGTTCTTCATGTAATTAATTTGAGATTGCAAATGTAGTTTTATGCTCCTGCCAATCTCATGATAGGGGATTTATAACATTTAAAGTAGAAACTACTACAGGCTAGGGTCAGCTAAGATGTGACAATCTTTTTAGTTGTCTTTAGATACAATAATAATGAATCTAATGGACTTTTTGATGAATTTATATTTAGAATAGTTTATGGTTAGTCTGAATGTCCACAATATGAATGTTTGAATTCTTGGCTCAGTAGAAGTTGTAAATATAGGTCTAGCATGAGTTTCTAATTGCCGATTATCGCGGGAAAAAGAAAATGTTTGACAGTAGTTTATGTGTGTTGTGTTTGTGATTTTTATGTTGATCAAATCATGTACCACCATACAAGGAGTATATGCAGACTTGCCACACATTCATTCACCTGGATAGATCCATAGAAATCATTATGTCCCCAACTTCCTATAATGGACTATCAATATATATTTATTTTGGGCAAGTTCTTTTTTTAGCTCTTCCTCACGCTCTCTTTACAATGTGATTCAATTCATTTTTCATTAATTTCACCAGTCACATAAAGAGAAGCAAGGCCCTCTTAAGTTAATCTGCTTGCAGTCTCGACTTCTGTGATTCATGGAATATGAATTGGCACTTTGGAATTGTTAGTGTGATGATTTTTGCTTGTGACTTCGAATTTATTGCTCGTAGAACTCGATAGGCTATCTAGTTGAAGAGTCATCTATTTATGCTAGCTACAAGCTAGTTACTTACAGTATGTAAATGTGAGAAAGCAAATTATTTGAAGGAAAGTTCTTAATACCTTTTTTTATTCATTGTATGTCTTTCAGTTAGTCGTTTGCTTTGGACCCACATACCAATTTTGTTCGATCACGCAGGTCTCCTGTCATATTGTTAAACTTGTTTTAAGGAACAATGCTCTAACTACTTTGCGAGGGATTGAGAATTTGAAGTCACTCGAAGGACTTGATGTTTCCTACAATATTATTTCCAATTTTTCAGAGCTTGAGTTCCTTGCGGGCCTTTTGTATCTAAAAAGCTTGTGGTTGGAAGGAAATCCTCTATGTTGTGCCCGATGGTATAGGGCACATGTATTCAGTTTCTTCGCCTACCCAGAAAGGGTAAGTTTATATATTTTGCTCACGCTGTAACACACACACACACACACAGTCTAAAAATATGTCTCCATCTCTGTCTATCTGTTTGTTTGTGACCTCAATATATTTTGCTCTTATTTGAGGGTGTGACTGTCCATATCTTTGCTTTTCAGCAGTGTGTTTCACTGTATAGGTATTTCGTACTATTTTTTTGTACACATAGATATTATTTTTCTGAAGTTCACATCATTTTCTTTGTGAATCTTCACCTTTTCTTGTCTTTTTATTTTATTTCATTTTTCCTTTCAAACTTACAGCAGTTCTCCTTTATGTTGATCAGTTAAAGTTAGACGAGAAGGAAATTAATGCTACAGATTTTTGGGCGAGACAAATAATTATTGCCAGTATGCATAAGCAACCGGCCAGCTTTGGGGTTTATGTACCTGCCAAGGATGAGGCTATAGTGGAAGCTGGAAATAATAGGAGGGTATGTATTATTGAAATTGTACATGTAGATGTAAAAGTGAAAAATGATAAATGATTTCTTTTGCATCTCGATTTTGTTCTAAATCATCTCATTTCTGAAAATTGAACTTAGGCCAATTTCATCTAGATATTTACCTATCACATTGTTAAAAAATCTAATAGTTTCGTTGGATCTACATAGAGATGAGCGTCACATTATTCTTGTTTTCTCAAAGCAGAGAAAGGTCTGTCGAGTTGCCAGCATTGAGAGTGGAGGAGAGATCACTAGTATATGTTCTGATTCAGAGTCTCAGTCATGCGTGAATGAAACTCAAAATAACGAGGATCCTAATTTGTTTGACGATGAAGCTGAAATAGCAGATTTGATGAATAAAGTTGAACACATGAAGAAAGAGCGTTCTATTCTTTGGTTGCGGGAATTTAGAGACTGGATGAATATTTCTTCTGACAAATCGGCAGAAATTGGGAAAAAGGGAAGAGGTAAATCACACCATCAGAAAGATAATTTCTTCACAAACAGTGCAAATCAGGATCAACATGGTGAAGTCTCAAGATATGCATCAGACTCTATTCTAGCTTCAGGTGATGAAAGTAGCTTGAATACTTTAGAATATGATAGTTCTTTTGCAGATATGTCTGCTTGGTTTCATAGACAGCAATACTTTGACTACAGAGGATCTCTTGGTAATACTAGTGGGGCCTCTCCTTCTGACTTAGGGGGAGTGGATTTGGAACGTTTCAAAGCTTTTTTTTCACTTCAGGGAATTAATACACCCTTCTCACAATCTAAAAACTCTCATTCTGACACCATTGCCACCCAAGGAGCACATTTAAGGACTGAAAATGTCATCTCATCTCCATTGACCACTATTGATGATGTAAATGGGTCTCGGTCGTCATCTATATGTCCCACATCTCCTCCTCACTTTCAAGAAGACCTTCTTCATCGCCGCCATAACTTGGTGGAGGAAATTTTGCAACTGTCGGCTGATTCTTTTTCAGTGGCGTCTTCTGATAGTAACACAAGCTGTAGTGTGGTTGATTGCACCGAATTTGAACCACCAGTTCCTGTAGTTGATAGTCCCCCATGCAAAAATAATGTGAATGGGAGTGTTGATGGACTTATATCTCCAAATCAACACGAGGAAGATTTTTGCAGCCCTAGACAAGGAATTATTCACGCAGGGAAAAATGACATTTGGTCAGTTGGTTCATCCAGTGACCAAACTTCTAAGCAGTGTTCAATTGATTTTGCTGCTGCTGGCGATGGTGAGAGTGCACTTTCTGCTAGCCAACAAACTGATTTGTTTGAGAAAAGGAAAATCAGAAAAAAAGCCAAGAAGAGAGTTATTTCAATATTAGAAGATAATATAGACATCAATGCATGTGGTCACGAACAAGAGCAGATGCACCAAGGACAGGTTTCTGGAAATTTAAGGCAAGAATCAGGTGTGGATGATTTCACTGAATTTAGTTGGCGCAATTGCTCTACCGTAGAGAATGATGATTTTATCATGACATATTTCAATACAAATATTGCTGATTCTGAAGCCAATGAAGTCTGTAGTCATTGCATCCGTTGTAACTGCATCCTTCAAATAGAGACAAACTATAAAGAAAGGTAATTTTTAGTTGATCCATTTCACGAGCATTTGAGTGGAAAAATCAGATGAACATATCTTCACTTTATTCAGTTCTGTTGACTGGGCATCTTGTTATTCCTGTGGAAATATTTTTTAGTGATACTAGCCATTTATTATTCATAATCATGATTTACATTTTAACTTTATGGTGTTCTTTACCCGTCTTGAGCTTCTCATCTTCAAAATTAAATTGGGGTATGCTCAAATGGCTATTTCACTGGATTATGAGAATATCAAGTTGGCTACTCCCCGAGTGTTTAACCTTACACATAATCACGAATGATGTTAACCCATGATAAGTATTTCTCTTCTAATTGACTAGTCTTTACTATAGTTAACTGTTGATTACATTCAGCAGTGCCTGCAAGCAGTTGTAAATTATCTGGATGTATCTATTAGTTTTCCTTCTTTCAACCTTTAAGCTAGAAACTTATTTCTCTATTCCACCCCAAAAATTGCACATAAGGTGGAAAAAGAGGCAAGTGGTCAAAAGAATAAAAATTTCAAACCTGTTTTTTTTTTCTTTCCAAAGTCAATAGTTAGCTATATAGTTTTTATAGCAAGAATGATAAACTAGTACCCAAGATGACTTAAAAACTATATTAAATCTCCCAAACTTAACCCTTTGATATACCCAAAAATGATACTTGTTTTATAGTTCTTTTTATTTTATTTTGAAAGAATAGTGATTGATAATTGAAAGTAAGTGTCATGTCTTTAACAATCATGTGAAACCAATAATTTAGAAAGTAATCAACAAGCAAAGACTAGGTCATTTTTTATGTAAACGAAATCTATAAATAATACTGTTTCTTTCCAGAGATTTTTGTTAGATATTTGTATTAGTTTTGTTATCTTTTATCACCAAACAAGATCATATAGATAAAAGATATTATGAAAATTTCTGGATCACATTTCTTAATTACAAATCCTATAATATTGAAGAGTGGTTATGATAACATAAAGAGTATAATCATTTTCCACTTCACAACATTTTTTCCTGCACCCAAAAGTTGGATTCAGAACCATTACTGGTATAGGCAATAGAGATGATATGATACTTCCAAAATAAACACTTGAAATGATTATATCCACATTATTCAGCACTTGTTATCTTAAAAAAATTGCACATTTCTGTATGGCATGTATAATTTCTTTATTTATCCATGTAGGGAAGTTGCAGTATTGCTGAGCAACCATAAGAAGCTCTATGTGCTGCTAATCAATGTTACTTCTGATGGATCAGGTTCGGCTCGTAGCCTTTCTTTTTTGTTGGCACAAAGAGCTTACATTCTTTTTAATACATGCATTCATATGGCTCTATTGTCCCTGCTTACCATATTAATTTTTGTAAGAAATATGAAACCTACTTTTCTGCCTTGGAGGTTAACATGATCAGTGCCCTTCCATGTAATAATATTATTGATAGAACTAGAATATGTGTGTAAGAGATAGATCGTATATACTGAACAGAATTAAAAATCAACAACACTGCGAATAACTTTTGCAGAGTTGCCAACAAGAACACAGAAATACAAACTGCTGTAATTCAAATAAAATAACTACTAGTAGTAACTAACTCAACCTCTAGGAATTAATTAGAGAGCCAACCTATTGAAAAATAACCCTATACCCTCCTCTGTCCTTAACTCTGTTGGTTTTATGACTGAAAGATGAAAACGTAGAATCATTAGGAAAGGAAGTTGCAGGTTGAGAAGTACTAGGGAATTCAGTTTTTTCATTCAGCAGAAACAATACACATAAAGCTGTTTTTTGAAGTATCATTCCGAAACACTATTTTTAAATCCTTTCATATTGATTTTATAAAACCAATTCCACAAGTATATCAATTGGTGGTTAAACTTCTCAATTTTCACTTCCTTTAACTTTGAATAAGGATTATAAATTTATAATATATGCCAAACTGCCAATACTTCATCCATTTTACAGCTTGAAAAAGGAACACCACTTTTCAGTACCTCCTATTAGTTCAACAACATAGAGAAAGCCGTGTTAGTTTCAACACAATAGATTAGAAAGTTTTGTTGACAATCGTTTGTTTTTATTTCTTTTAAAATCCCTCTTAAATATGCCATCCAGGGGCACTATTTAGAGTCTTGAGTTGCCACAAAATGGAAGAAGTTCGGGAGGTGCTTGTTGGAATGGGCCTTCAGGTGTTAAGGTTAGTGTACCTGTAAATTTACATTAATTAACATATTTAAGTTTTAACCATGATTCTTTTGCCTCATTAGGGTAAATTTTGAGGGTGGAAAAACATATCTTTTTGTAACAAGAAGCATTGAAGTGTCAAGAGAGTTACTATGTACCATACACGTTTTTGATTCATATGATGGAAATGCTAAATGCTCCGTAAGAAGGTAGTTTCCTTTGCCTTGTAAATTAGTATTAATTTGGGTGAAAATGCATGTCTTTATTTTTATTTTTGAAAAATTCATTGGCGTTGATATTAGCAATTCCTATATAGTTATGATTTATGATCAGCTCCTTTCTATTTTCAATTTTTCCTTCTGTAATAGACTGGTTTTGGAAATTTAAATGGCAGTTTGGAGCAGGTCCAGGTTGAGTTGTTTAGCCACCAAATTTGTGGTGGTTCAAATTTCAGCATATATCAGTATGCAATGGTGCTCATCTGTTGCAAGAATGGCAATGGTAAGCCTTTCTCTAGTAATTTAACATTACATTTTTTCCTTTATATTCTGCTCTTCTAAAAATAACAGTTGTCATTTCCTGTTTATTTTATTCATGGAGTCTTCAAGATTGAATTACTGCTCTGAATTTTAAACCATTAAATTTTAGTAAATGCTTCTCAGAACTATGGTGTGAATGCTATTTTTTTTCCCTCAAGAGGTTGTTTTCTTAGATGGTTGAACTGGATATGGAAGTCTTTAAAATATGTCTTCAATTGAAAATTGCAAGGGTATTTCTATTCTCTTTTTAGTCATCAATTAACAGAGATAAAGCTGTCCTCTGTCTTTTACACTTGCAGAAGAATCATGGCTCTCAAGATCGCTGTTTGTGATAGGAGGTTATGTACTTCTATGCATTGAAGATATCAAGCAACTGTATTCATTTTCATCAGATGCCTCTGTGTCTCCATATTACAGAATCGATTCATGTTGCTCAATTGCCGACATTACTGAGATGGTGAGTATTTTCTGAGGATGTGTGATGCAGAAAATACCTGACATTAGAAACAATAAGAAAAGGTCTGAAATGTTATTTTGCAGGTGATTGGGGTTGGTGATAGCTTCTGTGTTACTTTAAATCTGAAATGTTCTTTGACAGACTTTTATCCCTCTACCCAAATGAATCTTGTAACGGTCAGTCATGGAGACTCGGCCCCAGGCTCTCTGAAATTAAAGCTTCGGTGGTTCTCGAAAGATAACCTTTTGCAGTTTGTGTCTTTGGTGAAGGCATTCCATGCTGAAAAAACAGGGTCGCCTTTGGTAGTAAGATGTACATCGTAAATCTGTTTTGCTGCTAGTTCATATTCATTTCATTCATTTGATTTTAATTTTTGTATTCTTTTTTAGTGTTGTGGTTCAGTGTGTTGAGTTTATGATAGCTTTCTCTTCTTAATTCTTTGAATTAAATCCACTTAGTGGCTGTTCTTTTCAATGTATAGAATTGTACAGTGTTGGTGAGCTTTTGTTTGATAATATGAAGTTAAAAATCTGTTGTTGCCCAACTAATTGTTGGTTTGATTTTGGCGGTAGTTTGCTCAGTTCACTGTAAGTAGCTGTCCTGTAATTGATTAGTTCGACTAATTCCTTTTGCTATTCTGTCAGTTTTACATTATAGTTTCCTATCTTTTATCTTAATTTATATTGTTAAAGCTAAATTAATTAATTTGACAAGTTTACCTTAAAACTAAAATAACTATGTTTATGTCATATATATATTTTAAAAGTTGGACCGCTGAGACTTAAATGGTTTAACTGATATTCAATTATTTAATTAAAGAACTAGACATAATTAAATTATAGATAAATATTGTCTAACTTTTTTTTGTTGTTGTAAAAGATGCTGATTTATAAGTAAATTCTTTTTATATTAGTATATATTAAATTATAATCTTACAACTTTAATTATTATTACTAGTTAAAAATTTATTTTATTTATAATTATTATAAAAAATTCTATTAATTCAATTCTTCCAATTAAATAAATAAATACATAAAAAATAACACATTGTTCGATTAATCCAATTCTTTAATTAAACAAAAAAAATTTAAGTAACATATGAGGTAAGATTGATAGCTCAAGGATTTCTTTAGAGAGTAGGACTCAACTACTCTGAAGTATTTGTATCAGTAGTAAGATTGGATATTGTTCGACTTGTTGTAGTCTTGGCATGCAAGCAAATATGATTAACATTTCATTTAGATGCGAAATCGATATTTTTGAATGGTCCCTTAGACCTAGAGGTCTATGTCACACAACCTCCAGAGTTTGTGATTCAGGAGGAAGCGAATAAAGTGTATAAGTTGTACAAAGCGCTATATGGCTTCAAACAAGCACCTAGGGCAAGGAACTAGAAGATCGACTCATACTTAGTCGAATTAGGATTTGTAAAATGCAAGTGTGAGTATGGTGTTTATGTTCAAATTGTGGCACAAGATATAATAATTATCTTCTTATATGCCGATGACTTGCTAGTAACTGAAAATAGTTTGGAGAACTTGCCGAAGTTCAAAGAACTGATGATAAATGAATTTGAAATGTTGGATATGAGAAAATTGTCTTAATATTTAGGCATGAAATTTCAAATGTCGAATCAAGGTATGATGCTGCATCAAAGGAAGTATGTCAAAGAGATACTCAAGAGATTCTGAATGGATAAGTCGAATCCCACATCCTCACCTGTCGAACTAAATTTGAAACTAGAGAAGCACGGAGAGGTGGACAAAGTCGTTGTAACTTGTTCAAACCAATTGTCGGATTTCTGAGATTTGTGTGCATCAGTCGGTATGATATATGTTTTTCAGTTAGATTAGTGAGCAAATACATGAGTGAACCAATGGTGTCACACATGAAGGCTGCAAGAAGAATCTTGAAATACTTCAAAGGATCAATCAACTATGAAATTCTATTTCAAAGAGACTCTGAAAGCAAAGAAGCCATGATTACTTCTTATTTAGGTGTTGATAAGTGTGGAGATAAAGAAGATCGAAGAAGCATAATAAATTATTTCTTTCAAATTTATGGTGTTCCAATCTGATGGTGCTCGAGAAAGTAACTTGTGGTGGTATTGTCATCGTGTGAGGATGAATATATAGTCGGATTTTATGTTGTGTGTCAAGCAATTTGGATCAAATTTGTGCTAGAAGAGATCGAGGTCGAAGTGAAGAAACCTTTAGTGATGCAGATCGACAACAAGTCAGTCATAAATCTTGCAAAGAATTCAGTTTTGCATGGAAGGAGTAAGCACATCGAAGCTAGACTTCACTTCTTAAAAGAGAAAGTAAATCATGGTGAATTTGAAGTAAGATATTGCTCAAGTGAAGCACAGTTGACCGACATTTTCACTAATGGATTGAAGATTAATACAAATTCCTGAATTTGAAAAAGAAATTAAGAATAGTTTAGATCAATTGTAATTAACGTTTGTTCGACAACTTAAATTATTAGAGGGTATGTTGAGATATAAGATATAGTTCAAGTGGAAAATTAGAAGGTAGATGAGTGGGAGATTGCACCAACAACAAAAATTAGTAAAAAAACATAAATTCAAAGACAACTTTTATGATTTTTTTTGGCAATAACCATGTTTTGAAAAACCCCCGCAAATAACCATGTTTTGAAAATATTTACGCAAAGAATCATGTTTCATAAAAATTTGCACTTAGGCGCCATCTAAGATGTTTCCCAAGAAGCTAAAGCGGTTTTTCGATGGTTAAAATATTTGAGAATGCCCGATGGGTATTCATCGAATTTAGCAAGGTGTGCTGACCCTAACACTAGAAAGTTGCATGGTATGAAAAGTTATGATTGCCACATTTTTATGGAACAATTGCTACCAATTGCATTTGGATCGCTACCCAAACATGTTCTTGATCCACTAACTGAAATTAGTCAATTTTTTAGAGATATTTGTGCGTCAGCTTCAAGAGTAGAGGACATCATTAAGTTGAAACAAAACATTGCACTCATTCTTTGTAAGTTGGAACAAGTATTTCCGCCTGGTTTCTTTGACTCCATGTAACATTTACCTGTGCATCTTGCATATGAAGCTTATCTTGGTGGACATGTTCAATATAGGTGGATGTATCCATTTGAAAGGTTCATGGGTGATTCAAAGCGATCGGTGAAAAATAAAGCTAGAGTAGAAGGATCTATATGTGCACATTACTTACATCGGGAAACATCACATTTTTGCAGTCACTATTTCAATCACTTGATGTTAACTCCTAGAATCATACGGAATCCTGTAAATGTAAATTATAGGAGTCAATTCACCTTATCAGTCTCCGGGCTTCCAGGTCGACCTTCTGGAAAGAAGGGTGTGCATTGGTTGACCCAAAAAGAAATCCAATCCGCACATGTCCATGTCTTGATCAACTGCGATGAAGTTAAACCATATCTTGAGTAAGTTTACCCAAACTTTTTAACTCTGTTGACAATGTGCGTATACCAAAATTATTAAACTTATGGTGTGTGTTTTGTAGGGAATTTAACAATGCCTATTTTCTTAGTACCGGTGTACAATCAACATCCGGTGTCATAC
This sequence comes from Vicia sativa, assembly GCA_021764765.1. Taxonomy (NCBI): domain Eukaryota; kingdom Viridiplantae; phylum Streptophyta; class Magnoliopsida; order Fabales; family Fabaceae; genus Vicia; species Vicia sativa. Next base: position 2,207,205 of record CM038795.1, read on the forward strand.
ATGCTCAATTTCTCTCATGGTTCAAGCAAAGATTGTCTAGCGTTCTTGCACCAATTCCAGAAATACTCCATTTGAGAAACTTGGCAGAAGGCCCTATCCAAAGCGCAAATGATTGGCACACATACTTCGTGAACGAATATAAATTTCACACTGAGGCATGGACCGAAGGGAAAAGAATCATAAATAGTGGTGTATTTGTAAAATGAGTTATAAATGGCGGTGAAGACTTCTATGGATTTGTTAAACATATCTACGAGTTGGTATACAATTACTTGGACTCGGAAAATAAAGTTGTCTTGGTTTATTATGAATGATATGATCCAACTAGAGGCACAAAAATAGACAACTCATATGGTACTATTGAGATTCAAATGAACCGGAGATACAAAGAGTATGACCCTTTCATAATGTCACATATTATTAGGCAAGTTTATTATGTTCCTTATCCTTCATTTGTAATACGTAAAAGAGGATGGTGTGTTGTAATAAAAACAAAACCGCTAGGTCATACTGAAACTGGCGATCTAGTGGAAGATGCTGCCTACCAAGTTGATGATGTTGAACAAATTAATGATGTGGTTGCAGCTGAAGACATTACAAGTTTATCTAATACAACTGTTGAGGGACATCAAGTTGATGCGTCTATATTGTTGGTTGATAATAATGTGGATGAAGAGAATAATGAAGAGTTTGAATCCGAGGACAATATTACATCAGATGATGAAAATGATATGGATAACGAGCATGAAGATTTAGAATAACTAAACCACTTATTGAATGTAATATTAATTGAACATGTATTGAATGTGTTAATGACTTTATTATCTTTGTTGATATATATATATAGGTAAAATGCCACCTAAGAATAAGGATAGTGGTAAGAAGTCTCAACATCCGAGGATAGTAACATGTGAGGCACCTCACTCGGCCATGTGTCCCCCCTCAGAGTCAGGTTGATCCTATGTCCATGGCCAGTACTCAGAGTTTTGTCCCATTACTCTCCTCCCATACATTCCCTTATGGGGTACCTGAATCTTTTGTGCCACATGGAGGCCCCAGTTTTCCTTTCCCACCGACTCAGATGCCCTTATCCTTCCAACATACGGGAGGATCAAGTTTTCCTTTCCCATCGACTCAGACGCCTTTATCCTTCCAGCAGACGGGAGGATCCAGTTTTCCATTCATACAGACTGGTGCGCCCTCATCCTTCCAGCAGGCAGGAGGACCCAGTTTTCCATTCCTATAGACTGGCGTGCCTTCATCCTTCCAGCAGACAGGAGGACCCGATTTTTCATATCCCACACAAATGCCTTCATCCTTCCAGTAGGCGGGAGGGTCCAACAGCCAACATTTCAGACATTCTGGAGGATCCAGCAGTCCACGTTCCACACAGGCTAGACGATCCCCCAGTCCACGTCCCACACATGATAGAGGATCCTACACCCCACGTCCTAGACAGACCGAAGGATCACGCATCCCACATCCCTGACAGATTGGAGGATCCAGCACCCCACGTCCCACACATGTACCTACACATGAGGTTGACGGTGATGCAAATGTGGCAGATGATGACATAGATGGAGCTGATCTTCGTGGGAGAGATGATCCGAGTGAGATTCATGTCATTGACGGAAGGTTTTGGATTTGGCCCGAAGGAAGCAAGTAAGTTTCATATTTATAAAATTTTATTTAAGTACGTATTCAATTTCATTTTTTGTATAAATTTATAATTAATATTGTTAATTAAAAATCTTGTTGTTTAGTTTCACGCCGAGTCTGACTGCTACCAATGTTGTAAATTATATAATTCAGCAAATGTATGAATCATTTTGGAGGAACTTTGGGGAGGTTACAAATAAAGAAGAATGATTTAAAATTTTTAAGGTATTGTTATTTATTTAAGTTATAAATTTAATTTATTTTTTTAGTTATTGTTATTTAAATGACATTTTCATTATAATTACTTAACTTTTTATTTTAATGTCATACAACATTGCATGAAAAATGTGTGTGGGATCCGTTGAATGAGAAAATGATGGGAAAAAATCTATTATAGCAGAACCTCTAGAAGATTTTCTAATATAATGCGGCGGGTTAGGGAGAATTATGAGCTTCATGGTATCCGTCCTAACTAGATAGGCGTAGATATTTTCGGCAAACTTCTTACATATTGGGATTCGCCGGAACTCAAGGCTAAATCAGAAACTTTTACGAAGATAAGGGCATCCGAAAAGGGGATGTGTCAATACTATTGGAAGTATTAGTACTGCGGAGCATGTCCGGCGAATGGTAAACATTACTAAAAGTTATATTTTTATTCATAATATTTTTTACTAATTAATTTTAATTTTATTATTTAGACTAAGGAGTTGGGGAGACCACCATTGATCATTGGGTTGATTACGAGGACTCGGACAAAGAGATCGGGAGGTTTTGTCGCCGAGCGCACGAAGAGAGCTTTGTAAATAATTTAATTTATGTTATTTTTTTAATTTAATAACAAATTTGTGACGTTATTTTCACGTGGCAACCTATAAATTGTGGCGTGAATATCATGTGACAACTGATAAATTGCCACGTAAAAATCACGTAGCAATTCATAAGTTGTGGCGTGAAAATCACGTGGCAACTTTTTAATATATTTGAATTTAGTATAAATTAATATATACATATGTTAATTTAGTATAATTTAATATGTATGTAAATATTTAATTTAATTTTTTTTATTGAATGTATGTGTAGGATGATTATCAGACATTGCTTGCAATTTTTCTCGAAAACAATTCTCAATATAGGCCAGCAGAGGGGGAGCCGCTTAATGATGATGTTGATTTTTATATTTGGAATGAAGTATTATTTAATGGAAAAGGGCCTAATAGTTGCTTTTTTGCAGGTGGAAATTTGGCGGCCGGCTTGAGAGTTGGTGATCAAAATCTGTTTCAACGACTTAGAGATGGAGAGACAATCTGATATAGAGGAGCATATGAGACGATTTATGCAAGGTGGTGGACATCAAAATGTTCCTGATCAAAACTCGGATGATGACGGAATTGATGATTTTGATCTTGATAATTATCCGGGGGAAGATGCCCCGTGAAAACATTCTATTTATTTTGTTTTTAAATTTGCATTTACGTAAGATATTTATGTATATCATTTTAAATTATCAATTTAATTATATAAAATTTAATTATATGAATTTATTTTATAAAATTTTATTATTTGAATATGTAATTATATAATTTTATTATAATAATTTTATTATATAAATTTTATTATACCAATTTTATTATATAAATTTTATTATATAAATTAATTAATATAAAAAAAATTATTAGTAATTAATTTTTAAAAAAAACGTAAAAGGTAGCGACGTGGGTTACATGTCACAAAGTTGTGACATGTTTCTCATGTCGCTACTAAAGTTGCTGTAGTGGCCTGTCATGCCCGCCATGTGTGTTCCCTACATAACTATGTTGCTACGTGAATACCACGTCACAAAGTTGTGACGTGGTATTCACGTCGCCACAAGTTTGCCACTTGTTCCCCAACGACATATATATTCACGTTGCTATTTTTTGTTTGTGACGTGATTTTCCAAGTTGTCACGTTACATTCACGTCGCTAATAAGCGTTTTTTTTTGTAGTATAGAATTTATCATTCTTTTTATAATATGAATAATTATTTTAAATGGTTTCATTGCTCTCTTTACTTCATACTATCTTTTATGTGTAGTCACACCAATATATATATGAGGAGAGATCAAATTACACAAATTAGTTACACCAAGTATTATACTCATTTACAACCTTTGATTTATTTTAAATCTAATGGCTATTATAAAAAAGCATCTTAGTAAAATATTTCCTTTTTTCACAAGACCAACCATTCCATATATATTTTGCTAATAAATGTCATATATCTTAACAAAATTATTTTTTTTCTCTCACATGAATAATCATTCCATATATAATAATATATATTGTCAAAGAAAAAAAACATGTGACTTGAAAAATAAAAAAATATTTTTAATTAGTACTATTTATATTTAAAATAAATAACATTACTTAAAAATAATCAATCAATAGCACTATTTATGTTTACTACTAAAATTTACTATCAAATTGAAATCATTTGAAAAATTTATAATTATTTTTGTAGGTTTATTTAAATTAAATTATATTCTATTAATTTAAAATAAATAATAAAATTATATTTTTTAATTTAAATAAAAGTATATTCTATTCTTTTAAGTTAAAGGAAAAACTAATATATTTTAAAAATAAAGTACAAAAAAATATTCAAAATGCACATAATTTAAAAAATATATATTAAAAAATAAGTAGAAAATATAAAATAAAATAATTTAAATTTTATAAGTATTTGAATAGGTATTATACAAATACTTACAAAATAAAGATTGTTTTCTTCCATTTTGTTTAAATTAAATTTCTCATTATTTATTTTAATTTTTTTAATTTTTCATCGTTCATTTTAAATTTAATAAAATTATAATCAAATTTAAATAAAATTTAGAAAAAATGAAAGATGATCAATAAAATTTATTTTGTTTTATATTTTCTACTCATTTTTTAAATATATAATTTTCAAATTATATGCATTTTGAATATTATTATGTATTTTATTTTTAAAATATATTAATTTTTCCTTTAATTTAAATTAATAGAATATAAATTTATTTAAATTAAAAATATATTAATTTTATCATTTAATTTAAATTAATAGAATATAATTTAATTTAAATAAACCTACAAAAACAATGAGAAAAATTTCAAATAATTTCAATTTGATAGTAATTTTTTAGTAGTAAATACAAATAATACTAATTAAAAATAATATTCTTTTAAAATTTTTCAAGTCACATTTTTTTCTTTGACAGTATATGTTATTATGTATGAAATTGATTATTCATTTGAGAGAAGAAGAATCTTTTGTTAAAATATATGAAACTTATTAGCAAAATATATATGGAATGGTTGGTGTTGTGAAAAAAGGAAACATTTTACTAAGATGTTTTTATTTATTTATAATAGCCATTAAATTTTAAATAAATTAAATGTTGTAAATGAGTCTAATAGTTAAGTTAGTGTAACTAATTGGCGTAATTTGATCCCTCCTATATATATAATTTTTAAAATTCATATATATTAATAACAATAATATATCAAAGTCCAACTTTAACGACTATATTCTAAAATGTATCTTTAATTATGGACAATCCATAAATAAAATCAAATCAAATAAATTTGAATTTAATTGGAAAATCCATAATCAATTATGAAAAATATAATTATGGAATCCATAAAAAAACAATCAATTTGAGCTTAAAGGAAAATCCATAATCAATTATAAAAAAAAAACTATAATTATGGACAATCCAAAAATAATCAATTTGAGGTTACTTAGAAAACAAGCAATCGTTTGCGTCAGTAGAATCAAAATCAACCAATCAATTTGAATCTGAAATCAAATATTGTGAACTAAGTAACCCCTTTAAAATCTTACAGCCTAATCCTTGTAGCATTGTTAGGTTGATTCGAGAAAGATTAGTTTTGAGGAGTTTCCCGAGATGCGCCGAAATCAGAATAAGAATAGTCTTGAACCAGGATTAGTTCATCGTGGAGTGGCTTTTCTTTTTTTAATTGGTTATTTTTTAACGATAATATTTTTCCTAAAATTTTGTTCTTATATCGGCTTTAATGGTAAGGGTACTAGTAGATTACCTAACTTGAATGGAGGAGATGGATGGTTTTGGAACCACTGCTGGAGTTGTTGTTATGGCAGGTACAAATAGAGTTGATGTATTAGACAAAGCCTTGCTTAGGCCTGGCCGTTTTGATCGCACAATAACAGTCGATAAACCCGACGTCAAGGGCCGTGACCAGATATTTCAGATATACTTGGAAAGGATCAAACTTGACCACAAGCCTTTATATTATTCGCAAAGGCTTGCATCCCTCACTCCAGGATTTGTTGGAGCAGACATTGCTAATGTTTGCAATGAAGCTGCTCTAATTGCTGCAAGGACTGAAGAATCACATGTCACAATGGATCATTTTGAGGCAGCTATTGATAGGGTCATTGGTGGCTTGGAGAAGAAGAACAAGGTAAGAAGTAAGCTGCAAAGGCGTACTGTTGCTTACCATGAAGCAGGCCATGCTGTTACCGGTTGGTTCTTGGAACATACCGAGCCATTGTTGAAAGTAAGTATTATTCCTCGCGGAACAGCAGCTCTTGGATTTGCCCAGTATGTTCCAAATGAGAACCTTCTCATGACAAAGGAGCAACTTTACGATAGGACTTGTATGATCCTTGGTGGCAGGGCAGCTGAAAAGGTTCTTATTGGGACAATCTCTACAGGAGCACAAGATGACTTGGAGAAAGTCACCAAGATAACATATGCTCAAGTAGCCGTCTATGGTTTCAGCAAAAAAGTTGGCCTCCTGTCTTTCCCTCAAAAAGAGAACTCATATGAGACTTTCAAACCATACAGCAGCAAAACTGGCGCAATCATTGATTCTGAAGTGCGAGATTGGGTGAACAAGGCATATGATCATACAATAAAACTTATAGAGGAACACAAGGAGAAAGTAGCTCAAATAGCAGAGTTGCTACTAGAAAAAGAAGTACTTCACCAAGATGACTTACTCCAAGTCTTGGGCGAGCGGCCCTTCAAAAGTGCTGAAGTCACTAATTATGACAGATTTAAGCTAGGAGCAGAAACCACCATAGATAGAGCCCGAGGTAGTTCTCTCATAGTTGATTAAATTTATGTTCATTATATACGTGAGTTTGTAGTTTGTAGATGCAAACAGAATTAAAACAGGATTTATGTTGTGAAGGATATGTAACTCTGCCATTCATTGGTAACAATTGGCTATTGCTTTTTTATTGGTTTATTAATTTTGGTAAATCTCTGGGTGAGATTTACTTATTTAAAGGTTAAATATTTTCCTGAAATGTTGCTAAAAATGATTTAAAAGTGATTTATGTTATGCAAAGGATATTTAGAGTATGAAGTACATTTTGTTTGGATGCATGTTCCTTATGGGTACTTAGTATGCTAGTTTGTAAGAAATGGCTGAAAATTGATCTTTGATGTCTTGCAACTTTTATAAAATAGTGGATTTTGGATCGTAAACCTGAGTTTATAGAGTAACATACTGGTTGTGAGAAATTTATGGTAAAAATTGCACTAGCTATCAATTTGTCCTCTTTAACACGAGCTTGGTTTTGTTATGCAATTTTTGAGAAATATGAAGGCAGTACTTTTTTAGTTTTGTATTAGAAGGATAATTCGGATGAGAACTAGAATATGATTAACAATTTGTTAGAAATATTATTGTCCATAGGAACGTAAGGGATTTCTAGACGCGACATTGTGTCATATGGTTGGTTGGTGAGTCCGGAGGACAGCTCGGACGAGAACAGAAATATTTACCATTTATTTGTTAGATATATTATTGTTCATTTCCGTATCAAATTGTTTCATCATTCTACAATGAGTGATAGTGTGATATATTTATTAAAAAATTATCCATTCACCTTTCTTCAAATGTGAACGTACACGCCATAAAGTTGTAAACTGGTTTAGTCATTTCATCATATACAAATATGGAGGTTCTTTTAACTGTTGTTTTATTTCTCATATGAATATGTCATCCTAGTAGTAAAGTGACAAGAAAATTTTAACATGTAAGCTTGCATATATCCCTTTACCCCTATTTTACTTTTTACAATTTCCGCTTCTATAAAACAAGGGAACATTTCATTCGTTGCACAAATCGAAGAACACATACAACCTACATCTGGTTCAGACTTTTACACATCGGAGAACTCAGAAGTAAGTTATCCGATTTACAAAAAGGAAAAACTAGCACACCGGATAACGTAGGCGTGGGTTATCCGGTTTAGGATGACAAAATTCAAAACACACCTGATAACAAATGCTTGGGTTATCCGGTTTAGGATGACAAAATTCCAAACACACCTGATAACAAATGCTTGGGTTATCCGGTTTACGTTGAGTTACTTCGGATAACTTGACATCCTGTCACGTCGCAGCTGTTTAGGAGGGAAATAATTGTTGCATTGACGTTGACACATATTACAAACTCTGAAATAATTACAGTCATAAATTATTTTATACCATTTGAATATAGCGACGTGCTTCCCACATGGCAATGTTGCGACGTGAGAACCACGTCGCTGCTTTACTTATATAACGTTCACAAAAATAAAACAATTGCTACGTTCAATTTACAAACTTAAGTTTTTATCTCCTTCTTCTCTACCTCGCCTCAAGTGCTTCTCACCTTCTTCTATTTCATCATCACCACCACTACTTCAACTCAAATTAACTCAACTCCTCTCCAAATTTTTTCTTAACAGGTAACTAAATTTTAATTTTATTTTTGTAATTTCGTTTTTCAATAGTTTTCTGAAATTAATTTAGGGTTTTTTTGTTCGAGCTATTATTTGAAAGAGGATTGAAAAATAGTAAAGAACAAGATTTTTGTACTAAAAGATTGAAGGACATTGAAGGAGATTGAAGTAGAGGTATTTTTGTAGTTTATTTTTTAATTTGATTTTTATTTTGATTTATTTGATTGTTAATTAGGTTTAATTTGATTTTTAAAAATAGAATTTTGTCAATCTGATTTATTCTGATATATTCTGATTTTTGTAATATATTCTGATTTATTTGATTGTTAATCTTATATATTCTGATATATTAAAAATAATTAAAAACGAAAATTTATATATTTATAAATAAAAAATAGAATTTTGTGTATAGAAAAAATAATTTTTTTTATGTTTATATTAAAAAGAGAATATTTTTATGTATATAAAATAAATTTTTTATGTTTGTATTAAATTTTTTTTAAAAATAGAACATTTGTGTTGAAAATAGATTTTTTATGTTTTAAAACAGAATATAAAATATATTAAAAATAATTAAGAATAATTAAAAACGAAAATTTATATATTTATAAATAAAAAATAGAATTTTGTGTATAGAAAAAATAATTTTTTATGTTTATATTAAAAAGAGAATATTTTTATGTATAGAATCTACTTTTATATTATGAAAATAGATTATTAAAAAGAGAATATTTTTATGTATATAAAATAAATTTTTTATGTTTGTATTAAATTTTTTAAAAAAACAGAACATTTTTATTTGTTGAAAATAGGTTTTTTATGTTTTAAAACAAAATATAAAATATATTAAAAATAATTAAAAACGAAAATTTATATATTTATAAATAAAAAACAGAATTTTGTGTATAGAAAAAATAATTTTTTTATGTTTATATTAAAAAGAGAATATTTTTATGTATAGAATCTACTTTTATATTATGAAAATAGATTATTAAAAACTGAATATTTTTATGTATATAAAATAAATAAATAAATGTTTGTATTAATTTTTTAAAAAAACAGAATATTTTTATGTATTGAAATTAGATTTTTTATGTTTATATTAAATTTTTTTAAAAACATAATTATATTATGTAAATAATAAATAATATTTTTTTTTTGAAAAATAGAAATATAATTAAACTATAATTAAAAAACATCATTTTGTACATATTTTATAAAAATAGTTTTATTAAAATTATAATATAATATGTTTAATATGTAGTGTGTGTGTATATATATATATATATATATATATATATATATATATATATATATATATATATATATATATATATATATATATACATGTTTAATAGTTAAAACAAAAATAATATTTTTAAGAATATTAGCAGCTAATTGATAGGTTGGATTCCACACATGCTCCCTCCTATGATAGAGAATTGGTTGGAAGGCTCTTGTCTATCCTCTCTTCAAAGAACTAGTTTGTCGAGGATTGACCAAAATCTACTATCGACATTTGTAGAGCGGTGGCATCCAAAAACATCGACATTTCATATGCCATTAGGTGAGATGACTATTACTTTGGACGATGTTTCATGTCTTCTACACTTACCGATTAGGGGTGAGTTGGTTGACCCTGCAGAAGGCTTCTCTAATAATGATGTTATTAGGTTAGCTATTGATCTTATGGGTGTTCCGTTGGAGGAGGCAGTTGACGAGATCCAGACTTGTAGAGGTCCTTACTATAGGCTGGATTGGTTAAAGACTATATTTATGTGTCAGCAAGCTGCTAACAGCTTTGATTGTGCTGATAGAGCCTACCACTTTTTAGGGATTTGGATGGATGTGGTAGATATGGTTGGGGAGTTGCGACACTTATCACTTTTTATCGCTATTTAGGTGATGCTTCCTTCAATTCCTATAAACAGTTGGGTGGATATGCCTCTCTTTTATAGGTACAAAATGTTTTATTTTTATTTTTATTTGGTTTATCTTTAGTTATTTATAATTAATTTTATTTATATTATTCATGGTGTGTAATAGTGCTGGATCCACGAGTATTTTTCCACTATTGGAAAGAGAGATCTATTTGGGATTTGTGGTGTAGGTAGTCCACTTCCGAGGGAGATGAAGTGGTGTTACAGGCAATGGACTACAAAGGTTGATGAGTTCAGGGTGCTTTTAGATGAATTGAAACTTGGGGATGTTATTTGGCGGTCTTTTGAGGATCACCGACATATGTGTCCATTTGATGAGATATGTCTCTATAAGGGTGGTATGAAATGGTATAGTATAGTAATGCTATATTTACCTGTGAGATGTTTGTGTAAGTTTGGATATTAGTAGTACATACCCCACCCGCCTCCTGATATTGAGTCACTTGATATGGATGTTGACTGGGTTGGATATGTTCAGGGAGTTTTGGATGTGATTCATGATGTAGTTTTTGCCGCTCATCCATATCATGTAATCTATGAGTAATTTCCTTAGTATTATATGGTGTCACATCCTTGTTTTGTAGCACCACCACGAGATGAGGAGAGAGAGATCCTAGTTCCTGTATATGTTGAGGGACCATCAGACGAGAGGTTATCATACATTTCAGATGAGCTTCATCGCTACTTGCATCGTCACGATGCAGATGAGAAGGACGATGACTTCATTGAGATTTTTCGATCATTAGGTGTAGCTTAGGACAGACCACTACCTCAGCGAGGACCGATACCTTATGCATCTCCATTATTTACTTTGTTTATTTGTTATTTTGAGACTTATGTTGGATTTTGATACTTATGTATTATCCTATGACTTATGTATTATTTTGTGCACTATTTTAATCTTACTACTTTGTGAAATATAATTTAAAATATAATCCAAAATCTAGCATGAAAGTCATATGTCAACTAAATACTGAACAAAACAAACACATAACAATTATAGTTTAATAATATGTGGCGTTACTACAGTTGTAAGATGTTGCCAATGTTGTAGTCGTCCGACAAATTCTACCATTTAAGAAGTCGCCTCTTTTGTGCGAAATATTTCCAAGCCAATGTGATGGGTGATAACAGAAAGCCTTCGTTCATGTTTACTTGGTTAAGATTAAACAAATAAGTAAACAACCAAAAAATAAGTAATTAAACAAATACCTAAATAAGTAACAAAAAAATATATAAGTAATTACATGTACCCAATGATTTCCGTCTACAAATCCAATGCAATAAATGGACACATTATGTGAATGTGAATTCGTCATAGGAAAGAAAGTTAAAGAAGGATACCCCAAAGAGACAACAATAACATTATACCGATTAGATATTGCATAAGCCACTTCTGGTAATGTCATCTATTTCTCTTGTGGTTGCTAACCTAAATTTGATATCATCAAAGAGTCTCTCACTATTGAAAAACGAGCTCAAATAACTGTTCATACAACTTGCTTCTAGAACCTTTAAGTTCATTATCCAAATCATGACGAACAATTGGCCATCCATCTGATCCATAACCATGCAATGATGCAATGATTCTAAACCCATAATTTCCATCCTTCATGACATCAATAATGTCATCAATAAATGGTCTGATATATACTGGAAATTGTGTAATGAAATTACTACATGGTTTCTTCTTGGAGGTTTGGGATAATTGTGAATATACCCTCTTTGAAGACTTTTTGGAGGCCGAGTAATCTCAATTAACATACTCATGATATGCAGGATCACGATAAACATCATATTCCACAGGTCTCTTTCCATTCTTCTTCATTTCTCCCTAGGTTTTTATTTTTTCAGGAGGTGGCAAATTTTTGATGTAGTGGATAAGTAATTCCACACACCCTACTCTTTAATGCTTTTTTTCCTACAACATCTACTGACCTGAACTTTTTCCAAATTTCCTCAATTGCATTGGTCATGCCCACCTCTGATCCATCATGTGCATCAACATCTTATTTCCTTTTCATACTTAGCTTTCTCCAATGGATGTAAATAGCCTCAATTGGTATTAGATCACCACTCAGTGTATATCTCCCTAACTCACAAGCACAAGGTAACCCACATACTTTTCTATGAGTACACCCGCACTTTTGGGTATCTGTACCAACAATATCAATCCTCACCCACTCTTCAGCAATATGCCTTAGAGAAACTCTAGATACGGATCCACGCAAATTTCCATAAAATTGGCTAGTGTGTGCATGCTCGACTTCATAAAAACTCTTTTGAAATAAAGCTCTAATGTTGCCAATTTGTATCTTAAGATTTCCATTCATAGCCTCCCAACATTTGCACATATCACCTAAATTGTTCTCCAACATTTGCTTCAGTTTCCAATGTGCGGATTCAACCCATTAAATAAACCAAAAAACAAGTAAGTACACGTCATATTAATATAAACAAACTATGACTAAAAGCAAGTTATATTAACATAAGCATACCTATTAGTTGTGTTTTTTCCCAAATGCAACACTTGATTGATCCATGCTTTGACAAATCTATGTCTATACGGAGACAACCATGTATCTTTCACATAATCAATAAATATTGTAAAGTCAACACATGCATGCTCAAGTTATTGCGACCATTGTTGATACTCCACCTCATCAGTAGCCCTTATAAGTTCATATCATATTTTCTCTATCGGCCCTCGCATGTCATCCACAACATATTCCTTACACTTCGCTTTCACATTTTTGTTGACGTGAAATTGACAAAGCAAATTGGTTGTCTTTGGAAATACTATTTCAATTGCTTTCATCAAAGAAATATTTCTATCAATCAATATCACTTGTGGCCAAAACCCCTACTAAGTAAACAACTGTTTCAACTTATTCAAAACCCAACAAAAAAATTCAGTCTGCTCTGATTCCATATGCGCAAATGCAACAGTAAATGTCAACTCAGTGGATGTCACACCAACTATATCAAACAGAGGTTGCCTATACTTGTTTGTCTTGTACGTGCTATCCATATTCAACAACTTCACTGATTATGGATGAGCCCAGAAGGTACCCCTCACAACTTCTGAATCATCTTTTTTCCTGCTCCAGTATACATAATCTGAATCCTTTACCAACTTAAACAAATGTTGCATTTCCATTCTAGGTACCCTTATGTCTTTATGTATTTTACTCTTGTGTTTATATATTTGTGTGATCCGAGTGACATTTTCCGGATCTCGCTCTTGCAATGACAAGAGTATGTGTCTTGGTGGAACATGACGTTTTGTCAAATCAACAATATGTTGTTATTCATCTGCATTTAGTCGACCTACAAAAGGATGACCTTCAAATGTATTAGGTAACCCATGATTGTGAAGTCCATATTTTGACGGTGTTGACCTAATTTTGAAAGGACAACCATATTTCTTACTAGCACTTTGTGTTTCACTATCTCCTTCTTTGTATGTTCCACCTTTATCACAACCAAATATTACTTTATCACTTCTTCTTCTCTTGCCTATTTTGGTATCTGAACGAGTTATTATAATTTCCACTTTATTCCTGATTCCATCCTCCCTAATCCATCTTATCGCCTCTTCTTTTGTAGCAAAACATTGTGCAGATGTAAATATATTAGTGGTATCTATGCGTGTCTGATTTTTATCGCATATTTGAGGAATAACACCAGATTAACATAATAATAAAATATTATTAAAAAGCAAACCGAATAACTACACCATAGGATATCCGGTTGGCATATAAATGTAAACCGAAACTCACAACGCCATGTTATCCGGTTGGTTAATTTTGTTAATCGGATAACACGAAGCCATATCTTTCGGGTAACAAACACAAACCAGATTTAGGCTTAACAAGATATCTGTTTTATGAAAAATGTAAACCGGATTTCAAAGATCAAATAGTTTCGGAAAATAATTTACATACTGGAATTCTGCATTATGTGTTTTCTGGTTCGCAGTAACGAGCTCCCACTTGTCAGTTTCGCATGAGTCCTGATGAATAGTGAAAATAAAAAAAAATCAACATAACAGTGAAAATAGAAAAATGGTAAATTTGGAATATTTTTAAATTTGTAGGGGTAGAGGAATAAATATAGGGGTACAGGGTAAAATTTTCAAGGTACAAGAACTCACTTTTGTTGCACCATTAGCTTCCAAAACTATTCTTATGCTTAGTAAAAACAATTGAGAATTTTTTACACCATCCATATGGAAAATAGACATCTTATGCAATTTCGAAATTGCCCCTCGGAAAATTGGAAATGTATTTTCGGTTCGTACCATATTTTGCACAAAATAGGTCAAATATGGTTTCACCCTTCAAAATACAAAAAACGACACGGGAGGTATACTTTCGGTCCAAACCAGAATTATGTTTCCAATTCTATTAGCGGGAAGATTGAATTTTGTTTATGGTTTATGGCACGATGCAGGTTACTTAAAACAGTAATCAGTATGGACATATTTGATCACCACCATTTCTCTTTTCTTTCCTTAAAACCTCTCAAAAACCTTATCATTCTCAATCAATTTTCCACTCCAAATCATTATTTTTCTGGTTCATCATATCAAAAATAGCTCAAGGAAGTAGAATTTTAGGTAAAGTTTATTTATTTCTTCCCTCATTCCCTACATTAGTATTTTATTTTCTGTATAAAAAGGTTACGTAGAAATCGGATGTATACTTCTGGTTTGTAGTTAAACAAAACCGGAAGTTCATTTCCGGTTTCAGTCTGTGTTTATTTTGACAACAATTGTCAATGTAACATGTTAATAAGTTTTGGTTTTATCTAGAATTAGGTATGGTTCATCCCGATAATAGTCCCAAACCTGATCTATCTGGAGTTGTTTCGCCTCTCGCAGTTTCTCCTCTCATAATTAAGGTGGTAGATGTTCGTGATAAATTTGAAAAAGTAGAAGAATTTGAAATATGTGAAGACATATTGCAGTGGATTCCAATAGAGGAAATGAAACTAGGATTTGGTGTTGTGATTGGAAGGTTCGATAATGGTACAGATAGAAGAAATACATTTGTGATTTTGACATGCGAAATAAGTGGAAAATACATAAGTCGTATCCAAAATTTGAAACGTGATGACACCGGTTCAAGAAAAAGTGAATGTCCATTTAGGTTGTGTGGTTATCTTATGGAAAATAAGAAATTGAAATTTAATGTGCTATGTGGTTTACACAAACATGATTTAAGTCAAAAGTTAATCGGTCATGCAATTGCATGTTGGCTCCTTTCGGATGAGAAGACATGTGTTTTTTATATGACTTTGAGTTTGGAACCGCCCAAAAACATATTTGCAACCTTGAAGCGCAAAAGACCCGAGAACACATCAAATATCAAACAAGTTTACAATAAGCGTTATCAAACCAAAATAACGCTCAGGGAGGATCGAACCGAGATGCAACACCTCTTGAAACTTCTAGATGAAACCAATTATGTTTGTAGGCACCGACGAGGTGATGATGGGGTAAAAATAAGAGACATTTATTAGACTCATCCTAATTCCATTAAATTGTTCAATACATTTTGTTGTAAATCAGAAAGTCGGATGAAAAGTAGAAAAATAGAAAGAAAAAAATTGGTCGGTGAATCGTGTTATCCGTACAAATGAATATCGTTGTCCGAACGGATCGATAGTATTGTACGTACGATGAATAGTGATTTTGTATGGTGAATAATATTGTACGTGGAGTGGATAGTGATTTCGGGTTTTTTTTGGATCTTTCGACAATTTCTCATTTTGTCTGTGGATACCTGCGATTTTGGGCTTTGTTTGTTGGGTATTTGTTATTATAAATATGTATCTCTTATATGTTTGCAAATGTGACAATTTTAGAGCTTACACCAAAAGGGATAATAAGGATTTGAAGGCATAGTATAGGGTTTTGGCTATTCTCAAGGGAAATCTTAGAAGGCAAAGGTTTTGGAAACCTTTGGGGTTATCTAAGGTTATTGGGAATTGGGAAACACTTGTTTACACCTTGGGTTTGAGTTATTCATATGTTGAAGGTTGAAGGGGTTGAGAAACACTTGGGTAGAAAATAGGATAATTCTTTGGCACATTCAGGGTTGTTCTTGAGTACCTGAAGGCGAAGGCTATATTCTTGTAACTCATTTGTAACATCTTGTAACAACTTTCTGAGTATAGTGAACTAGAGAGCTGCTATCTTCCCCAGAGTAGATCATTTGATCTAAGTGGGTAAACAAACCTTCGTGTTTTTTCTCGCCTTATTTTGTTATATTATTTGTGTATGAACTATTATTGCCGAAGACCATTTATTTTGGTTGCTACTATTCTTTGTCTCACAAATTGATATTAAATATTGTTGTAATTAACAACAAGATTCATAAGAAGTGGTGCGGTGAGCATGGAGAAAAGAGGTATTGAGCACCATGGGCAGATGGGAGATCAAGAAATTTTCTTGTAACAACGAATTTGGTTGTGGAAAATTAAGATGAAAATTTTAATTTAAGAGAAGTGTATCGATGCTTTTAAGAGTGAAGCATTGATGCCTTGTAGGGCTTACACAAGTATAGAAGATCGAGATGGTAGATAAGGCCATAAGTGTCATTATTTTGTGCCTTGAGATGATGGATAAGGTTTGAATAACTGAATATGACTAAGTCTTTGGCTCATTGGTTGTGTCTGAAATAACAACTTTATTCATTTCGAATGGTGGAGCATGAATCCATAGTTGAGCATCTTACAGAATTTCATAAGATTATTGATGATCTTGAAAATATTGAAGTGAAAATTGATGATAAGGACAAGACTTTACTACTATTGAGCTCATTACCCGAATCTTCTGAGCACTTTAAGGATGCCCTTTTTATAGTGAGGAAGATGCTATTACTTTGGATGAAGTCCAAATGGCGGTGAAATCCAAAGAATTTTCAAAGTCGAAAGATTTTAAGATTGAAGATAGTGGTGAAGGCTTAAATGTGTCAATAGGAGGAGGTTAGCGTAAAGGGATGTCAAAATCAAAGAGGTCTGACAAGTTAAAGGTAAAAAAATTTAATTGTCATAAAATCGGTCACTTTAAAAGGGATTGTCCTGAGAGAAACGTCAATGGAGATTTTGTTGAAGCTGCAGTTGCCTTGGGCGAGGAAAGTTGTGAGTATGCTGAAGCACTAGTAGTATCGAGTTTGGAAAATGAAGATAGGTGGGTCATTAACTCGAGTTTCTCTTATCACACGTTTCCAAGAATAGAATACTTTAAAACTTTGAAGATGGTTCAAGGTTGAGTTGTTCGCCTTGGTGATAATAAGGCTTGCAAAGTTCATGGTATTGTACGGCCAGACTTAAAATGTTTTATGATCATGGACTTCTTATTCACAATGTGAGGTATGTTCTAGAACTCAAACTAAAATTGTTATCTATAGTATGTTTGATGATCTAGGCTATTGTACTAGAGTTGAACATGGATTTTTGAAGATTTCGCACGATTGTTGTACCCAAAATTTATCCTTTTCTTTTCCGCGTTTCTCTGGCTTATAATTCAATTGCATAAAACATACATGTAATAGCATGCATAGCATTCGTCATAAGGAGTATCAAGTTCTAGGTATTCCGAATGGAACCCAAAAAGAGTTTGCTCGTCCATTTCTCAATAAGGTGGATCTTGGGTTTTCGGCGCATTTTGGGCACTCCAGAAGGCGTATCCCTCATGTCCTAGGGTATTTTCTGTTGACTTTCGACTGGCGTTTCCCTCTCATTATTATCCACGACTTTCGTTTGATATCTGAGAGTAGATTTTGTGAGGAAAGTTCTCAAAGGAGTCATTTTCCCCAGTAGACCAAGCTAGATTTTAGTGTTGAACCGTGCGTTCTGTCCACTAAAGGACCTCTATCTCTTAGATGGAAACTCGGAATTGAGTGGGACTGATTTCTAAAAGTCTGTATCGAAGCCCTCTACAACTTTCATTTGTAACTCGGGAGCTGATTCTTTACCGATCGGTACCAGAATTTTATTCTCTGAGTTTGATTTTGAGCTGAACCGAGCAATTTTCATCTGATACACGAAGTTCGAAAAATCAAATCTCACTCGATTTTCATCGAAACGGGATGGGACCAGCGCCAAAAGTTCAAAAATTTCGCTAGCTTCGAATGTCCCAGAAATATGCATTAGCAAATTTCGATCAGAAGATCCTCGTTCGAGGCATTTTCTCCACAGAAGCGCGAACGAAATTCTGCATGTGTCAGTGTTCCCAAACTGATGCTGAAACTTCAAAAATTCCTATTTCCTTGACCATTCATCGGATCAAGTCGAGATTTGAATTTTCGCAAGCAAAATCACATTCCGGACACTTTTCGTTTACATTCCGACTCCGAATTCCGCGCGGATTTGGCCGTTTTGGATTAATTACGAAAGTTATTCGGATAATCATAATTTGGGCTTGATTATGGATCCAAAGCTATAAATAGATTTTCCTCTTCACAATCACAACAACACTCATTTGCTTAATTTTCCACTACCACAAACACTCCAATTCTCAAAAAATCCAAAAGCACAAAAACTCAAAAAGTTAAAACTTCAACTTTCCCTCCAAGCAACCACCAGAGGCCGCCACCGGACCTCCGTTCACCACTGGCTTCAAACACAGACCGCGCTAAGCGCGCCTCCCGCGCTAAGCGCGACCTGCGAATTCTGGACTTCTCCATCGCAGCTTCTCCTACTTCAATCTATATCATCTTCTCCTCCTTCGGTGCGTGATTGACATGGAAGGAATGAATTCATCTTGATCTTTTCTCCAATTGCAAGATTCAAGAATTTCTCTTCATCCTTTTCAATTCTCCATTGAAATTCAAGTTTTCTTCAAGGATTCAAGCTTAATTCTGAAGATTATCACCGATTCATCGTTGATTTGGTATTTTCTTTGAAGAGTTCAAGGAATTCCTCTTCAATTTGGCTCAAACTTCAAGTTCAAGTAAGTGTTAGGTTTCAAATAAGCACTTATTTTGAGCTGTTTCTGATTTTCGGCTTTTCTTGAAATTGAATACTGAAATTGCATGCAAATTCAATGTAGATTCTGATTCTAGAACTTGTACTCATGAATTTCTTGATTTGAATTGAGTTTTGCCGCCTTATTCGTGTCGGAGTGAGGATTTCTTTGTGGATACCATGTATATACACTTGTGCATTTGTTTTCCCCTTGCATATATGACATAAACTCATACATTTTGCATCATCTATCGCATGTTCATGCATTGGTGAGTATTTAGCTTGATCAATTTCATCGATTCATGGTGATTTGAAGCATAACTTGCATTCAACATGTAGATATCTAAGCATTTAATGCATTATGTATGAATTTGTTGCATGTGCACTCCAAGTGCTTGTGTCAATACATGACTTAGATTCTCTTAAAGAAAACCTCAAAATGTCATAGCTAGCTTGCATCACCACACAATTGAACATTGGAATTATCATTATGATTTGCATTCCTTGCATGTTCATGCATTTAACTTGTCATATGAACATTGGAATTCTCATTTTGATTTGCATTCCTCACATGTTCATGCATCTTTACATGTATATGAACATTGGTTTTATCGATTCGATTTGCATTCCTCACATGTTCATGCATTACATGTATATGAATATTGGTTTTATCTATTCGATTTTCATTCCTCGCATGTTCATTCATTGCTACATGTATATGAACATTGGTTTTATCAATTCGATTTGCATTCCTCGCATGTTCATGCATTACATGTATATGAACATTGGTTTTATCGGTTCGATTTTCATTCCTAGCATGTTCATTCGTTGCTACATGTACGTGAACTTTGGTTTTATCGGTCGATTTGCATTCCACGCACGTTCATTTGTTGCTGGACTATTCCCTAATGGCATGGATCGAACTGTTGCATGAAAATATCACAAACAGGTGGTCTGGTTCAAAAAATAAAATTTATGCAGGTTGCAGGTCGCGCTTAGCGCGGTCCAGAGCGCGCTAAGCGCCAAATGTTCTGACTTTTTATGTTGCAGGTCGCGCTTAGCGCGATATACCGGGCTTAGCGCGGTCTGCTGGTTCATTTTTTCTGATTTTCTCGATTCTAATGGTGAACAGTAGTCACCCTAGCCATGCTTAGCTACTGTTTGTGCTCCATTTCATGCAGGGACATGTGTCGCACATACATGCGACTCGTTTCTTCGATACTCACATACTTTTCTTCTACTTGCATTTCTGGTCTAACTCCCTTCTTGCAGGTGTTGCTTGAGCTTGTACACCCACGTGTGCACCATTCCTATCTTGTTTTGCTTGCCTTAACCTCGTTCTCGCAGGCATTGTCGCTTCGGATGTGTATCGACACACATTCCGCTTGTTTCGATGCTTTGAACAATTCTCACCGTTAATGCTTGTTGCATTGCTGCAGTACTTGAAGTTTTCCGGAGTATTTCTGTAGCTTGCAGTGCTCTTCGGATTCTATATCCGTTCGGTAGTTTCTACACCGTTTATCGCATTCTCTTACAGCTTTCCTAGATATCATGAGAAGTAGGGCTTTATAGCTTTCTTTTGCCATGAGAAGTAGGAATAGAGATGCATGATGGGGCTTCCGTAGTTGGAGCATGTTCAGGAACCCCTCTGGTTTATTTAAAGACCCGTTTAGGGCAATTCTACTTGTGAAGTGTGTTTGCCTGTTAGTTTTCCTGCAGGTTCCCTTGGTTAGGTTTGGTTCTTTAGCCTAGACATTAGGATCCACATCCTTTGCATGTCAACATAGGTAGAGATTCCCTTGCATCCTCAACCATAGGTTTAACCTTTCGCATGACGACATTAGGGTTAGCGCTTAGCTAGTTCTCCCTTTTTGTTTTGCTAGTTTCTTTTTGCATTTTGCATGTGATTAAAACTAAAACGCGTTTCTTTTCTTTTCAAAAACAAAACACTTAATAATGGTTTGAACCCATTTCTCAAGGTAAAAACGACCAACCAACACAAACTCTTTTCGCCTTGGCACGTTTTTTTTTTTTTGTGTGTGTTTAAAACCTTTTTCACAAGTAAAAAACACAAAACCCACCAAAACAAGTGAGCCGAACTACGACGCTCTGACTTTCCCATTGCACACGGGAATACGTAGGCATCCTGTCACGAGGCTCGATTGAGCAAACCTGGTAAATATTTCCTTTTTTTCCCCGTGGTTTTCTTATTTTCTCTTTCCTTTTGCATGCATGATAGCGATTAAGCATAGATATAACACACCCTTTATCTAGAAATAGAAAGTGGATACCGTAGAGTACTACGGGCGTGTGGGGTGCTAATCTCTTCCCCTCGTGTAACTAACTCCCTTACCTAGATTCTCTCGATTTCACGGTCATAGGACCGCAAATTCTCCCCCAGGTTTACTCGATGTTTTCCTTTCTCCCTCGTGAGATAAAAGACGTTCGATGACGACTCTATTTGATACTAGTTATCAGTCGGAGGTTTGGCCGGTGTTTTCAGCTGGCGACTCTACTGGGGATCGTACAGACCTCTTGCTGGTCCGATCAGGAGTTGATCCTAGCTTTCTTTTTCATGTCTATTGGGTGTTTATCTGCTTTATCGCTTTATCATCCTTTGTATGCTTTGCATGCATGCTATGTGGCATATTTACTGCTTTCATATATCCTGTATCTGGACTGCTGCTGTGCTGGTTTATCTCTTGATCTGGGTGGGTGTTACTTGAGGTAAAAGGCCAACTATCCCGGCCAGTGACACATAGGTTAGATGGATGTCCATGTCGAATCCCGCATCCCGTGGTGCGTGTGAGGAGGCATGGAGTACCGAATTCAGACGAGATTCGATTGACAGTGCTTTCGCCCTACACCCTGTTGTGTAGTCAGCAAAGTACTCGATAAAGGATCGTCGACTCTGACTATCATTAGGGACCCCCTGTTGAGTCTAGAATCACCCTGTGAGTTGGGGCGAGATATCATTGCTACAGGTACTGTTGGTGACTGTTGGTGACTCGTTGCTGTTGGTGACTTGGTTATTGATGGTGACTTGGTATTTTCGGGTATTTTCTATGGGATTCTAGTTTGACGCCGAACCTTTGAATCTGTGACATCCAAATCCAGTTCTATATGATATTTTGGTTGGGTGACAAGTTTCAGACTTTGTGATACTTGTCTGAGAGTTCAGTACGACAGTGGTTCCGACATACAGGATACATGATCTCAAAAACATTGCATTCATAAAAAACTTTTAATTTTCATATTTCTAATATGCATATCTGTTATTTCCAGGATTTCTTACCTTTGAGTCTAGTTGTCGGGTCATTTTGGAAGATGGATACTGAAAAGAAGAACAATCAGAGACGTCATCCAATGTATAAATTTCCCACCTATGCTCTTGAGAATCTCCTTTTGATGGCTAACAAATCCACACCAGAGAATTTTGTCGCATTTACCAGAGATTATGGAAGAATTCTGACATGGTTGAAATCTCCTTTGACCGATTACCAGAAGGACGGGCTTCAGGCCCTTTTCCAGTTTTATGACCGTGAGTTTAGGTACTTTGTATTTCCTGATTACTTGTTGATGCCCACATTGGAAGAGTATTCTAGTATCCTAGACATTCCTATTTTGCATCAGGTGCCTTTTCATGCCTCTATGGAGAGACCGACCGATGATCAGATTGCCAAGGCTCTTCATTTGCAAAAATTTGTGGTATCCGCCAATGTCGCAAGCAAGGGTGCCGTGAAAGGCTTTCATTTGGGTTTTCTTCTTCGGGAGGGTAATGCCAAATTTGTCAAGAAGGATTGGAAGGGCTTCAATGCCGTTTTAGCTTGCTGTATCTACGGGATGTGCTTGTTCCCGAATGAGCCTAAATTTGTTGACATGAACGCCATCTCCATTTTCATCCAACGGAATCCTGTTCCGACTTTGTTAGGAGATGTTTATAATTCCCTTAAGTCAAGGAGCTTCAAAGGGAAAGGTGGAGTTGTAAATTGCTGTGCGCCATTGTTATATCATTGGTTTCAAGGTTTTCTTCCTCGAAACGGTGTTTTTGTTGCACCCAGCGTACTATGAGGTGGGTTCCAAGATTGATGGGCCTCACGTCTCACGATATCACTTGGAGTCAACGCGAGATGTCCAAGACCGAGTGTGAGAAAATCATCATCCGTTGAGGAAACTTTCCTAATGTCCCTCTCATGGGCATAAGGGGAGGCATCAATTACAATCCAACTCTTGCACTGAGACAGTTGGGTTATGCTGTGGTTGGACCGCCTGATGCGAGTTTCGTGCAGGAAACTCTATATTATGATGTGCCTGATGTTACCGGGATGAGGGCTAAAGCTGTTCAAGCATGGAAGAGCATTCGTCTTGAAGGAGGACAGTATTTTGGCAAGAAGGATCCCACGGCTTACGCTTCTTACATCCAATGGATTGAAGACAAGAATAGTGATCGTCAGTGGCCTTCTATTATTGGAGCAACGACTTTTTATCCTCCAGAGTCAATTCCAGATGTTGTTTCTAAAGGAGATTATGAGCAGGTGCTTGCTCAGAATCGCCTTTTGATTGAAGAAAAGGAGACGTTAGCAGTGAACTGTCTTGTTGCAACTTAGACAAAGAACCAGTTGGCTCATGAGCTCAAGTATTTCAAAGGAGAAGCATCTGATTCAACCAAGAAGAGGTCTAGGGTTAAAGATTTCTCTATTCCCATGGAGGAACACCGAAAGGTTGTCATCGGCTTGGAAAAGAAATACAAGGCTCAAATCGAAGACTTGAAGAAGCAAATGCATAATCAGAAGTTGATGTATGAATCCTGTATCCAAGAGAAAGAAGTTCAACTATCCCTTGCTGTCGGAGAGTTAAAACATCTCAAGATTCGATCGGATGCGCCAGAGGCAGAAGGTTTTCCTATGTCTGATATCTAGATTTATGCTTTATTTGTCTTGTGCGGAAATCACCATCAGGCTTGTTGATGGGATTATTCCTTTTTCTCTAATTTTTAAAAAAAAAAACAGTTGTTCAATTGCTTGTAATCTTCCTTGATTCAATGATAATTAGACTTTTCAGTATCCATTATCTTGCTAAGTCCTAAAACTTGAGTCAAAGTGTTAAGAGTCCTGGAAATGTTCAAATATGTCATTACATGCATAACATGCATCTCATTCATATATGTACATACCATGCATAACAGGTTTTGCCCGGAGTTCTCATCCTCGGCTTCTGCTTTTATTTAGCAGAAAGATTGCAAATTTCCACTGTTACCCGACTCGGAGCAACGAGAAACGGCAGATGGAACAACTTCAGGCAGACATGGCCGCGATGAAAGCGCAGATGGAGGCACAGATGGCTCAATTCATGGAAGTCATCACCAATATGAATCAGGGTCAGCAAGAGTTAAGGGCTTTGGTTGAGAGGTCTCGTTCAGAGGATGGTCGACGCAATCCGTTTGATGACGCTTCTGTGGGTCAGCCCTGTGTTGAAGCCAATAATGCTGATTTGGGTGTCAACGACCACCCTCATGGTCCAGGTGTACACGTCACTGGTCGGTTTCCACCTCCACCACCTACTCCACCTCAGGGACAGTTTTTCTTTGATGATGGGATGCAAGGGCATCGTGTTCGGGGCCGTCCTCGTTCCCAGGGCCTAGATTTTGATCAACAGGATGAAGCTTATTCTGTGAATGGTAGCGAATTTGACTTTCCCGCAAATGATCACAGATACCGTTTGCTTGAAGAGCGGTTGAAGGCTGTTGAGGGTCAGAAGTTGTCTGGGTTGGATTTGTCTGATTTAGGGTTGGCACCTCGAGTGAGGCTTCCTCCGAAGTTCAAAGTGCCAGTGTTTGATAAGTACAATGGGGCAACTTGTCCCAAAACTCACATCACCGCATATTTCCGCAAGATGGCGGTTTATACTGAAGATGAAAGGTTGTTGATGCACTTCTTTCAAGAGAGTTTGACCGGAGCATCTCTAGAGTGGTATATGCATATGGAACGAGGTCATATCAGGACATGGCGTGAACCTTGTGAATGCTTTCCTCCAACAATATCAGTTCAACATTGACATGGCTCCCAATCGCACACAGCTGTTGGGTTTGTCTCAGAAATCGGGGCAAACGTTTAAAGAATACGCTCAGAAGTGGAGAGAACTCGCTGCTAGAGTTCAACCACCCATGGTCGAGCGAGAAATGATTGATATGTTCACCAGTACTCTGTCTGGACATTACTATGTTGCATGCAGTACTTCTACGAGCTTTGCTAAGATGGTCTGATACGGTGAGCGGATCGAGAGTGGGCTGAAGTCCGGTAAAATCCAGCAGGTTGAAGGAAGTTCTTCCGGTGCTAAGAAAGCATTTGGCGGTTATCCGAAGAAGGAAAAGGGAGAAGCCAATGTTGTATATGGTAGTAGAAGCAAGGCTCAGGTCAATGCAGTGACCATATCCGCTTCTCAACCTCAAACTCAGCAAGCACCTTGTCAACAAAACCAGAGGCAACAAGAGAATCGCGCTCCTAGGAGGTTTGATGCAATTCCTATGAGTTATGCTGATTTGTTTGTCCGCTTGAATGATCTTAAATTGGTTATTCCTAAGCCTGCATTTGCACCTCCCCCTCTAGATAAGCGTCCCAGAAACTATGATGTCAATGCTAGTTGTGAGTTCCATTCCGGAACCTTGGGACACAACATTGAGAATTGTTATGCATTCAAGTGCAAGGTGCAGGACCTCATTGATTCAAAGACTATTGAATTAGAGGCTCGACCACAGGTAGCTGGACCAAATGTCACACAGAATCCGATGCCGCGTCATGGGGCTGTTTAGGCCGTGATGGAAGATGGGGAGGTCCTTAATCTGATCATGGATGTTGATCTGGTGAAAACACCGTTGCCTTTTGTCAAGGAGTATTTGATCAAGAGAGGTGTCTTTCCCGGTTGCGAAGCTGTGTGTGAAAGGTGTGAACATTGCTCAAATGGGTGTGCAAATATGAAGGATGGCATTCAGAGTTTGATCGATGATGGCCAGTTGCAATTTGATCGGATCTAAAAGAATGAGAAGGTTGAGACACGGGTTGTATCTGTGATCACCATCCCTTATTCTCCGATTGTGATATCTGCACCAACAAAACCTGTTCCATTGGCGATTACCAAGCCTGGTCCTTTGCCATATGAGAGTGATAAAGTTGTGCCATGGCATTATGGATCAGATGTATACTACCATGGTGTGAAGCAGGGAGTTGTCTCCTCCCCAACAGAGAAGGGTGATGTGTTGGATGTTGCTAGTCATGATGACATTGCTGGAAGTGGTGGTATGACCCGGAGCGGGTGAATTTTCTCTGATCCGGCAATACAACTCAAGGCAGAAGCTGTTGCCAAAGCCAAAGGCAAGCAACCCATGAAGCAACCAGAATTGCAAAGTGCCAATCCTGACCTGGAGAAGGATATAGAGGAGATTATGAAGTTTATCCGCAAGGGTGATTTCCGGGTAATTGACCAGCTTGCTCAGACGCCTGCAAAAATTTCTATTCTCTCTTTGCTTCGAGATTCAGAGGTGCATCGAAATGCCTTGATGAAGCTGTTGAGCACCGCTTTTGTGCCACAAGAGATCTCGGTTGGACAATTTAAAAATGTGTGCGCGAGCATATCGGCCAACAACGGGTTGGGGTTTACTGATTGTGATCTTCCACCAGAAGGTCGAAACCACAACAAAGCTTTGCATATCTCCATGGAATGCCGGGGCACCACTTTGTCCCGAGTATTGGTTGATACTGGTTCCTCTCTCAATGTGATCCCCAAATCCGCACTGATGAAGATTGACTATGGTGGTCTTGAACTCCGGCCTGGTGATCTGATTGTCAAAGCATTTGATGGTTCAAGACGATCTGTTTTTGGAGAAGTGGATCTCCCCATCAAAGTCGGCCCTAAGCTTTTTATTACAACATTCTTTGTCATGGACATTCAACCTGCCTATTGTTGCCTCTTGGGCCATCCATGGATCCATAAAGCTGGAGCGGTCACATCAACTCTTCACCAGAAGCTGAAATACCCCGTTGAAGGGAAAACTATCACAGTCTGTGCTGAAGAAGAATACATTGTGATCCATCTTGTTTCCTTTCGGTATGTTGAGGTCGATGGTGAGATTCATAAGACCCTGTTTCAAGGCTTTGAGACGGTGCACATGTTGAAGACTCCTCAGCAGAAGGAGGTTAAGAAGGACAAGCCAGAATCTTCCATGGCATCTTCGAAAGATGCAAAAGCTTTGGTCGAGGCTGGACGCCCTGAAGGTTGGGGTCGTGTGGTGGAGGTAGCACCTAAGTTCAACAAGTTTGGGTTAGGTTTTGACCCTGTCCTGCGCCGTCAGATCCTGAAAGCACCCAACTTGGCTACTCCTGTGAGGTTTTCTAGTGCTGGCATCGGTTTCGGGAAAGCAAACACCGTGGATGATTCTGACAATGGGTTCGACATTGATAAGTGGATCCGTCCCAGTGTCCCTGGCATGGAGCTTAACAACTGGACCTCGGAAGACTGCGTCCCAGTCATGATGGCCGAAGAGTAATTTTCTTTTGTTTCTGTTATCATGCAATAATTCTTATGTTCTGCCCAAGGCACAGTGAATCATATGTAGGGCCACCTTGTTTGCATATGCAACGTATTTATTACGAAATAAAAGAACGTCTTTTCATTCAAATGTTTTGTTCCTTTTCCTTCAATTTTACATCACAATTTTGAAACGCAAAATGGCAATGCTTTATTTTTCTTTTATCATCTAAAAAAAACTAAAATAGGCATTAAAATCAATCATGCAGATATAATCCCACACTCCTAATGGATCCCTTTGATAACGACTCTGCTATCACTCTTTATGACTTTGATAATCCGATCAACCAAGCCGAAGAAGAAGGTGAGGAAGATTGTGAACTCCCTAAGGAGATAGCAAGAATGTGAGAGCAAGAGGAGAAGGTTATCCAACCGCATCAGGAAGAGATTGAGAAAGAACTGGCAATCTTGATGTCAGAGAGGTTAAAATCGGGGCGCTTTAGAAGACAGTGTGAAACAAAGATTGACTGAACTACTCCAAGAGTATTCTGATATCTTCGCCTGGTCTTATGAAGACATGCCTGGGTTTGATACCGATATTGTTGTGCACAAGTTGCCTTTGAAAGAAGATTGTCCTCTGTAGCGAAACTTGAAGAACTCATCCAGATGTCTAAGAAGATCAAAGAGGAAGTCGAAGCTTGACATCAGGCTTTTGAAAGTCACCTCTTACCCCCCATGGGTCGCTAACATTGTTCTTGTGCCAAGAAGGACGACAAGGTTAGAATGTGTGTGGATTACAGGGATCGAGCAGGCGGTCAAGGATGACTTTCCACTCCCCCACATTGACATATTGGTGGATAATACGGCTCTTGCAAAAGTGTTTTCGTTCATGGATGGCTTTTCCGGGTATAATCAGATCAAGATGGCACCGGAAGACATGGATAAAACAACCTTCATTACCCCATGGGAACTTTACATTACAAGGTGATGCCTTCGGATTGAAGAATGTCGGCAGCGTACCGGTAGCAATGGTAACTCTTTTCATGATATGATCCACAAAGAGATTGAGGTATATGTCGACGACATGATTGCTAAATCTCAGGATGAAGAAGAGCATCTTGTACACCTACAGAAGTTGTTTGATAGATTGAGGAAATTCAGACTGAGGTTGAATCCAAACAAGTGTATGTTTGGCGTACGATCCGGTAAGCTGTTAGGTTTTGTTGTAAGTGAAAGGGGTATCGAGGTTGATCCTGCTAAAGTAAAAGCAATTCAAGAAATGCAGCCAAGGCCTGAGAAAGAGGTCTGTGGCTTTCTAGGGAGGTTAAACTACATCTCTAGATTCATCTCTCACATGACTGCCACATGCGAACCTATATTCAAGTTGCTAAGAAGGGATCAGATGGTCAGGTGGAATGACGATTGTCAAGTCGCATTCGACAAAATAAAATAGTATTTGCAGGAACCTCTGATTCTCATGCCTCCCGTGGAGGGTAGGCTATTGATCATGTATTTGGCAGTACTTGAAAGCTCGATGGGGTGCGTGCTGGGCAAACATGACGAGTCTGGTCGAAAAGAGCATGCAATTTACTATCTAAGCAAAAAGTTTACCGACTGTGAAACAAAATACTCACTGCTCGAGAAAACTTGTTGTGCTTTAGCGTGGGCTGCTCGCTGAAGCAACTCGATTTTCAAAAATCTTTTAATTCTCGAAAACTAGTGAAATCGCCACCTAATTTTATTTGTTCCAAAAAAGAACGGGAAAATATAGATAAAACCCAAAACAAGCGGATAAGACGGTCTACGTGACCAAAAAGTGGGATCGGGAGTCGGTTATGTAAGGGGAAGGTATTAGCACCCCTTACATCCATCGTACTCGATGGGACCCATTTAATTCTACGCGTTTGTGTGTGTGTTTATTGCTAAGTTATGAATACTAAAAGGAAAAGAAATTGTTTGTTATTATTTTGAGTTTGACACGGTTTCAGAACCGCGTGCCTACATATTCCCTCGTGCAATGGGAAAGTCAAAACTCTGTAGTTCCTCTTAAAAAGGTTTTAAGTTTGTTGTTTTGATTTTATAAGAAAAATCGTGTATTTAGACATTTCAAATACTTTGAACTAGGACTTGTTTTGTTTGTTTGAAAAGCTTAAGTCCTCGTTCGTATTTGAAACAACTATTACACCCTCTTTATCCGAAAAGAGTTTTTATGATCGCGTATGAGCGAGAAAAGATTTGAGTGAGTTGAATTGTTTTTTATGCGGATGAAAAGTACCGAACAACGAGGCTAGCGTCTCACGATTCAAATACTAGAAACGAGGAGCGAAGTTCGCCCAAGTCGTCTATCACCCAAAAGTTTTCTTATGAAAAGTGAAGTGAAAGCGAGTTCACGTTATTTAGAGTCTTTAAGCCAGTCTAGCGTCCAACGACTTAAAGACTAAAGTTTGTTTGGGGACAAGTTTTAAGCAAATGGTCTAACGTCCGACGACTAAAAACTTGTACTTTATTATGAAAAGATTTTGAAAATGCACTCGACGTTGGATCGAGGTTTGAGAAGAAGACTCGACGTTGGATCGAGTTTTATTGAAAGTGTTTTTGCGATACGTGCTGAGATGAAATATGGAATTGGATTGATTTTAAATTTAATTGTGTGCAAAGTGTACATTGGTGAATATTGAAACACCCGGCCGAAAATCAATGGATATAACTATATATCAATGAAGTCGCCATCGAACGTTTTTTATCCCGCCAAGAGGGAAAGGTAAACATCGAGTAAACACGAACGAAGAAATCACGGTCTTGCGACCAGAGATCGGGTAAGGAAGTCATTACGTGAGGAAGGGATTAGCACACGTCCGTAGTACTCTACGGTATCCCGCTTACTTTCTATCTAATGGGTGTAAAGGTCTAACTATATCTATACATGGTATAAGGTATGCATATGAAAAAGAAAAGAAGAAAAAAGAAAACACGGGAAAAGAAGGAAATATTTACAAAGGTTGCTCGATCTAGCCCCGCGACAGGATGCCTACGTATTCCCTCGTGCAATGGGAAAGTCAGAGCGCCGTAGTTCGGCTCACTTGTTTTGGTTGGTTTGTGTTTTTTAGATTAGCGACAAACGAACGATGACGAAAACACCTCCATGATGACGAAACATCACCTGAGACGGGATGACGAAACATCGGAGATGAGATGACGAAACATCAAACGCGAAGAGACATCAAAGGATGAGATGGCGAAACATCGGAAGATGAAGAAGCATCAGCAACAAACTGGACGACGAAACATCCTAGACTAATTGGTTTGTATCTTTTACCTTGGAAAAAGTTTCATATTATTAAAGTGTTTTAATGCACTTGACAAAACAAGATTTTAGTTTTAAGGATGCAAAAAGGAGAAAAGGTAAAATGGCTAAGGGAAACTAACCTATTTCTAATCCTAATGTTATCATGCAAAGTTGATCCTGAGTTATGGATATAAACAAAGGGGAAGATCTACCTAAAGTTATCATGCATGGATAGCAAACCTAAGGTCTATTTAGTTCAAACTTGGAGAAGAATGAACTAAAGATCCTATGGGAAACATGGCAATCTCATAAAAGAGATAAAGAAGCAAACAATCACACTTAGAATGAATGATAAGACATATATGGCAAAACATCCTGTAAAGGATAATAAAATGCATGGATGACAAAACATCATGATAATAGACATGGATGGAAAAACATCATATGAAGAAAGATAAAGTATGCATGGAGATGATGGTGAAACACCACATGAAGAAAGATAAAATATGCATGGACATACATTATGTACAAAGATAAAATATGCATGGACATGATGGTGAAACAATATGAAGAAAGATAAAATATGCATGAACATGATGGTGAAACATTATGTACAAAGAGGGTGATGATGATACCTAACGGAGAAAGTCCGTTGCCCCTTCAACACGCATGAGGTAAGAAAGCTATGCTGGAAAGCGTCGTCGTCCATCCAAGCGTGCCCAAGTTGTATCAACAAACGATCATGAACTATTGATAAACATCACAAGAGGAAGCTATGTGTTCATTGGTGAAGTGCCCAAGAGGAGGCAATGTGCTCATTGGTGAAAAGCCCAAGAGGAGGCAATGTGTTCATTGGTGGAGTAATTCTAAACTATTACAAACCATATGGGAATGGGGATATAAGTTTATGAATGAGGATGTATCGTATCCGAAGTCCGAATAAAAGTCTAAATAATACAACCAAATCGAAATAGATCAAATAATTAAACTAAGAATAAAGAAATTCATTGTATAATGTGAGAAATCGCCTCAGGTGCACTTCAAGGCATCAGACAAAGCTTCGCGCATCAGATGAACATCAGATAGAAATCCCTTGCATACTCAACAAATGGATTAGAAATAACAAGGTAGGATGATAAAACACTAAGCTACAAATGACTATACATCAAGGAGATAATGGATGATGACAACACATCTCAAACAAAAGCACAATAGCTAAACACCAGGAAAATGGGGAAGAAAGTAAAGTGGAAAAAAGTGATAGAGCAACCATGCAATGTGTCATGTGAAGTGAGGTCAGTAGACACAACATACATACACAAGGTTTATACAAACCATTAATAAACATTAAACATCATTATGAATGCACACATGCCAAGTTAATTGATAAACTAGGTCAAAACTAGTCCTAAAAACATACGGGAAGCAAATCGTGCAAGATATTAAGCATAGATGAAATGAAGGAAACGTTATATGATAAAATGACATAAAAGTCAGTAGCTAACATGCTAATATCCTATTTACATCATGCAAACCAAACCACAAGAAGTTTCACGAACGAAATCCTACAAGAGTGCGTAAACGGACGACAATTGCGTGTGGTGACGTGAATACAAGTGTGTGACACACATAATATACAAAGTGAGTGTCAAGATGAGGTGACTACAGTAGCAACATCACATGAAGTAAATGTCAATCAAATCATAAAGAAAATGTCACAAAGATGCAATTACAACACTAGTGCAAAAACTAGTTAAAACTTTGATCTAGAAAGTGTTTGCGCGTCAAAAGAAGTCGAGAAAAGACATGAATGAAAGAAAATGAACCATGCAAGGTTAAGATGCATATAATACAGTAGCAAACATGTGATCTTACCAACAAAATCATTTAAACATGCATTCAAAGAATTCAAAAGCAAAACACTCAAAAGAAATGCATTGGATTCGTGCAAGTGCGGGTAAACATGTGCGTGTATGTGTGTTTGTGCTTGTGCATACATGTGTTAAGTTTAAAATAGTGGTGGTATCAGAAGCAACACATGATAAAGAGATACTCAAGTTATACACTATCAAGTCATAAGATTCTTCAACTTACATATACAACACTTAGGCAAAAACTAGTTAAAGGTTTGACCTAGAATGCAACTAAGGATTGAATGAAGAATGGTTAATGCATGAATGCAAAAGAGTGAAACTCATAGAATAAGAAGACATGAGAGGAAGTAGCTAGCATGGTAAGAATGCATGATCATCATATACATGTTCATCATGAAAATCCACAAACAAAGGAAGCTAGAAGAACCTAAGTATGCATCTAGAAGTGTGTGGTGAAGATGTGAATGGATGTGGGGTTGTGGACATGCCTTGTGGTGTCATTTTTTTAGTGAAGTCAGTGGTGGGGATGTGGACATTACATGAATGTTAAACATAAACAAACCACAATCATCTCAAAATAAAAGAAAACAAGAACTAATGCAAGAACTAGTCAAACATTTACCCTAAATATGCACCTAGGAAACAAATGAAGCATGACATGGTATTAGTGAAAAGGTATGACATTTAGATGATGGAAAATGATACAAGTCAGTAGTTATCATGGTATAGACGCACTCATGTCATACACAATCATCAAAACCTTTTCATGAGCAACTTTCAATAGGAAAACATGAATGCGCATACTAGAAATGCGTGATGAAAAGTGTTTGTGTGTGTACTCAATCATGCTTGTGTCAAATGTCCTATGAAGTGAGATGAGTGATGTAACATGAACATGATTCTCACACAAACATAAAACAATTATCAATCATCATGCCTCACAATCATTCATGGTGCAAAGATTAGTAATGAAAAGAGTGATTCTAAACCCTAAAGTTAATTTTGGTGAGCAAACAAGTTAATGAGTCAATCATGATGAAGAGGCAAGATGAGAAAGTAATTTGACACACAAGGTCAGTAGCTAACTCACTAAATGATATCAAATGAAATTCACAAGAAAAATTATGCCTAAAACATATTCGTGCACAAAATGAAGCCAAACGATCAATCGTCGCTCTAACGGTTAGCTACCTCGGGATCCTAATTATATGACTCAATTAAGGGTTCTAAATCAAAGCGCCAACTACTTAAACATGCTCACATATTAGTAAAGTGGTTATTTGAAGGTTAGAACAAGTATTAGACATTATATAAAGAAAATTAACACCACAAATGTATGTGTGTGTAGTGTACAAAAAGGTTCGCTCCGACACTTTTCGAAAAAACACCATTATGGGTAAATTTGAAAAGTGAACCAAAACACAAGGCACAAGCTAAAGAAAACAATCAAAATAATTTATCAAAAATATCGGAAGCTATGCACACGCGTACGGTCTCAAAAATACGAACGATTCGGTCAAATCTCGTTCAAAAATATAATTTTCGCACAAAGGTCAGCAGCTCCCAGAATTGACCGAAACATGTCCAAATCGAGAAACCGTTCGCGTGGAGAGCTTGGAATGGCTCGAGAAACATGATTTACATTAAGAAAAGTCGAAAAAACTCATTACGGATCAAAAGATAGAGCCAAAACAAATATTATGTCCAACTTTGTCAATTTTCAAAGTGTCATGTTATTTTCCACCAAACTCAAATAAACTTGTTTCCAATGTATTTTAGTGGTATTTAGATGAAAAAATGCAAGTGTATGTGATACTATGTGCAAGTGATGCATACTCAATGAAAATACTACCTAAATGCTATGCAAACATGTAAGAATGTTGAGAGGAATTAGATGTTCAAAGTGTCAAAGTGTTGTGAAAAGTGAAATTTCAAGATATTTTTATGCCATAAAAGTCAAACAACACCACATCAAATTAATTCAACTATCCTACATGCAAATGCATGGATATGCAAAGATGCAAATTATGTCACAATGTATGAATTCAAGTGTGTGTGTGTGTGCAATGTATAGGTGTAGTGCAAGTGTACCTAAAAATTAGGTGTTAGTTCCTACATTTCAACATAATTTTAATGCACAAAGTAAGCCTCAAATTAATGATTCAATGCATGTCAAAGAATTTACATATTACTTGATGCATGATCATATAATTAGTGATGCAAAATGCTCACATCAAGTACCTAAATACAATGCAAAGTCACAACACAAGTGTAGGTGTGTGTAGTGTGTAGAAAGTTTGACACCGACACCTTTAAGGCTCCAAAAACGGATCAAGATCAATGAATTCGACAAAACAAATGCTATAATCGGAATCCACACGGAATTTGCAAGCAATCTCGATATTCAATTTCAAGAAATTCAACAATTGAAAAATTGATTAAAATAAGCACTTAAGTAAATAAGCACTTACTTGTACTTGAAGCTTTGAGTTGAAATTGATGAGGAAAATCTTGTAATTCTCCAAGAAAATACCAAATCAAAGTTGAGTTGATGATAATAAGAGAGGAGAACCTTGAATCCTTGGAGAATTGATGAAGAGGAAAACTTCAACTCTTCACCTCGACACCATAAACACTCTTCAATGTTCTTGATTGATGAAAAGCTTGATTTGATCCTTGAGAATTGAAAGAGAATAGAAGAGTATGGGGCTGTACCGGAGAAGGAGAGAAGACGAAGAAAAAAAATAAGAAAAAGTTTTCCGGCGCGGTGGTTTTGGAATTCCGGTGGTGGTTGTTGGTGGTTTGAGGTGGTTGTGCAACTTTGAGTTGAGAGAGAATTGAGAGAGAAAAATGAGAGCTCTTGGGTCAAATTTAATAAATGATTCTCTCTTCCCATTTTGTGAGTGGTAAAATATATTTATAATATGAAAATTTGGGCTTTGGAGTGCCTTGGATCCACAATTAAATCCAAATCGCGATTATCAAAAATAATTTTCGTACACAGTCCAAAACAGCCAAATCCGTGCAGAATTTGAAATTGGAATGTAAACGAAAAATGTCCGGAACGCGATTTTGCTTGCGTGAATCAAAATTTCGACACCATCAGATGAACGGTCATTGTGATATGAATTTTTGAAGTTTCAGCACAGTTTTCGGGCGTCTGACGCATGCATAATTCTCAATGCGCTCTTTGGAGAAAATGCCTCGAGCGAGGGTCTTCTGATCAAAATTTGCAAGTGAGTGTTTATGAGACAACCGAATCTAACAAAATTTATGAACTTTTGGCACTGGTCCCATCTCGTTTCAATAAAAAACAAGCGAGATATGATTCTTCGAAGTTCGCGTACCAGATGAAAATTGCTCGGTTCAGCTCAAAATTGTGTCCGAAGAATACAAAACTGGTCTTAAACGGTGATGATTCAGCTCCCGAGTTGTAAATGAAAGTTGTAGAAGGATTTGATACGGAATTTTAGAAATTGGTCCCGCTCAGTTTCGAGTTTCCAGCTAAGAGATATGAACTTTTTAGTGGGCAGAACACATGGTTCAGCACTAAAATTCAGTTTAATCCTCTTGAGGAATTGAATTTTTTGGGGACCTTCCTCACATAATTTGCTTCCGTATTTCAAATAAAAATTGTAGATAAAGATGAGAGGGACATGCCAGTCAAAATTCATAAGAAAACACCCGACGAACTGTGAGATACGCTCTCTGGAGTGCCCAAAATGCACTGAGAACCCAAAATCCACTTTATTGAGAAATAAGCGAATAAATTCAGTTTCCTTGACGAAATGACCTCCAACCTGAACAGATAATCTAGAGGACATATTGATATGATTCGAGATATTGTGGAACCAAGCCAAAATAGATTCGACCAAAAATCTTGCAAATAGTCGTACGAACCGAGAAACATTGATCCTACACAGTGCATGAATGCAATGCAATATGATGTTTATGATGAAACATAAGCCTAAATCAAGAGGGTAAATTTTGGGGTGCAACAGCTGCCCCTATTCAATCTTCTTAAACTTGATAAGCGAGAACTGGTGGAAACCTTCGAGCGTTCAAAGTGGAAGAGGATTGAATACAAAAGAACCCGAAAATTTACACTCTTGAGAAGAAGAGTGAAACTTTCCAAAAGGAGCCAGAGAATGCTGGACTTAGAGAACACCGAATGAAATTGGTTTCATGTGAGGGCCCCAAATAACATTGTCCCTTAACAAGCGGGAGAGTCTAATGAACATTAGCTTTCCTCAAGATATGCGCCAAGACAAAATTGCAACGCAGACTATAAAGATGAGATAAAACTCAAACCAGAAGACCAGACAAAACTAGACTCTGAAAAAGTATGTGTCGGGATTAAACCAGATCACAAGAAGGGGTGAGATAAGACTCATATCATGAGATGAAACTCAAACCAGAAGACCAGACAAAACTAGACTTTGAAAAAGTATGTGTCGGGATTAAACCAGATCACAGGAAGGGGTGAGATAAGACTCATATCATGAGATGAAACTCAAACCAGAAGACCAGACAAAACTAGACTCGAAGCGATGCAATAGGACAACTATGAAAGGGTCCTATTAGCAAGGTGACTAAGCGCGTGATTCTAGAGCACCGCTAGTCTCAACCGAGGGTGAGCAGTGGAAGCGTGACAAACCGAAGGTATGAAGAGACAGTCAACCAAGGATAGGCAGTGAGCGAGGCGATTGAATCAAGGAATGACATCAAAGCGAGACAAAACTCGACTCGATAGAACTAGAAGAGCGACACTTTCTAGAAACGAGTACCGGACAAAAGCTGGATTTCACATACGGAAGCGAGACAAAACTCGACCCATAGCAAAGTGATGAGAGTGCATGTTTCTCGAGCACTACGTTCTCAAACTAAAGGATAGGCAGTGAGCGGCGATTGAACCCAATAGTTATAATAGAGCCATCCCAATCGAAGATAGGCGGTGAGCGAACTGATTGAATCTACGGAGTAGGGAAAGGTTTCAACACGAGATAGGCAGTATGATGGGCCGAAAGAATCACGGGAGTAAGAAACAAAGCGAGATGAAACTCGACTCATAGAGGCTAGTTAGATGAAACAAACTAGATGAGTACCAGGGCAACAACTGGATTTCATGCACAGGAGAAGAGACAAAACTCGACCCAAAGCGAAGTGATGAGAGCGCATGTTTCTCAGAGCACTTGCTGTTCTCAAACTAAAGGATAGACAGTGAGAAGGCGATTGAATCCCATAGTTATAAAGAGCCATCCCAAGAAGATAGACGGTGAAGCGGCGATTGAATCTACAGATAACGGGAAAGGTTTCAACCGAGATAGCAGTATGATGGGCGAAAGAATCACGGGAGTAAGAAACAAAATGAGATAAGACTCGACCCATGGAACCTAGTTGACGAAGCAAACTAGATGGGTACCAATCGACAATTGGATTTCATGCGCGGAAGCGAGACAAAACTCGACCCAAAGCAAAGCGATTAGGCGTACTTCCAAAACACTTGCTGAAAAGTTTATCAGACAAAGCGATGTTTGGCGGTATATTTGGTGGACGTCGAAATGAACCAACAAAGGTAGTAGAGACTAAACCAATAAAATTGCACGAGAGGCGGGCTACAACCGCAGCGTTGAGTAAACACTCGACAAAATCGCTGATTAGAATATTGGTATGGAGATACGAGGATGAAGGCCTCTGGGAAATAATCGAAATCAGATTCAGGGGAACATAGTAGCAATAAAGGCTTATGTTTCAATGCATGTTTGAAATTTTTCTATGGAGTAAAGTTCCAAAAGATTATGGAAAATCACACTTTGAGGATGCAATGTAATGATGCATGATTAAATGTTTCACCGGGGAGTGGCTAATCAAAAGCCAATCAAACTCAAGCCAAAACTGTAAGACTTGCAAAATAAATTGCATAACCACTGGGAGAAAACCTTCAAAGATGAAACTCTGCAGGGAGCACTAATAGGTGTAACTGGTAGAAAGCAGGCTACAATCACTGAGGAGGAGTTGCAAAAACAGATTGCAGACTTCATTGGAGAAGTAATTTTGGGCGAAACCATTGATTCCGATATAAGATGCCACATGAAATTGGGCAAAGACAGAGAAGATCCGGGCGAAACAGCGACTTCTGAAAAGGAAATCCAAATGGAGATTGGACTTCAATGGGGGAATATACCAAACGTCACAGGGAGAAATATTCCTTTGACTTCATGGGGAGCAACCAATCTAGGAGAAAATTTGCACACAACTCTTGCGATATTCACTTGGGGACATCTACTGGGGATGCACACCCACAAAAGCAGACGTCTTGGATGATACTCACCGGGGATACCCATTGGGGAGATGGGCGAGCTTTTGGAATAGAAGTCCAAGTCAAATAGTTCATCCGGGCATGAAGAAATAAGAAACCTCATATATGACAGCCCCACTGGGGAAATGAGGGGGACAACTCCACTGGGGAAATGAGAGGGACAAATCCACTGGGGAACAAGGAGTATTGTGTCGCAACCTTGAAAGAAAATTTTCTCGCTGGGGAGAGGAGAAACCTTAAAGAAGATGACATCAGATGAATAACTGATACACTGGGGAAAAGGGGAGAATTCTTGAATAAGAACTTTCAAGTGCAACAACCTGACTGGGGAATTAAAGGGGTCATCAATAAACCTTTCGCCTCGCACGGGCAATCCTTCTGTGAATACAACAAAAACACAACTTCATTGGGGACATGGATTCTTAATCAAGAAATCTTATCAATCACAAATTATCAGACAAAAGCTCTCCACTTGACGATACTGGGGAATAGACAACCTTCAGGGGAATCATCCAGATATAATCTCTTCACTTTGGGGGACTTGCTGGGGAGAAGTAAAGACTTCGGTGTCACTGGGGATGCCCCATGTTGGATATATTTCATATGATCAAACCTGTCCATTCAATAAAACCAAATCTGCCCCATGTCTAAAATGAAATGAAACTCACTGGGGAGAATCTCTGTAGAAATACAGATAGAACAGATCTAAGATAAAATTCCCCTGGTGTATTTAAGCTCTGGATAGTTCTCTTGACACATCTGGTTCATGTAGAGATTCGTCGAATCTCGACATAACTGCTTCAGATTAATGATCTTCGAAAAGATTCGACTTGAGAGGACTTCACGAGATTTGTGATGAGGACAACAATCCTGACTTTAATTGGAGATAAAAACCTCTGACTTCTGATGAAGTAGAAATAAAACTTTGAACTTAAGTCTCTGATTGATTGAGGATAAAAATTCCAACTATCTGACATACCCTTCAAATTCACCAATCATTTAGCTTGCGCCTGGACTTGAACTGATCAACTTTGAAATTAAGGAATGCACCTGTATAATGTCTTGCCCCAATCTGTGAGACTGTTGAAGAACTTGTCTTGAAAAAACACTTCTTGAGATTTGTGTCATCAAAACCACTTGCCCCAGGTTAATGGAATCTTGAAAGGTCAAATCTTCATCTCATGCTCACAAAGGAAAGAGAAGCTCATGATTTTGGATGACAACACAACCATAACTTTCAATTGGAACAACTTCATACTTAGCGGATGCTTGAAACAAACAATCCCTTAGGATCAATGAAGGAGACATACCATTTCTCAAAAGAAACTTACGGGTAATCAAAACTTCAACATAAGCATCCGGACCTCAAGCAATCGATTCTTTATCGTCCCTCAAATGGGTCTTACATTACTCAGCGAGTCACGGAAAAATGCCCCAAATTAGGAATCGCAAACTTCATTCCCTTGAAGGTGCGCAAATAGTGAAGCAACACAATATTCATACTCAGTACTTGAAAAGCAAAACCCTTAGGGTACTCGGACTATAAAGCAACAAACTACTTTCGCAAAAGGTATCCGGAAAGCATGCCCTGGATATCATCAATTCTTTGAAAAGATTGACTTTTGATTCGTCGGAGTCAAGATCCTTTTCTTTGACAAGATTAAACTCTTCATTGACGCTCATTGTGCAAACTCACTTGATGTCAAACAGTTGTTTCGCATACAGAAAAATGTTTATTATGAGAATGAAAATTCTAATGCAACACTTATGTAAGTCTTGAAGTTTTTATGGAAAAGTACCATGACTTTTTGTGAACAAAACACTCTTAGAATGAAATACATTTTTCTTTTCAAAATGACAAGACAAACATATGATACCAACACAAAAATCAGCACACACTTTAGGAGTCAGGAAAATGTTATCTCATTGTAGTATGCTTTCGAATTAACCCATGCTTCAGTTAGGACTTCT
Source organism: Vicia sativa (assembly GCA_021764765.1). Classification (NCBI taxonomy): domain Eukaryota; kingdom Viridiplantae; phylum Streptophyta; class Magnoliopsida; order Fabales; family Fabaceae; genus Vicia; species Vicia sativa. The sequence continues at coordinate 2,248,498 of CM038795.1, forward strand.
GAGGGTTGTAACTTGGCCTGGTTCACGTTTTCAAAAAAAAAGATTTTTAGGCTCAAAATATCTGGTGCCCACCCCCTTCATGATGTTCTCCAATCCTAGATTCAGTCAACTTGATACGAGCATCCAACTCTCAAAAGAATATGGTATGGCAACATTGGGATTTCTTGAACATGCTCGAGGAACCCACAAGCTTCTGGACGACGACCACTCACTTTAATTTTGGTGTCGATCACGACTTTTCTCTCTTGAGAACCTTTCTTTAACTTTTCTTGCCTTCCGGCTTTCAATTTTCTTTAAATTTGCCCCTTTTTTTTTTTTGCCTAAGCGACTTATTACCAAGTTCGACTTAGCGGGCTCTCTTTTCCTTTTTAGAACAAATCGTGTGATCCCTACACCATCTTTAATTTTGGAAGTAATTGTGAGTGTCCGAGTCTTTGAGGATTCCACGTTGGCGAAGGTTGACCGTTGCGGTTTGGACTTTCTCGACCTTTTGGAGGATAACCATTGTTGTATCCTTTGATTGCGCTCTTAATGCTCGATCGATTAATTGAACTCTACCCTTCCCGGGTTAGAAAATGAGGTTTTTCTTAATAGAAAGAAACTCCTACTTCAAGGCTCAAAGGGGTTAACGAGGTCTATCTCCCTTATATCTCCGGTGTTTGGGAATTGAAACAAGGCCTGTGCATCATCAACAGGGTTCTACTCAAAAGCATACAACTCAGAGACTGACATTTTAGTATCGTCATCCTCCCCCCAATCTTTGTCTAAGCAAAAGACTTGGTGAAGTTGGCATCAATATGCAAGCAAGTCATTTTATGAGCGATAGCGAATGGATGAGTGATAACAAAGATTTCTTCAAGACAGACATACTTAATGCATTAAGATTTTCATTCAAAAATAAACAAATTTTTACATGATAGCAAAGTTTAAACAAACAAACAAGGGTGCAAATGAAAATGCAATAAAGAAACTCAAGCTCGCCAATGTTGAGGAGGCTCGACTCCGTCTGGACTTCTTGATTCTGACAACTTTCTACAGTCTTGATACCCTCTTGGACAAGAGATTCCCCCTCTGATCTATCATTGACATGACAATCTTTGGACTAATCCAAACTCGAACCTTATCTCTGGACGACCAAACATCTTCAATCAAGCGGTCAAGTGCACCAGGGTGACATTCACAGGGGATTTTCTTCCAAAGAAAGGATGAAAATGGTGCAAAGCGAAATTTCCCCAACAGGATCACCAAGTGTCTTTTACCTTATGGAATAAACATCCAAGACGTGCAACTGAAAGCACCTTCTTCAAATAGGAGAAATAATCAGACACTGCGATCGGGAACTTTTGACCTCATCTTCTGCCACACAAGAGTGAAACCTTGCAAGATAAAGATTATGAAATGGCTTGCCAAACAGAATTGGCCTCTGAAAAGGATACCAGACAGATGCTGGACTTTGTATTTCAACCCAAGCGGTCTTCAAGATCATGAACAAATGCCCATAGAATGATACTTGCATCTTGCAGCAACAAAAAATCAGAAAGTAGGTGAAGAACCTAAAGCAGGAAGCTTAATCAACTGCAATCCAAGAAACCAATGAAATGACTGAGTATGAGACAACAGAAAACTACTGGTTGTTGACGATAAGAATCAAGATCCAAGGTTGTGGAAGGAATCCACGAAATACTTCAAGTCTTGAAGAAAGTCCCACATGACGGGGAGAAATAACAGCTTCTACCGCAACAACAAGTGTAGAATCATTTATCAACACTATATTCAAGATTTTCATAACCAAACTCATCTGAGTCTTCAAACTGATTGCTTTCCTCTTTCAAGAGTTTCTAACAACGGGCCATGGATGGCATAGGTGGAATAAACAACCACATCTGAACTTCCTTCTCAGTCAATACCCCACAAAGTCATTCCAGAACCAATCTCTAAACATGAAGCAATAAGAAATCAAGTCTGCAACTCTGAAGAAAATACCAGGTCTGTATAAGAATCTCCGTCCCTGAGTACCTTATTATGAATGCATGAATATGCATGAGATGCATGACTGGGTGAAACACCATGTTCAGTCATTTCCAAGGAACCCACATACATGCTCTCAAATTTTATTTCAAACCGGTAATAGGCGAAAAAGTGCAACACAAAGCTCACAAGCATGGTTCCTTGGAAATGGAAAGGACATGTGTATTAAACAGGTGTAGAAAAATATGTATGCAAGCATATGGGATCAAAGTTTCCATCATAAAAGATAACGGTTGCACTATTTTCGAACCATCGGGAGATTAGAGTCACCAACGGGAACAACATCACCAATCGAAACCAAAGTCACCAACAAAATCAAAAGTCACCATCAGAACAAAACCAATGGTCACCAACAGAACCAATAACTCGGACCACTTCAGAATATCAGAGAACCAAGTAACAATAGTCAATATCTGTACCTGTCCCAACCCAACCTCACGGGTAATTCTAGACCTGTTGGGTACCTAATGATAAGCAGTCGATGGTTCTTTATCGACGCTTACTACATAAAGGATGTAGGCGAAAGTACGTCAATCGAACCTCGTCGAGTTTGGTACTTCATGCCTCCTCCACGCACCACGGGATGCGGGATTCGACATGAACATCCATCTATCCTATATGTGGCACGGGTAGTGGGCCTTTACCTCTTGTAACTCCACCACCAAAAACAACAACAACGGCCCAACACCCACGAATAATATAGCGGATGAGATGCATGCAAACATATGCAATATATATATATATATATACAAATAATGAAAATAAGCTATAAAGCAATAAACAAAACAAATAAACACCAAAGAAAAGAAAACAAAAGCTAGGATCGACTTACGATCGGACCAATAGGTCGAGACGGTCCCAGTGAAGTCGCAATTTGAAACACGCCGAAAATCAATGGATATAACTATATATCAATGAAGTCGCCATCGAGCGTTTTATCCGCCAAGAGGAAAGGTAAACATCGAGTAAACACGAAGCGAAGAAATCACGGTCTTGCGAGAGATCGGTAAGGAAGTACATTACGTGAGGGAAGGGATTAGCACCCCACACGTCCGTAGTACTCGGTATCCGCTTTACTTTTATCTAATGGGTGTAAAGGTCTAACTATATCTATACATGGTATAAGGTATGCATATGAAAAAGAAAGAAAAGAAGAAAAAGAAAACACGGGAAAAGAAGGAAATATTTACAAAGGTTGCTCGATCTAGCCCATGACAGGATGCCTACGTATTCCCTCGTGCAATGGGAAAGTCGAGGCGCCGTAGTTCGGCTCACTTGTTTTGGTTGGTTTGTGTTTTTAGATTAGCGAGAAACAGCAAGCGATGCGAAAACACCTCCATGATGACGAAACATCAGCTACAGACGGGATGACGAAACATCGGAGATGAGATGACGAAACATCAGCAAACGAGACGAAGAGACATCAAAGGATGAGATGGCGAAACATCGGAAGATGAAGAAGCATCAGCAACAAACTGGACGACGAAACATCCTAGACTAATTGGTTTGTATCTTTTACCTTGGAAAAAGTTTCATATTATTAAAGTGTTTTAATGCACTTGACAAAACAAGATTTTAGTTTTAAGGATGCAAAAAGGAGAAAAGGTAAAATGGCTAAGGGAAACTAACCTATTTCTAATCCTAATGTTATCATGCAAAGTTGATCCTGAGTTATGGATATAAACAAAGGGGAAGATCTACCTAAAGTTATCATGCATGGATAGCAAACCTAAGGTCTATTTAGTTCAAACTTGGAGAAGAATGAACTAAAGATCCTATGGGAAACATGGCAATCTCATAAAAGAGATAAAGAAGCAAACAATCACACTTAGAATGAATGATAAGACATATATGGCAAAACATCCTGTAAAGGATAATAAAATGCATGGATGACAAAACATCATGATAATAGACATGGATGGAAAAACATCATATGAAGAAAGATAAAGTATGCATGGAGATGATGGTGAAACACCACATGAAGAAAGATAAAATATGCATGGACATACATTATGTACAAAGATAAAATATGCATGGACATGATGGTGAAACAATATGAAGAAAGATAAAATATGCATGAACATGATGGTGAAACATTATGTACAAAGAGGGTGATGATGATACCTAACGGAGAAAGTCCGTTGCCCCTTCAACACGCATGAGGTAAGAAAGCTATGCTGGAAAGCGTCGTCGTCCATCCAAGCGTGCCCAAGTTGTATCAACAAACGATCATGAACTATTGATAAACATCACAAGAGGAAGCTATGTGTTCATTGGTGAAGTGCCCAAGAGGAGGCAATGTGCTCATTGGTGAAAAGCCCAAGAGGAGGCAATGTGTTCATTGGTGGAGTAATTCTAAACTATTACAAACCATATGGGAATGGGGATATAAGTTTATGAATGAGGATGTATCGTATCCGAAGTCCGAATAAAAGTCTAAATAATACAACCAAATCGAAATAGATCAAATAATTAAACTAAGAATAAAGAAATTCATTGTATAATGTGAGAAATCGCCTCAGGTGCACTTCAAGGCATCAGACAAAGCTTCGCGCATCAGATGAACATCAGATAGAAATCCCTTGCATACTCAACAAATGGATTAGAAATAACAAGGTAGGATGATAAAACACTAAGCTACAAATGACTATACATCAAGGAGATAATGGATGATGACAACACATCTCAAACAAAAGCACAATAGCTAAACACCAGGAAAATGGGGAAGAAAGTAAAGTGGAAAAAAGTGATAGAGCAACCATGCAATGTGTCATGTGAAGTGAGGTCAGTAGACACAACATACATACACAAGGTTTATACAAACCATTAATAAACATTAAACATCATTATGAATGCACACATGCCAAGTTAATTGATAAACTAGGTCAAAACTAGTCCTAAAAACATACGGGAAGCAAATCGTGCAAGATATTAAGCATAGATGAAATGAAGGAAACGTTATATGATAAAATGACATAAAAGTCAGTAGCTAACATGCTAATATCCTATTTACATCATGCAAACCAAACCACAGAAGTTTCACGAACGAAATCCTACAAGAGTGCGTAAACGGACGACAATTGCGTGTGGTGACGTGAATACAAGTGTGTGACACACATAATATACAAAGTGAGTGTCAAGATGAGGTGACTACAGTAGCAACATCACATGAAGTAAATGTCAATCAAATCATAAAGAAAATGTCACAAAGATGCAATTACAACACTAGTGCAAAAACTAGTTAAAACTTTGATCTAGAAAGTGTTTGCGCGTCAAAAGAAGTCGAGAAAAGACATGAATGAAAGAAAATGAACCATGCAAGGTTAAGATGCATATAATACAGTAGCAAACATGTGATCTTACCAACAAAATCATTTAAACATGCATTCAAAGAATTCAAAAGCAAAACACTCAAAGAAATGCATTGGATTCGTGCAAGTGCGGGTAAACATGTGCGTGTATGTGTGTTTGTGCTTGTGCATACATGTGTTAAGTTTAAAATAGTGGTGGTATCAGAAGCAACACATGATAAAGAGATACTCAAGTTATACACTATCAAGTCATAAGATTCTTCAACTTACATATACAACACTTAGGCAAAAACTAGTTAAAGGTTTGACCTAGAATGCAACTAAGGATTGAATGAAGAATGGTTAATGCATGAATGCAAAAGAGTGAAACTCATAGAATAAGAAGACATGAGAGGAAGTAGCTAGCATGGTAAGAATGCATGATCATCATATACATGTTCATCATGAAAATCCACAAACAAAGGAAGCTAGAAGAACCTAAGTATGCATCTAGAAGTGTGTGGTGAAGATGTGAATGGATGTGGGGTTGTGGACATGCCTTGTGGTGTCATTTTTTAGTGAAGTCAGTGGTGGGGATGTGGACATTACATGAATGTTAAACATAAACAAACCACAATCATCTCAAAATAAAAGAAAACAAGAACTAATGCAAGAACTAGTCAAACATTTACCCTAAATATGCACCTAGGAAACAAATGAAGCATGACATGGTATTAGTGAAAAGGTATGACATTTAGATGATGGAAAATGATACAAGTCAGTAGTTATCATGGTATAGACGCACTCATGTCATACACAATCATCAAAACCTTTTCATGAGCAACTTTCAATAGGAAAACATGAATGCGCATACTAGAAATGCGTGATGAAAAGTGTTTGTGTGTGTACTCAATCATGCTTGTGTCAAATGTCCTATGAAGTGAGATGAGTGATGTAACATGAACATGATTCTCACACAAACATAAAACAATTATCAATCATCATGCCTCACAATCATTCATGGTGCAAAGATTAGTAATGAAAAAGAGTGATTCTAAACCCTAAAGTTAATTTTGAGTGAGCAAACAAGTTAATGAGTCAATCATGATGAAGAGGCAAGATGAGAAAGTAATTTGACACACAAGGTCAGTAGCTAACTCACTAAATGATATCAAATGAAATTCACAAGAAAAATTATGCCTAAAACATATTCGTGCACAAAATGAAGCCAAAACGATCAATCGTCGCTCTAACGGTTAGCTACCGCGGGATCCTAATTATATGACTCAATTAAGGGTTCTAAATCAAAGCGCCAACTACTTAAACATGCTCACATATTAGTAAAGTGGTTATTTGAAGGTTAGAACAAGTATTAGACATTATACGCAAAGAAAATTAACACCACAAATGTATGTGTGTGTAGTGTACAAAAAAAGGTTCGCTCCGACACTTTTCGAGTCAAAAAAAACACCATTATGGGTAAATTTGAAAAGTGAACCAAAACACAAGGCACAAGCTAAAGAAAACAATCAAAATAATTTATCAAAAATATCGGAAGCTATGCACACGCGTACGGTCTCAAAAATACGAACGATTCGGTCAAATCTCGTTCAAAAATATAATTTTCGCACAAAGGTCAGCAGCTCCCAGAATTGACCGAAACATGTCCAAATCGAGAAACCGTTCGCGTGGAGAGCTTGGAATGGCTCGAGAAACATGATTTACATTAAGAAAAGTCGAAAAAACTCATTACGGATCAAAAGATAGAGCCAAAACAAATATTATGTCCAACTTTGTCAATTTTCAAAGTGTCATGTTATTTTCCACCAAACTCAAATAAACTTGTTTCCAATGTATTTTAGTGGTATTTAGATGAAAAAATGCAAGTGTATGTGATACTATGTGCAAGTGATGCATACTCAATGAAAATACTACCTAAATGCTATGCAAACATGTAAGAATGTTGAGAGGAATTAGATGTTCAAAGTGTCAAAGTGTTGTGAAAAGTGAAATTTCAAGATATTTTTATGCCATAAAAGTCAAACAACACCACATCAAATTAATTCAACTATCCTACATGCAAATGCATGGATATGCAAAGATGCAAATTATGTCACAATGTATGAATTCAAGTGTGTGTGTGTGCAATGTATAGGTGTAGTGCAAGTGTACCTAAAAATTAGGTGTTAGTTCCTACATTTCAACATAATTTTAATGCACAAAGTAAGCCTCAAATTAATGATTCAATGCATGTCAAAGAATTTACATATTACTTGATGCATGATCATATAATTAGTGATGCAAAATGCTCACATCAAGTACCTAAATACAATGCAAAGTCACAACACAAGTGTAGGTGTGTGTAGTGTGTAGAAAGTTTGACACCGACACCTTTAAGGCTCCAAAAACGGATCAAGATCAATGAATTCGACAAAACAAATGCTATAATTGGAATCCACACGGAATTTGCAAGCAATCTCGATATTCAATTTCAAGAAATTCAACAATTGAAAAATTGATTAAAATAAGCACTTAAGTAAATAAGCACTTACTTGTACTTGAAGCTTTGAGTTGAAATTGATGAGGAAAATCTTGTAATTCTCCAAGAAAATACCAAATCAAAGTTGAGTTGATGATAATAAGAGAGGAGAACCTTGAATCCTTGGAGAATTGATGAAGAGGAAAACTTCAACTCTTCACCTCGACACCATAAACACTCTTCAATGTTCTTGATTGATGAAAAGCTTGATTTGATCCTTGAGAATTGAAAGAGAATAGAAGAGTATGGGGCTGTACGGAGAAGAAGAAGAAGAAGAAAAAATAAGAAAAAGTTTTCCGGCGCGGTGGTTTTGGAATTCCGGTGGTGGTTGTTGGTGGTTTGAGGTGGTTGTGCAACTTTGAGTTGAGAGAGAATTGAGAGAGAAAATGAGAGCTCTTGGGTCAAATTTAATAAATGATTCTCTCTTCCCCTTTTGTGAGTGGTAAAATATATTTATAATATGAAAATTTGGGCTTTGGAGTGCCTTGGATCCACAATTAAATCCAAATCGCGATTATCAAAATAATTTTCGTACACAGTCCAAAACAGCCAAATCCGTGCAGAATTTGAAATTGGAATGTAAACGAAAAATGTCCGGAACGCGATTTTGCTTGCGTGAATCAAAATTTCGACACCATCAGATGAGCGGTCATTGTGATATGAATTTTGAAGTTTCGCGGTTTTGGGCGTCGGCGCATGCATAATTCTCAATGCGCTCTTTGGAGAAAATGCCTCGGCGAGGTCTTCTGATCAAAATTTGCAAGTGAGTGTTTATGAGACAACGAATCTAACAAAATTTATGAACTTTTGGCACTGGTCCCATCTCGTTTCAATAAAAACAAGCGAGATATGATTCTTGATTCGCGTACGGATGAAAATTGCTCGGTTCAGCTCAAAATTGTGTCCGAAGAATACAAAACTGGTCTTAAACGGTGATGATTCAGCTCCCGAGTTGTAAATGAAAGTTGTAGAAGGATTTGATACGGAATTTTAGAAATTGGTCCCGCTCGGTTTGAGTTTCCAGCTAAGAGATATGAACTTTTAGTGGGCAGAACACATGGTTCAGCACTAAAATTGATTTAATCCTCTTGAGGAATTGAATTTTGGGGACCTTCCTCACATAATTTGCTTCCGTATTTCAAATAAAAATTGTAGATAAAGATGAGAGGGACATGCCAGTCAAAATTCATAAGAAAACACCCGACGAACTGTGAGATCGCTCTGGGTGCCCAAAATGCTGAGAACCCAAAATCCACTTTATTGAGAAATAAGCGAATAAATTCGGTTTCCTTGTGAAATGACCTCCAACCTGAACAGATAATCTAGAGGACATATTGATATGATTCGGATATTGTGGAACCAAGCCAAAATAGATTCGACCAAAAATCTTGCAAATAGTCGTGCGAACAGAAACATTGATCCTACGATTGCATGAATGCAATGCAATATGATGTTTATGATGAAACATAAGCCTAAATCAAGAGGGTAAATTTTGGGGTGCAACAAATATATCTTGAATGAGTAGATAAGGACAAAATACTATACAATACAATGGAAATTTAAATAATTATTAGAGATGATTTTTACATTTGATGAAAAATCTTAATAGTTTAATCGATAAATCATCAAACACAAACTATCATATCCAATAATTATTTAGTACATAACGAAATATTATTTGCACAAAAATAAATTAATTGAAATAGAATGAGTTCGAGAAATAGCACGGATTGGTGATTCCAAGAAGAAAACCATCGATCTTTGGTGGTCGAAATACCTCCACGCACTAACGAACCAAGTACAACAGCTTCCAATTCAAGACACTCCGACGGTTCCAAAAAATTACAATATTACACCACATGTATATTATTTAATATTCATTTTTGTTAAAAAAAGAAATTTGTTTAAGAAAAATAAGATAAAACAAACAGATTTTTTTTTAAAAAAAAAGCAAGGTGGTGACACTTGTCACCACCAGACACCAACATTATTATAAAAACAAATAAATTAAATTAAATTATTTTTATTTTTTAATTTAAAAGAAAAAGGAAATTAGAAGAGGAAATAATCTGTTTCCTCTCTTCACACGTTCTTCCTTCTCACGCGTAACCCTCACCTTTCTCTCATCTCTCTCCCGCTCGTCCCCGTGGCTCGCGTTTCCTCACCGAAACGACTCATCGCCGCCGCGATTACTCCCTCTCGCCGTCGCCGCGATCTGTTTCCGCTCGAACCGTCGCCGCGATCTGATTGTCCCTCTCACTCTCATCTCTGTTGCATGTTATATGATTTCTGATGTTTGACTTTCGATTTTGTTTTCGGTTTGTTTGACAGATTCAGGAAAAATGAAAGGGACAAAGGAACCCTAGCCTTCTAATCTGTGACGGCAATGTGATGCAATGCACAAATGAGAGGGAAAACGTGGAGTGAAGGAAAAGGATGGTGACTCCGCTCGCAACCTCTCCGTCGAAACCCGGTATTACCTTTCTGATCCTCTTCCTCTTTCTCAAAATGCAGAAATATGATTTTCTGAAAAGATGATTTCTGAAGGCTTTAGGTGTAGGAAAATGATGAGTATTGCTTGCTATGTTATGTTCTGTTTGGTTTTCATTTTTGATTGTGTCGTTTTACATTTGGTTGTTGTTCTTTGGTTTTCGGTTTTGAAGGAACAGACACTACACTTTTCTGGCTTATTTGCTTTTGAATGCTTGCTGATAGAACAGATTATTGCAATGGGTATCTTGGTTTTGAAAATGGTTTCAATTTTTGTTATCTTTTTTGGTCTTTGAACTGGTTTGTGGTTCTGGGTTTTTGTTTGGGATTTTTGGTTGTTTACTGCTAAGAACAGATGGTGCTTTTCTTGCTGGTATGGTTTTTGGTTTTGGTTGAGAATAGGTTCGGACTTACGCTTCTGTTGGGTTTTGAGCGGTATATATACTCTCTTGGTCTTTTTGATTCTATCTATAAAAGAGATATTGCTTTGGTCTCTTGGGTCCTCCTCTCTTCTTCTGTCCTGTGAACTGCTATGTGAGCTATGCTTTGCTATCCTCTGCTCTCTCTCTCTTTGGTTTTGTGATTTTATGCTTGAAACTCCCTTTTACTTTACGGGTTGGTTTACCTTATGGTTTACCCCTATATCCAATCTTCTTTTCACGATCTTTGCCCCTTTAGTTGATGAAAATCGAACAAGAACTTTTGCTTAGGATTAACCTTATATCGATTCTGCAAATTAATCATCTCCTTTGAAAATCAGGCGTGCATTATATTGCTTGCAATGGAGTATACTTTTCCTCTTTCGGCATAAGTTTAATTCTTGTGTTATATCGTCCCTTGGCTTTCTTATGTTTCCCTGCTGGCTACTGGTAGAGTAAAATAAATCACATTGTGGGGTAAAAATCTTTACATTTTCAGCGATCGCTCACCTTCTTGGTGGGAATAACTAGGCTTTGGATTATATTGTTGGAATTATTTACATTGCTGCTGTTGGATTAATGAACTGTTGCTGTTGGGAATTTAGATTGTGAATTGTTATAATACTTGCTGCCGGAAAAAGCTTTCGCTTTCTTTGGGAATTAACTTTATCGCTTTCGTATCTGCCGGAACTTAGAATTGTCATTGTTGAGAATAAAATGTTGCCTTGTATGCTCGCTGCGGAATTTTAGACTTGTCGCTTCTTGCTTGCAGCCCGTTGTGCTTGTTTGTGAACCGATTTGTTTGCGATTTGCAAACAAGCCCGATTCCGCCGATGATTAATCTTTTACAAGATTACGAGGCCTAACATAAAACGATTCCATAACGCCTAATGATGATCTTTGAAAAATAGAAAAACTCTTTGATAATTTCTTGCTTTTGTAATTCAATTATGTTTTTTGCAAATTCTAACCCGTGCTTGTTTCTTTGTTTCATGTGACGGTGAATGGTGGAGGCGGTGACACGGAGAAAGTAAAGCAATGCAACAACAAAGACCGGGCGTGAAGATTTAAGCGTTTCGTAACAAAGTAGGATCCGTAGGACTTAGAATTCTTTTGTAACAAAATTGTAATCTCCATGACATAAATGAATGAAAGCTAAAATTCTTTTGTAATGTTGAAACTTTTCCTTCTTTTCTCTTTGTGTGAAGAAGTTGTAATTTAAAATTCTTTGGATACTCTTCCGGCGCTTTGAGGAATGCCTTAAATGTGAATCATGAGAAACTTGTAAAGTCCTATGAATCATTAGAGTTTTCTCTTAAGAAAGAAACTTGAATTATCAAGAAATCACGTGCGAATAAATTCAATAACTTCAAGACTTGAATTGAACTTATCTCATGAGCGTTTGAGCGGCTAACAAGATGTTAAAAATCCGACAATTCTATCTTGTGTTATTCCTTCTTGAGTCCACCAAACTCTACATCCAGCAAATTATTAGCCTCAAATCTCTTGAACCACCTTTTGCATTTGGTAAATTCATTAACACAAACTAAGTTCTTTCAACATCATAAGGTTTGAATGAACTTGATTTTCCGTCGTGCAATATTCGAATGTATTTTGAACCAAAGTTTGAGTTAATTACGGTTGAAACAAGGAGTTAAGCATGAATATGTTCCAAGAAAAACATGATAAGGAGGGTAAATTTTGGGGTGCGCGGTTGCCTATTCAATCATCTTAGACACGGTAAGTGAGAAAGATTGACAACTTTCGAGCGTTCAAGGTGGAAGAGGATTGAATACTAGAAGAAAATTTGCCCGGCGGGCAACCAATGCCACAATAGAAAGCAGATAACAAATCTTGGCTACGGAGCCAAGAAAAGCGAAGAAAACTTGCTAAGCATTAACGGAATGCTTTAACAAAAGTGATGAGAAATAACTAGGAGATTTCGACAACTTTGGGATAACCGTGTAGAAATGACTTTGACAAAATTTTAATAAAATGCTATGAGAAAACTTCTCAAGCGAAAAGAAAAACAATATATTAAATTGACATGGTGAGAACTTAACAAAGAGTTCTCGATAACTAAGGAATACACAGGACCTTAAACAAAATTTGAAATGACATGATTGAGAACTTAACAAAGAGTTCTCACGATTGACATGATTGAGAACTTAACAAAGAGTTCTCTGATTGACATGATTGAGAACTTAACAAAGAGTTCTCTGAAAACTAAGGAATACCTGGAAACCTTAAACAAAATTGAAATGACATGATTGGGAATTTAACAAAGAGTTCCCTGATTGACATGATTGAGAACTTAACAAAGTTCTACGGCGAGAATACACGAAACCTTAAGCGAAATTGAAAAATGACATGATTGAGAACTTAACAAAGAGTTCTCTGAACTAAGGAATACCTGGAAACCTTAAACGAAATTGAAAAATGACACGGTTGAGAACTTAACAAAGAGTTCTCTGATTGACATGATTGAGAACTTAACAAAGAGTTCCCTGACTAGATGGCTTAGAACAATATCGAATTGTTGGTGCCGAAAGTGCGAGGAGCCATGGCATCTTGAATGTCTTTGACCGTGTAACCACGAGTTACCAGAGAACAATATCGATGGCGCACCCAAGAGTACAAATCTCTGGAGATAAACAAAACAATATCCAGCACACCGGCGTGATATAGATGTTTATAAAGTCGGTAAATCTTGTTTCCGACGTTTACTGCGACGAGATCTTCTTGAACATGTGCGAACATGTTGAACAACCACGAGTTGACAAGATCTTCAATTTGTATGCGAGATAACTTTACCGGTGATAGAAGAATTAGATTCGAGCTTTGTGACTAAAAACTTCTAGGGTAATGAGCTTCAATTTGCTGACATTGTATGGACAATGCGTTGTAGCAAGTGGATATATAGATCAACGTCTGAGTTGGAGAAGTATCTTGAGATTTGAATAAACATCCCGCCGGGTGGATATTTATTGTTGAGTAGTTGATGACTTACTGGGGAAATAAACGCACCAGAAGTTTGATGTAATTTTCTGAGAACAACTCAGGGGAGTATATTGTGGAAGCCACTGCCAATAGTATTTGCTGAGAAGATTCTTGTCTGAAAGAAATCTCAAAAATACCAAGAATAATGTTGTAGTAATCCTTTCTGAAGGAGATTCACTTGGGGAGTGAAATAAACTTCGCTGGGGAAACTTCGTAAGAAAACCATGTGGAAAATTCACTGGGGATTCCCGGTTGAATAAATTTGCTGACATTAGAGTCCATCTGAAAGAGAGAACTGTTTCGCTGGGGAAGAAATCTCGATTGGAGAAACCATCGGTTGTTGAGATCCAAACACGTATATAACTTGTGCTTGTAGAAAAGAGGATAATTTGTCGTCTGAGAACTAATCCTTCAATTTTGATCCTTACGAGGATATTTATAGTTTCAGTTGAAAAACCTGCAAAACAGATAGCCGAAGCTAATGCATGAGTATGATATGCATGATTATGATATGCATGATATGATTTTTTTTTCTAATGCAAATGGTGTATGATTTCCTGATACTGTTGAGAGAAGGAAGACATCACTGGGGAATCCAATTGAACGATCTTGTTTTCATAAGAGTTCACTGGGGATGATCAATCGATTCTCTAGGGAAGAGACTTCATTGGGGAGTTGACAATATTGTCGGTTGTCTGTCACCCAAGCGTTCACCTGGCACTGGGGAGAGAAATAAGTTATCGTTTGAGAATAATCTTCTGCTTTTAATGGGGTACCTTAAAAGGAACTCTATGAAGAAGAATCATTGGGGAAATCCTGAGTAAGAAGCTTCATTGATACAAGAGTTCGTTTGGGGAAACCCAATCACTCTGGAATAGATTCAATTTGAGAATCATCATCGTTGTAGACCAATTATGGTCGAGCCCTCAAACTTGTGATCGGAAGAACCAAATTTGTCATTCAAAATAGTCTTCAAATTATGACTCTGCTGAGAAAAATCACTAACCGATCTTGGAATAACCCGAGTCCTGGCTGAGGTTTATGAATGAATGTGCTATGTAGTATATGATATGAATGCATGAATGAATGCATGAATATACTGGTTAATGCACTGGCTTATCAAACTGAATTCTCGACACCGTTAGTCTGGAGGATAAAAGAACATGGCACAACAAGATGATTGAAAAACTTCCACATATTGAATTGCCACCGGAAGGGTTGCAATGCTAATTCTTGTAGAATGAAGAATAGCAAACTTCTGAGTTGATTAGATAATGATGATTAGAGGCGTGCCCCATGCGTGGGAATGCAGCTGCATTAGATTTTGCACTTCAGAATCTCAATATGCCTTGGTCTGGTAGACCTTCTGAAAATCTTTGCTGAAAAGGAGTGTCCCGGCATCCTGTATTCTGACGCAACACTTTACTGATCGCCAGTTTTTTTCAAAGGAACTGGATATTCCGATATGGGAATATCATGCCTTGACAGGAGCTTTGGAGGTATTTCCGCATCTCAAAATAGACTCCTTAGATTTATCAAATCTTAGAGTGGCATACTTTGCGCATATGGACGACGTGCCCCAAGATGTACATTGGAGAGACTCCAACGTCTCGAAGTAGTTTCTTCAGATGAATCTTTTTAGCAAGCTTGCTTTAGAATGAGTCTTGGAAAGACTTCTACATCTCGAATATTTTCCTCAGACCGATTGCATCTGAATAAGGAGTTATGCGAGCATCAGGAAAACCTGCCCCAGGATGAGCTTTAGAGAGACTTCTACGTCTCGAAGTAATTACTTCAGGCTGATTGATTCTTGAACGAACACTTGCTCCAATTAAGAGAGCTTCACCATTATGAAGTAACTGCTTCAGATCAACAACAAGTGAGCGACTAACTTAGTGGAACAAGAGCTTTTGAAGGCTTCCACGCGTCGAAGTAATTATCTCAGATTGATTGGAACCGAACGATTAGTTCGAAATGTCCCAATGTAAACAGCCTTAGAGAGATTCCCATGTCTCGAGGTGATTGCTTCAAGTTGACCGAAACATGGAAAGACAGTTGTCCCAGGCTAACTGCTCTTTTTGGGAAGGACTAAATCAACTGCTGATTTGCTCTTTAAGGATTTGCCCCCGGATTGGCAGAAATTCGAGGAGCTGTATTTCGATTTGATTGCCCCCAAATTAACAGAATCTTGAGAAGACAACTTGTGATATGCTCAAAGGAGTCCTTAGATGTCCTGCCCCTTGCTACAAGTAACTGCTAACTCAGCAGAATAATCAAGTTTCTCTTCTTTGGACAAAGTTAAACTCTTCACTGATGTTCATTATGAGAACTTATTTAATGTCAAATAATTATTTTACATGTAGAAGAAAGTTTATTGTGACAATTATAATGCAACATTTATGCGTCTTGAAGTTTTGTATGAAAAACATTATGATTTTTTTTTTTGTGAGTGAAACACTTTTGGAGTGCAACACTAAAAAATTTTTTGAAAGATAAGACGAGCATATGATACCAACACAGATACTTAACACACACTGTAGGAGTCAGGTAAACGCGATCTCTTCGTTATATGCTTTTGAATTAACCCATGCTTCAATTAGGACTTTTAAGGGTTGTAACGTGGCCTGGTTCACGAGTTTTTTTTTAGAAAAAAAAAGGTTTTTAGGCTCAAAATATTTGGTGCCCGCCCATTCTCCATGATGTTCTTCAGTCCTGGGTTCAACTATCCTGATACGAGCACTCATCTCTCGAGAGACGTTATAATGGTTGAGGAACCAATATAGGGTTTCTTGGACACCACAGACACCCACCTTGTCTTTTGGTACTTGACCACACAACTTGTTCTTTGTTGAGAATCCTTTGCATTTCGGGATCTTACCTGACTTTTGCCTAAGCGACTTATTACTAAGTTCCGACTTAGCGGGCTTTTTGTCTTTTTCTATTCATATTTTTTTTTTTTTTGCAAGTCGTGGATCCATGCACAACCTTTGATTTGTTAAAAGTGATGGTGACTGTCTGAGTCCTTAGGTAGATGAGGGGTAACTGTTATGGTGTCGTCATCTGTTGACCTTTCTGATGTGCGAGAGACACCCAACATGGTATCATTCTCCTTTGATGCACACTATTGATAGATGGAGGTCGACTACTGTGGTTTTGACCTTTCTCAACCTTTTGAAGGATAGACATTGTTGTATCCTTAAATGCTTACTCTCTTGATGAGTTTGGAACGCTCGATCAGATTAACTGAACACTACCCGCCCACAGGGTAAAAAAAACGATGAGGGTTTTTCTGAACAGAAAAGAAACTCCTACTTCAAGGCTCAAAGGGGTTAACGAGGGTCTATCTCCCTTAACTCCGGTGTTTGGGAATTTGAAACAAGGCCTGTACATCATAAGCAGGGTTCTACTCAAGAACATACATTCAGAGATCTAGCGTTTTTTCAATCATCGTCATCCTCCCTCCAATCTTTGCCTAGGCGAAAGGATTGGTAACGTTGGTATCAAAATGCTCGCAAATCAATTTAAAGAGTGATAACGAATGGATTGATTGACAACAAATGGATTACTTCAAGACAAACATACTCGTTGCATTAAGATAAAAACAAACAAGTTTCTACATGCAAACAAAGTTTAAACAATTAAACAAGATACACATGAAAATGCAGTAAAGAAATAAAAAGTCATTGTTGAGGAGACTTGAGCTCATCTTGACTTGTTGATTGAGATGAACTTGGTGGTCTTGGCGTTCACTTGAGCAGGGTTGCCATTCACCTGTGAATCCCTCCTTGAATAGTCAAGTATTTACAGTCGATCAAGCTGTTGAACCTTGGCTTTGTAAGTTGCAATCCTACATTGAGTGTCCTACCGTACCAGCATGGTATCCACATCGTGCATTATGATCATATCGTGGGAATGACTTTGGTGGCTTAAGAAATTTGGGAACCACCAATGAACTTTGAACCGGATCTGGCGAAGTTGTTGTGAGTCACTGGAATTGGATCAAGAGGGCCTCCTTCTTTCCAGTTATTACGAGGCACAATTTGATTTTGAGTGTTCTGACTCTGAAGTTGAGGAAGATCAGACAAAAGTTGTTGATGCAAAGATTCGAAAGATGGTAATGGAGGATAATGAGTTGGTGTTGCAACTGATTTTCCCTTGCTAGAACTTGAGATATCTTTGCTGAAGGTTACCACCTTTTCTGAAGTGAACATCTGGTCTACTTCACCACCACTCTTCAAAGTCTCAACTTCCTTTTGGCAAGCAATTGTTCCAATGAGTTTTGGAAGTTCCTCAAACTTGCTATGATTAGACCTTGCAATCAAAATGTCTAAGCTCGATCCATTCTGTTTGAAAAATAGAATCTTATCATCAATTAGCTCTTGAACTGTGCACTTGAAGGCCGAACAATTATCAGTTTCGTGTCCTACAGAGTCAGCATGAAAAGCACATTTAGCTCTCTCATCAAACCAAACTTTAGCAACCCCTGGTACTGGCTTCAACTCCCTTGGTATCACAACACCACTCTGAACCAAGCAAGGCAAAAGCCGAGAATATGATATCGGGATTGGCAGAATGTCCTGTTGAGCATATCGGCGATAATGCGGATTAATACGCTGATTTGAATCCTTCTTCTTCGATCGGGGAGCAAGCAGTTGCTGTTGTCGAGGAATCTTCGAAGGTGAAGGCCGAGGATGATACTCAGTAGGAGAATTTTGAACTGGAGAGTTCGCCACATGTGGATGTCCTTGACTCATGGAGACATCAGATGATAGAGCAGCAACCAAACTTGCGGAGATTGGTGTAGTGTTGCATTCTCTTTTCAACACAACTTGCAAGAGATCCAAGACCAGACTCATATGACTCTTCAAGTGCTTAACTTCTGCCTTCAATAGTTCCTGACCACGCTGAAGCTCGTCTATAGTCCTCTGAGACATCTTTGGAGTTCTGAACGCGCGTCGAGTAGACAGTTTGATATTTCTGGACAGAAGAAATGAAATGAGCTTTCTGATGAAGATGAAATGCATGCATTAAAGAATGTAATGTAATGTCATGGTAATGCATGTAAGAATGCAATGTAATCTAGCAGTAACGCATGTAAGAATGCGATGTAATAGTAATGCATATAAGAATGCCACATGATGATAATACATGTAAGAATGCCAAATGATGGTGATGCATGTAAGAATGCAACATGGTAATGCATGTAAGAATGCAACATGGTAATGCATGTAAGAATGCAATGTGGCGGTGACGCATATAAGAATGCAATGTGATGATAATGCATGTAAGAATGCGATGATGGTAATGCATGTAAGAATGCAATGTTGGTGATGCATATAAGAATGCAACGATGGTGATGCATGTAAGAATGCACTGATGGTGATGCATATAAGAATGCACATGTGATGCGATACATATTGATGTTATTCGCAGAATCACATGTAAAGTTAAGTAGCACAAGGGTTTAAAAGGACGGTCGGACATGGTTTCGACGTCTACCCACAATTCCCCAAACAAGGTTGGTTCTAATGTTTTCATGCTAAATGCTTCTTGGAGTCTCAGATCCCCTTTTTTAGAAATATTATCACCACGTGATCGGACTATGTGGGGATAATACTTCCAAAAGTATACTCCAAGAAGCGGCTCTTAAAGGGATACTCAAAAATCCTTTGAGCGGTCGGTTTTGTTTTGGACATCCTAATACTTAGAGTTATAGGCCCTTTGTCCAAGAATTATCATCCCGCACTATTATGCGGTGCAATAACTCCCTTAAAAAGACCAACTCTAAGTTGTGGTCTTCACGTCGATCCAAGGAACACGGATGTCCAATGGACCTAAGCTACTCAACCACTCTAAACTTATGTTTCCTAGAAGCCTGGGTATTGGGCTTATCTATGAATCATAACCAATAAATGCCCCAAAATCAAAATACATCACAGGATAGTATAAAGAAATAATAGGCAATGAATAGTAAACACACAAGCGAAGAATTAAATTAGGGTTAACTCGCTTTTAAAAAAAATCCCCAGTGAAGTCGCCAACTGAAGCAACTCGATTTTCAAAAATCTTTTAATTCTCGAAAAAAAGTGAAATCGCCACCTAATTTTATTTGTTCTAAAAAGAACGGGAAAATATAGATAAAACCCAAAACATGCGGATAAGGCGGTCTACATGACCAAAAAAGTGGGATCGGGAGTCGGTTATGTAAGGGGAAGGTATTAGCACCCCTTACATCCATCGTACTCGATGGGACCCATTTAATTCTACGCGTTTGTGTGTGTGTTTATTGCTAAGTTATGAATACCAAAAGGAAAAGAATTTGTTTGTTATTATTTTGAGTTTGACACGGTTTTTGAACCGCGGGCCTACATATTCCCTTGTGCAATGGGAAAGTCAAAACTCTGTAGTTCCTCTTAAAAAGGTTTTAATTTGTTGTATTGATTTTATAAGAAAAATCGTGCGTTTAGACGTTTCGAATGCTTTGAGCTAGGACTTGTTTTGTTTGTTTGAAAAGCTTAAGTCCTCACTCGCATTTAAACGACTATTACCCTCTTTATCCGAAAAGAGTTTTTATGATCGTATGAGCGAGAAAAGGATTTGAATGGGTTGAATTGTTTTTATGTGGGTGAAAAGTACCGAACCATAAGTCTAGCATCCTATGATTCAAATACTAGAAACAAGATGAACTCAATGCCCATCGAGTCGTCTATCATCCCAAAGGTTTTTTTCTCTTATGAAAGAGTGAAGTGAAACAAGGTTCACGCTATTAAGAATCTTTAAGTAGTTAGTCTAGCATCCAGCGACTTAAAGATTAGAAGTTCATTTTTGCAAGTGTTTAAACAACTAGTCTAGCATCCAATGGCTTAAACACTTGAGTTTTCTTTATGAAGAATTTAGAAAATGCACTCGACGTTGGATCGAGGTTTGTAATTTAATCATGAAAGTGTTTTGGAGGTACGGGTTATAATTAATTGAGCCTATGGTCCTAAAGTGTGATAATGGAAAAGAACAATTAATTGCATACAAGCATTCAATAAAGCGGGTAAATGAATTAAAAGCCCATACAAGGTGGCTGGCACAAATAAATAAACGACTTATCTCGTGTAAGTGCATGCGCGAAATAAATTTAATTGACTAATTAAACAAAATTTAATCAAGTAATTAGTTTAATAAAATTAATCAGGTAAACTAATTAATTTTAAATAACCTAATTAGATAATTAAATAATGTTTAACTAATTAATTAAGGTTTCATTGTAAGCCCAAGAGTAAGCGTGGTGTGTGCAAAAAGGTGTGGCCGTTGGGACGCTTCAAAGCTTTGTCCACCCAGGGTAATAAAAATGGCTCGCACGAGTATTAGTTTGAAAAATATTTTTGTTTGTGCTTTGTGAATAATATATAAATAATAGCAATAGTTATAATATATATATATATGTTAGTAATTATGACAGTAAAATAAAAGAAAATATTTAAATTATCTAATCCTAATTAAAACAAAATGGAGACCGATACTTCTGTTCTTCTCTCAATCGTGATACATGCATACTCAGAAATCCAAAACCCCTTTCCTCAACCAAACGCGGACAACAGGCACTCATCTTTTCACTCGCCTGATGGAAACCCAGTACGTTCTCTCTCGATTGCTTCGACTGGAAACTCCCCTCAACGGTTTCGAACGGAAACCCTCACGTTCCTCTCTCAATCGCCGTCTAAGAACCCTAACCCTACGATTGGTTCCATTTGGGTTCACTTCTACATTTCTGGGATTTCTGATGATTTTTACCCTGACCTATGTTGATTTTGCAGATACGATTGATTTGGGTGAAAACAGCGAAGGGTTTCGAAGCCCCAACTCTCCGCTTGCGATTCCGGCTACGACCTTGGAGACGTATAGCGGCGAAAAATGGATCAGAGTTATACCTGGTGAGACCGTTCTATTTCTTCCTCTTCTTCTTTCTCAGATTCAGAACTCGATTTCTGAAAGCTAGATAATCTGAAGGGTCGGGTTGAGGAAAATGATGATGGGTTAGTGTTTGGGTTTTCTGTTTGCTTCGTGTTGTTATGTTTTTGGTATTTGGTCTGTAACTGGTTTATGAACAAATGCTTGCTTACTGGGTTTTTTGAGAAAAAAAAGGTTTTGTCTTGGTGTTTTTTGGTTAATCTCTTAGAACTGATGATGCCTTTGGTCTTGGTTGTTATATTTTCAACTGGTTTTGGATGTTGGTTTCTCTTCCTTTAAGAACAGATGCTCCTGGTATATGTCTTTTTCTGGTTTTTTGGATGTTGGTCCCTTCTCTTTTTAAGAACAGATGCTCCTTGGTCTTTGCATTGTATCAGAACAGATACCATCCTTGGTCTTTCTTGCTTACTGTTGGCTTTGTTATCATTCTTGTGTAAATCCCATCTGTCCCTCATTGGAAGTATGTTCTGTGGCATGGTTGCTTGCAATTACACTTACTTTTCCTCTTTCAGCATACACTTTCTGCTGTGTTATTTAGAATTGACCCTTGGCACTTTGTCACTTCTGTGTACACATCCTGCTGTGGTAAAAAATAATTACATTATGCTGATAACCAAGCATTGGGGGTAAAATATTGTTTCTGTTTTTACTCATTTGCTCTGCTGGCTGCTGTTGGATTTAAATATATTCTGCCTGTTGGAACCTTTGTCTCTCTTGCATTGGGCTGAAGCAGAGTTGTTATTGGGCTGCTTTACTTGGAATGATGTTTCTAATTTCCAATTATACCTCCTTTGTGAACCAACAGCGGAAGTTGTTGCGATTTACAATGGAGATATGTAACGGCCGATGAAGGAACTTGGTTACGAGGCTTTTGGAGCGAATAACCCACGATTCCTCAACACTACCCTCATGATGAGCCGAAAAATATGATTCCTTTGGTTTTCACGCAATTTAATCTATTGCTATTGATTGCATTTCTTTTGTTGTTTAGGATGACAAGCGGACAGCATGAAAGGAGAATGCTCGGGTATGAAGAAATTCAGAGAAAGCCAAATAGCTCGCTCAAACCAAAAATAGGCCTTGGAAGATTGTAGCAATATTGTAGAATTAGGATAGAATTAGGACTTTTGTATTTGTAACACAAAACTAGAAAATTCTGTAATAACGAGCGAAATTCGAAATTAATTCCAATTCCTCTTGAAATTTGTATTCTAAACATAAATATTTCATAATATCAATTTGATATATAAAAATATTCAAATTCAAAATACAATTTCGATTCCTTACAGTTCTGACGAATTCTTAGTAATGCTTCCCGTTTTTGTATCTTTTTTTGTAACTTCACGATCCGACATTGTAACCGAATTTTGAAGAAACTTTGAAGAAACAATTTTTTCTCTTTTTTCACACTGTATCCTGAAATTCCACTTCTTGCACTTTTCTTGAAGTATCCACTAATTACCTCTAGCTAGCGAATTTACTCAGCAAAAACAGTATTTTCATTCACCGAATAAGAAAAAAGAAAGATTTCTTTAAAACTTAAATTCCCAAATAATTGTTTTTGAATTCAAGTTCTAAAATTAATGATCCTTTTTCTGTCCAATGATTCCAAACAACTCTTTTGCGCGAGAAAAAAAATTCGAAGTCGTTCGAAACTTCCGGAGTATAAAATGAATTGGTCACAACTTTTCCATGAAACATTCTCAGCAAGAATTCCTCTGAAATCATAACCAACAGATACATTTTTTTTAAATGATGGGATGAAACGGAGGGGAAATTTTGGGGTGCGACACTCGCCGACTAAGGCAGTATATGTGACACCCCAAATTAATTCAAATATTAAATAATTAGGAATTTAATTATTTATTTAATTAAAGGCTTAAGTATTTATATTTTTGGATTGAATTGGATTAATTAAAGAAAAGAAGAGTTGGTGGTGTGAAGAGTAATTAGAGGGTGTGAGGAGTAAATTACTCTACTCTTACTAATTACTAATTTATGTATTTTATTGGAATAAATAAAGAATTATAAAAAGGAAAAGAAGGAAAGAAGGTTATTTTGGAAAAGTTATTTCACGTGGAATTGGAGAAGAGAAGAGAGGAAAAAGCCAACGCTGGGAAAGTCGAAGATCATCGCGAGGTAAGGGGTGATTTCATTCGATTTTAATGCCTTATGGATTTTGGGAATCAATTGGATGATTGGGTGTGTTAGGAAGCTTGAGATTAGTTAATATAGGTTTTTAGGATTTATCCCTAATTGTGTCGGAGTATAAGATTTGGAACCATTAGTGTGTCAAACAATTAATAGGAATGATGAAATTATGGTGTATGATGTTGTATTGATGTATAATGGTTGTATTTTGGTGTTCCAAAATTATAATTCGTATAGGAATGAATAGGAGTGAATTGGAATGCATAATGCTGTCAAAATATCAAGTTTTGGGTTCTGCAGGTTGCGGGAACCGGTTACTCCTGGGAGGAACCGGGTTCCCAGCTCAGATTTTCAAAAATTGGGCATTTTTCAACGTGGGAACCGGTTCCCAGTATGGAGGAACCGGGTTCCCCATACAAAATTCCAGGAGCGTGTTATTTTAAAACTGCGGGAACTGGGTTCTCCCAGGGAGGAACCGGTTACCACTGTGTTGAATTTCAAAATACTTAAAACTTCAAAAATTCATATTTTCCAAACCGTAACTCCGATTCGAGTTCCGTTTTCGGAAGTATTTCTTAAATTAAAAATACTATCTTATAAAAAGAGAAAAATATTATTTTTTGAAAATTATTTTTAAAAGAGTCGAGCTCCCGATTTTGAAAATGTTGATAGTTTAAGGACGATAGAGAATGGGTTGTGGAATTGCCTAATTTAGTGAATGAGAAATAAATGTTACAATGTTGTGACTGATATTCATTATGATTGAATTGATACCATGTGATACATTGGTGATTGGAATTGTGTGGATTTATGTTGAGATCATAATCTGTGAATTGATGTTGCATGCTTTTATGATGCATGCATAAGCATTGTTTATGGTTCCTTCCCATTGTGCGGAAGTGAACTTGCAGAGCCAATAAACTTACCAGGATTCATAGGTAGTGAGGCTAGATTCTTGACCCAGTGGTTATGGGCGAATCATGAATTGCCGCTGTTTTCCGAGTGTGATGGAACAGAGGGTGAACTCGGTTCACGTTTGGTACCACATGCATAGAGTCTGCATTGCATATGGGATTGTAACATGCTAGGATGGTTTCCAGTGTTGCAATTTCCATTGATTATTTATTTGCATAATGAATTGTGTACAATGCTTTTTGTGAACTGAACTATGATTGTGTTTTGATAGTGGACTAACGTATCGAATTATTCCGTTGTATTTAAAAACGTATAATGCATTTTATATTGGATAGAGATCTCACCCTTACTTTAATGATTTCAGATTTGAAGTGATTAGCTGCTTGGAATTGGTGAGGACAACTTCTAGAGTTGTGTTATTTAGTCAAACCGCGTGTCAGTGTCATGCTCTGATAGATGTAACACTGGGGAACGTTCGATTAGGAATTCTTTATGGATTTTAGTTAATGATTTTGGTTGATGTTTTGATTATGTCTTGGAATATTTATGGATGATGTATTCAGGATTTGTTATGTTTCATTTCCGCTGTTAAACATAACTTTTGGTCCGTTTTATTTTATGATTTCCTTCAGTGAAAGGCATGATAACTGTTTTGGTTATAATTTGAATTATTTTTTAATTGTGACGCCTCTTGATTTGTGTTTAAAAACTCTGATTAATATTTATAAAACGCGGGTAATTAGAAGGGGTGTTACAGTATATGTTGACTCACACAACCTTGTTGATATCCAAGATGGATCCGATCAAGTACATATTTGAGAAGCCAGCTTTGACAGGCCGGATCGCCAGGTGGCAAATGATTTTAACAGAGTATGACATCCAGTATACTACTCAGAAAGCTATCAAGAGTAGTGTGTTGGCAGACTATGTTGCCCACCAACCAGTGGACGATTATCAGCCGACGAGGTTTGAATTTCCTGATGAAGATATCATGTATGTTCAGGATTGTAACATCCCAGGTCCAGACGAGGGACCCGAACCAGGATCCAAGTGGTCTTTGGTCTTTGATGGAGCTTCCAATGCGTTAGGCAATAGTGTCAGTGCAGTAATCACTACTCCGGACGGTCATCATATCCCGTTCACAGCTCGAATCTGCTTTGATTTCACCAATAACATGGCTGAATATGAGGCTTGCATCTTTGGTATCGAGGCGACAATTGATTTGAGAATTAAGCATCTGAAAGTGTATGGAGACTCTACACTTGTGATTTTCCAGATTAACGGAGATTGGGAAACTCGTCACCCAAATTTGATTCCCTACAGAGAGCATGTGATGAAGTTGATTCCTTACTTCGAGGAAATCACTTTCGATCACATCTCACGAGAAGAGAACAACTTGGTTGATGCTTTGGCCACCCTAGCGTCCATGTTTAAAGTCAAATGGGCTAATGAAGCGCCTTCGATAACCATTCAGAGATTGGATGAGCCAGCCTTTTGTTTTGAGATTGAAGCAGAGAAAGATGGCAATCCTTGGTTCTACGATGTCAAACGGTATCTTGAGACTCAAGAGTATCCTAAGGAAGCTTCCGTGACAGATAAGAAGTTCTTGAGAGGATTCTCGGCAAAGTTCTTCCTCAACAACAGTGTGTTATACCGTAGACATCATGACGGGCTGTTGCTCAGATGTGTTGGTAAAGACGAAGCTGCAAAGATCATCGAAGAGATGCACGAGGGCTCATTCGGAACTCATTCCAGTGGACACACCATGGCTAAAAAGATCTTGCGAGCTGGGTATTACAGGTCAACTATGGAGGCTGATTATTTTAATCATGCTCGGGTTTGTTACAAATGCCAAGTTTATGCCGACAAGGTGCATGTGCCACCGTCGCCTCTGAATGCCTTAACCTCTCCTTGGCCATTTGCTATGTGGGGCATTGATATGATCAGAAAGATTGAGCCGACGACGTCCAATGGACATCGCTTCATTCTGGTTGCTATAGACTATTTTACTAAGTGGGTTGAAGCAGCATCCTATGCAAGCGTCACCAAGCAGGTGGTTGCCCGGTTTATCAAGCACAATATCATCTGCCGTTATGGGATTCCCGACAAGATTATTACAGATAATGGGTCGAATCTTAATAAGAAAATGATGAAGGAGCTTTGTGAGTCCTTCAAGATCAAGCACCACAATTCGTCCCCGTACCGCCCGAAGATGAACGGAGCTGTTGAAGCGGAGAATAAGAATATTAAGAAAATTATGCATAAAATGGTAGTAACCTATCGAGATTGGCATGAAATGTTGCTTTTCTCCTTGCATGGTTACAGGACTACCATTCGTACTTCGACAGGGGCAACTCCATTTTCTCTTGTTTATGGCATGGAAGCCGTACTTTCGATCGAAGTTCAGATCCCTTCATTAAGAATCATGAAAGATGCCGAGCTTGATGAAGACGAGTGGGTACAAAACCGTTTAGACCAGCTGTGCCTTATTGATGAGAAACGGTTGGCAGTCGTCGGACATGGACAGATTTATCAAGAGAGGATGAAAAGAGCATATGACAAACGAGTGCGACCTCAAAATTACCAACCTGGTGACCTTGTGCTAAAGAGGATAATCCTTCCCCAAGGAGACCCACGGGGCAAGTGGACACCGAATTACGAAGGGCCGTTTGTTGTGAAGAAAGTATTCTCCGGTGGCGCCATGATGCTCGCAACCATGGATGGAGAAGATTTTCCGCTACCCGTGAATGCGGACGTAGTTAAGAAATACTATGCGTAGACATGCCTAACAGATTAACGGTCGCACTGTGTGGCAACATCTTGAGCTACTCCGAAGGGCAGTGATCAAGCTAATCGCCTTTTTTGAGAAAAGCGAAGTGATGAGATAGTTGGAGTTATAAGGCTGATAGTAGGGTTGAAACCCAATGAGGATTCATTGTCGCATTGCCATGCGTTTTAGTTTTCCTCTTATTTTACTTTTGCAATTGCCTCATTTCAGGAATTGCTTCTTATTGTACTTGCCTATTTACAGGCTCACTTTCAATAAATAAAATGAGGTTTTTGCTTGTCAATTAATTTCTCGCATTTATTGATTTGTTTGCAAAAGGCGTTCAAAGTTTTGTGGTAAAATTTTGCATACATAAACATTGTTGGTTTTACCATGATCAGAAACTTTTGAATATTGCTTTAAGACTTGAGTGATCTAGATGACAGACGCACTTGTCACATCATGCCAGGGTCACTCCACTAACATTGTGTTGCAGGATATCCGGTTGCACTAATTTGGAGATGGATCGGGATTCTCCATGATATTTCCCCCAGCTTTATCCCCATCGGAGTCCTTTCTCTTTCCCAGCATTGTCGCCATACGACGCCGATCCCCAACATGGGTCCTTCATATCCTTCCCAGTGGAAACTCCCCAGCGGATGTCCATTAGAATTTCGAGTGTGCTACTTTCTCTTATCCCCGGTGGAGGCCGTTTCTGAACCCTCGATTTCAGATGGTTATTCCCCAGCGGGTTCGCCTTCCATGATATTGCCGGTATGAATGCCAATGTATCTTGGCTCTTCCCCCAATAGAGTTGAAGCCTTCCTTTCCTGACTCTCCCAGAGCGTGAGTGTCGGTCATCGCTTGGTCACGCGTTTTCCCCAACAGTCGGCATACCTTTGTCTCCCCAGCTAGAGCCGTGATGGGTAACGGTGGAAGGTATTCTTCGAGCGCCTCCTTATTCCCCAGCGGATCTATATCTAACAGACAAGTTCCCCATCGCATCGATTCCTCAACAGGCTTATCAAGCAAGTTTCAGATTGCTTTGAGTGATTTTCGGGCATTCTCTAATGCTCTAATCCCCGGCTGAGTTCCTATTTCATTCACTTTATACATTTGTTGCAAACATGCATCATTACATTGGCATTATTCTCCGGAAGAGTCATACATCTCATAGGATTATAAGCCAGAGGTGCATTTCATCCCCAGTGGTGTCGTGTTTCTCTTGGAATTCGTTGTGTCCCGGTTTCTTCCGGTGCAATATGTCCATCTTCTTCTGAGTAGTGTTGAAACTGCCAGCTCTTACCCTAGTGCAACACGTCTTCAGTTTCGAAAGCAAGCCCTACACTTGTTTTTCCTCTCAAAGTACAGCTTAATCGGCACCTTTAGTATTTGCATCACAGACCCGCCCAATCTGTCGGCGTAAATGTGGTTAGTCTACTTGGTGTATCTAGCCTTTACTTCCAATAGCATGCCAGTTCTCCCCTGGCATTGTGGGGCTTTTGAGAACAAGAATACTCTTGTTTCTCTCCTTTGAAAATTCTAATCGGCATTTTCCGGTCTTTGCATCACTATCGCCCAATTATCAGTCGGCGTAATGTGGTTAGCCTGGTTCGCGTATCTAGTCTTTGCTTCCGCTTGCATGTCAGCTGTCCGCTGACATTGTGGATTGAATTGGGTAGGGCCAATTCTTCTTTCGGGATGGGAACACACCTGTACCCGTCTTTCACGGAATTCAGTGTTTATTCTGTGTTCCTTTTTGTTGTGACCCAATTAAGCTCTGACGCAACATGTCTTTTCCTCAGCAGATATTGGGATTTAGAGCGTAAATTTTCGAGTCTATTTCGGTATTCAATCACCTCATACCTTGTCGCCTGGAAGGCAGACGCCAACCTTGCTCTCAAGCTTGAGGATGATTGAATAGGGGCAGCTGTTGTACCCCCAAAATTTATCCTTTTCTTTCCCGTGTTTCTCTGGCTTATAATTCAATTGCATAAAACATACATGTAATAGCATGCATAGCATTCGTCATAAGGAGTATCAGGTTCTACGTATTCCGAATGGCACCCAAAAAGAGTTTGCTCGTCCATTTCTCAATAAGGTGGATCTTGGGTTTTCGACGCATTTTGGGCACTCCAGAAGGCGTATCCCTCATGTCCTAGGGTATTTTCTGTTGATTTTCGACTGGAGTTTCCCTCTCATTATTATCCACGACTTTCGTTTGATATTTGAGAGTATATTTTGTGAGGAAGGTTCTCAAAGGAGTCATTTTCGCCAGTAGACCAAGCTGGATTTTAGTGTTGAACCGTGCGTTCTGTCCACTAAAGGACCTCTATCTCTTAGCTGGAAACTTGGAATTGAGTGGGACCGATTTCTAAAAGTCTGTATCGAAGCTCTCTAAAACTTTCATTTGCAACTCGGGAGCTGATTCTTTACCAATCGGTACCAGAGTTTTATTCTCTTAGTTTGATTTTAAGCTGAACCGAGCAATTTTCATCTGATACACGAAGTTCGTAAAATCATATCTCACTTGATTTTCATCTAAACGGGATGGGACCGGCGCCAAAAGTTCACAAATTTCTCTAGCTTCGAATGTCCCAGAAATATGCATTTGCAAATTTCGATCAGAAGATCCTCGTTCGAGGCATATTCTCCACAGAAGCGCGAACGAAATTCTGGATGTGTCATTGTTCCCAAACTGATGCTGAAACTTCAAAAATTCCTATTTCCTTTACCATTCATCGGATCAAGTCGAGATTTGGACTCTAGCAAGCAAAATCGCATTCCGGACACTTTTCGTTTACATTCCGGCTCCGAATTCCGCGCGGATTTGGCTGTTTTGGATTAATTACGAAAATTATTCGGATAATCATAATTTGGGCTTGATTATGGATCCAAAGCTATAAATAGATTTTCCTCTTCACAAATCACAACAACACTCATTTGCTTAATTTTCCACTACCACAAACACTCCAATTCTCAAAAAATCCAAAAGCACAAAAACTCAAAAAGTTAAAACTTCAACTTTCCTCAGCAACCACGGAGGCCGCCACGGACCTCCGTTCTGCAAGCTTTAACCACAGACCGCTAGGCGCCTCCGCGCTAAGCGCGACTACAGTCTGGACTTCTCCGCCGGCTTCTCTACTTCAATCTATATCATCTTCTCCTCCTTGATGCGTGATTGACATGGAAGGAACGAATTCATCTTGATCTTTTCTCCAATTGCAAGATTCAAGAATTTCTCTTCATCCTTTTCAACTCTCCATTGAAATTCAAGTTTTCTTCAAGGATTCAAGCTTGATTCTGAAGATTATCACTGATTCATCGTTGATTTGGTATTTTCTTTGAAGAGTTCAAGGAATTCCTCTTCAATTTGGCTCAAACTTCAAGTTCAAGTAAGTGTTAGGTTTCAAATAAGCACTTATTTTAAAATTTACGATTTTCGACTTTTCTTGAAATTGAATACTGAAATTGCATGCAAATTCAATGTAGATTCTGATTCTAGAACTTGTACTCATGAATTTCTTGATTTGAATTGAGTTTTGCCGCCTTATTCGTGTCGGAGTGATGATTTCTTTGTGGATAGCATGTATATACACTTGTGCATTTGTTTTCCCCTTGCATATAGGACATAAACTCATATATTTTTCATCATCTATCGCATGTTCATGCATTGGTGAGTATTTAGCTTGATCAATTTTATTGATTCATGGTGATTTGAAGTATAACTTGCATTCAACATGTAGATATCTAAGCATTTAATGCATTATGTATGAACATTGGTTTTATCATTATGATTTGCATTCTTTGCATGTTCATGCATTTAACTTGTCATATGAACATTGGAATTCTCATTTTGATTTACATTCCTCACATGTTCATGCATCTTTACATGTATATGAACATTTGTTTTATCGATTCGATTTGCATTCCTCACATGTTCATGCATTACATATATATGAACATTGGTTTTATCGATTCGATTTTCATTCCTCGCATGTTCATTCATTGCTACATGTATATGAACATTGGTTTTATCGATTTGATTTGCATTCCTCACATGTTCATGCATTACATGTATATGAACATTGGTTTTATCGGTTCAATTTCCATTCCGCGCATGTTCATTCGTTGCTACATGTACGTGAACTTTGGTTTTATTGGTCGATTTGCATTCCACGCACATTCATCTAGCTCTCATTTGTTGCTGGACTATTCCCTAATGGCACGGATCGAACTGTTGCATGAAAATATCATAAACAGGTGGTCTGGTTTAAAAACTAAAATTTCTGCAGGTTGTAGGTCGCGCTTAGCGCGGTCCAGAGCACGCTAAGCGCCAAATGTTCTGACTTTTTGTGTTACAGGTCGCGCTTAGCGCGATATACCGGGCTTAGCGCGGTCCACTGGTTCATTTTTCTGATTTTCTCGATTCTAATGGTGAACAGTAGTCACCCTAGCCATGCTTAGCTACTGTTTGTGCTCCATTTCATGCAGGGACATGTGTCGCACATACATGCGACTCGTTTCTTCGATACTCGAATACTTTTCTTCTACTTGCTTTTCGGGTCTAACTCCCTTCTTGCAGGTGTTGCTTGAGCTTGTACACCCACGTGTGCACCATTGCTATCTTGTTTTGCTTGCCTTAACCTCGTTCTTGCAGGCATTGTCGCTTCGAATGCGTATCGACACGTATTCCGCTTGTTTCGATGCTTTGAACAATTCTCACCGGTTTATTCTTGTTGCATTGCTGCAGTACTTGAAGTTTTCCGGAGTATTTCTGTAGCTTGCTGTCACACCCCAAAATTTGCCTCATTCTTTATTTTATTTTTCATCTGGTCATATTGAGCATAACTATTAGTCCTTTTTCAATTGCATGCATACATGCATGATCTTTATGGTGGATCAACATTGAGTGGTGAATTTAACAGGCGACTTGTTGGTTTCTCGTTGTGAAAGTTTAATTACCGGGCCATTATTTTCATTTGTGATTAGGTTTTGCGTGAAGTTGCAATATTAGGAGTTTGGTGATTAAGGCTTAGAATTTAAAAAAGAAATTATCAAGTTTGAAGTAAACTTAGAGCGAGATTTGTATTTCAATTTTAATTCGTTTTCTTTTAAGATTCAAGTTTTGAAACTAGCATGACTTCATTGGGTGCATATGTGAAACAATCAATGGAAATTGTGGATATTTCATTTGTAATAAATTTGAAGGGAATCAAGATATGATATTAATAAAGGAGGAATTTTCATACACTCATTAAAGCATTACAAGAGTTCTTGTTACAAGGTGAATCATTAAATGGTAGAATTGTTTCTAATGACTTGGAATCACATTACATTAAAGCGGTAGATGCATTCACGGGATCCACCGATACTGGAATTTTTTGTACCCTCAAGGAAGCCCGCATACTTTGTGCTCCAATCAAATTTCCAGCCCTGTCCTACTTTCTAACCTTGGAACTTCATCTACCAACTACCAAAGATGGAATACATAGTTTAATACTATGCTGCAAAATAAACCAGAAAATACAGGCTGCACTTTAGTTGAAACAAAAATGACTATGGCCTTAGATCAACTACAAAGCTACATGAGTCTCCACCGTTTTCAAAGTCACAGGACCAGATTGATTTGTGTTAAGCAATACCAAATATACTACAAACGTTAATGTCACGGCATGTCCATGCTTGACTCGGGGGCTGCAAAAAAATAAAGAAACAAGTTCAGCATTCGGTGTGCAATATCATTACTACCTGTGCATTTTTCTTTTATTCAAGGAAAATGAGCTATGTGCAAGCACCATTGTACTAAGCTTTGGAACCTAGAAGCAAAATTAGAAAATGGCAGGGACTCAAGAAAAGACAAATTCAGTTAGCATGTTTCAAGTTTCATTACACAACTAGAACAAGAATCCAAGGGTTTTGAATGCAATTTATGATCAGCAATGCAAACGTTCATTCAATACTCTTTCACCAAAGCAATTCAAAGACAGAGGAAGAAAAATCAGGTGGACTGTACATGCTAGAATTTCGAATCAAATGTACTCACTGTGAGAAGCGGATGTGACTTGCACTTTTATCAAACTCGATGCAATTACGCCCGCCATGCCATTTTTAGTTCACGCATTCATCGAAATATCAACTCAAAATCAGCAATTACGGACTAAAGCCATACATTCAGACCAAAATACACCACAGATGCCATTCAAACTGGCGCATTTATTTGCAATACATTCAGGAAGGTGTATCCTTGCATATTGTCAAGTCCGACATCGTCTTAACTTGTTATCCCTACTCCTTCTCGAGTGTTACGTTTATCGACCTATCCAAAGGATGAGAACTAATGCTAAAAATCGGTTCATAATGCGAACCAAAATCGCATAGAGATAATTCAAACATGTCACAATTAAGTAGTATGCAAAGGTTGGTTATACAGTAGTTATGAATAAATGAGCAGGCAAAATGGGATGTGAAGTTATCATGGACAGCATGTTAGCAGTTTATTTCATGGCACACAAGATTTCAAAATTTCAAGTATAAGTCTTGTTAAAAAGCTTCAAGTGCAAGAAAACAATACATTTTGTTAATAAAACAGAACATTTTGGCTTGTGTTTGTTTCTGCACATAAAAGCAAGTTGGGGGGCCCACCTTATCAGATTTTACCACAGTTAAAACTCAGAATTTCTAGCCTTTACCTCTGTTTTGTCCTATTAACAGCTCACAAATCTACTCTAATCCTAACCATTCATGATAACATCTAAGGGCTGTTTTTGCTAGCATTTTTACCCAACCTTTACTGTTACATCAGTAAAACTTCATGAGAAAAGACAAAAAAAAAGATACCTTAAAAGTCAGTTTTTTTGAATTGTCATTTAAAGGGGAATGTTTCCACTACACCTTTGTCTCTCCTCTAACCAACTCCAAACCTAAAATTCCATCCTAACCTAAGTCCAAACGACCTCATCGACCCTCTCTCACCAAACTCTATATAAGCAGCCTTGTCTTCACTCATTGGGAGGAACTACGAGCCTAGCAAAGCTCTGCGAAATTCCTCCCTAAACACCTATTCCTCAAAGCTCTCAACCTAATTTCTTCTTCAAATTTCACTGAAATTTGAAGTGGAAAAACTAAACCACTCATTTTTCTTGATCCGAGCGAGAGAGAGAAACTTACCACAACCAACCGTCACGGTTCTTTCGGTAACATAGCCACACCCTTCTTCCTCTGCATTCTGCCTTTGAGCTTTTAGCATATCTTCCTATACATTTCAGTCCTGCTACTCTGCCTTATCAGTCATAAAAAAAAGCATAACTTGCATGAGAATACAAATTAGTTGAAGCGATGAATGTTTTCGATTTTATGTTACACGATGTAGTTACATCGGTTTGAATGCAGTATCCGAAATACATTTGCAATATCGATGACAAGCTCAAGGAGAAACTATCATTTGACTAGTACTCACAGTGAGATATTCTGCTCAGCCTAGGATACCCTGCATACCATTTCGTGAATAGATGTGAACTTGATTATGCGAGTTAATCACGAGATGAAGGTTGGAAATTTTTACGTGACACGATGCATTTGTTTACGCTAGTTTGATTTGTTCCGTATTCAAAAATGCTGTGGTGATACCAATGAGAAACTCAAGGAATGACGATCTTGAATCGGTACTCCGCAGTCGAGGTATTGGCCATTTCGCATACTGCACCATTCTTCATAAAAATAAGTATTGAATCTATCAAAGTGTACACTAAGTATAAAGCGAATACTCGCGGTTTTATGTTACACGATATATCTTTCATTAGCTTGAACCTTTATTGAAATCTATGGTATCTGGAGTAGAAACTCGGGAGAAAGCGATTTTGAATCGATGCTCCATAGAGTCGGTATTACGTCGATCTCGTATTCACACTCGCTTTCGTTTCCTTGCAAAGCGGAAAAGAATGTTTATGTTTAGAAAGTTAAAGTTCGAACGTGAAAGTCATGAAATACATCCAAATCTACCGATTGAACACTCGGAGATGATCCATAAGCGACCACGGCGCTTGTTTCGTTGATGTCGTGAAGGAGATCCAGATTCTGAAGTAGTTCGACCCTCTGTGACAACCATACGCCTCCGTTCCCTCAATACCCCCTGTGTAAATCTTCTTCCAAACAGCACCCTCAGCCGTTACTACTCCCTTCTTCATTTCCCTCTGTAAATCCGCCGCACCTTACTTCTATCACAACTACCAAATCCTTCGTTCATCACCACCAAGCACCATAAACCAGAACATTCACCTTTATCTTCCATAAGCTACCCACTGCCGTCTTCATCCCTTGCAACCTTAAAAACAACTTTGCTCTTCGCTAACTTCAAAACACCACCATCTTCATCATTCTCACCTGCTATCTCACGCTTTCCTCCATAAACTACCTCTCCGAATCTTCAATCTTCATCCGTAACCTCTTATTTCTCTCAGCAATCCCAAATCACCGAAAATCGCCATAACAGCTACTGACTCTCCCTGCAATCACTCACATCACCTTCCAGAAACCCACCGTATCCCTTCATCACCAAACTCCCACTGAATCCTCCATCGATTCCGTCCAACAACTCCCTCGTCCCTTTGCCATCTCTGCTAACTCCATCTCTCCCGAACCTCTCACTCTCTATACATACTTCCTCCGCCTTCGCCGACCCTTGTTCTCGGAATCTCCAGAATCCATGGCTGTTCGTGTTTGTGTCTCTCGTAAAGGGAAGCTTGAATCGATTTGGGGACTAGGGTTCCAAACACAAACTACCCGGTTTGTTTGTTTGTTTCGGTGAGGGCTTGGATCCGGTTGAACTGGTCCGACCTAATGATCCGACTGGTTCTCTCCTGAACCCATGCATATTTTATGTTTATATTCATTTTTTTTTAGACAAAAAATTCAATTTGATTTTTATTGTTTTTTTTATTTATTTATTTAAATACACCCTCATATTATATTTAAATCACTTTACTTCACATATTAATTTAATCTGATTATTTAAATTACTAACTTCATTTTTTTTAACAAATTTACATGAGTAAGTTAATTGTTCCTCGATCTATATTAATTTTCATATGTCTGAATGGTCCGTTATAAATTCTCTTTTCCTCGCTTGCTTATTCATAATCATACACTTATCCGAATCAATCAAACCTCGCATCTTGGTCCATGTACCAAATCTGAACTTTCTTCAAGGGTCGAATGGTAGGGAATAGACATCTGTCTATTCTCTCGAGATTTAATCAAGAATAAGTCACCTGACTTATATTGATTGATCATAACCCGCTCAAAACACTTTCATAATCAAAGTTCCAAACCTCGATCCAACGTCGAGTGACTTTTTTTCGAAAATTTCTTTTCCCAAATAAACAAGGGTTGAATGGTAGGGAATAGACATCTGTCTATTTCTCTCGAGATTTAATCAAGAATAAGTCATCTGACTTACATTGATGAATCATAACCTGACAAAATACTTTAAAGATATCTCATTTTCTTAAGAAAAGGACTAAATGAGGGAGTCAAGGTATCTACCTTTTCTCGCTCTAAGTGTGCGAGTCCCAAGTATCTACTTTGGACATACAAACACTTGTGTCCCATAAAATCAACTCAAACTCATTCAAATATTTTTCTGTGCCCTTGCGCACCACTCTCTTCTAAAATCAAACCAACCAACAATCTTTTCATTTTCAAGAAGAACTACGGAGTTTTGACTTTCCCATTGCACGAGGGAATACGTAGGCACAAGGTTTTGAAACCGCGGCAAACTCAAAATAATATAAAAACAAAACCCTTCTCCTTTATCGATCATTACGTATAAGATAGCAATTATCATAAGCACTTGAACACATACATGAACTAAACGGGTCCCATCGAGTACGATGGATGTGAGGGGTGCTAATACCTTCCCCTTGCATAACCGACTCCCGAATCCATCTCTTGGTCTTGTAGACCATCTTTTGCTTTGCTCGTGGGTTTTACTCGATGTTTTCCCATTCCTTTTGGAATAAATAAATACTCGATGGCGACTTCATTGTACCAGAAATTTGTAAATTTTTCGAGGCGCTACAGTTGGCGACTTCACTGGGGAATAGAACATAAGCGAGTCAACCCTAGTTTAGCTCTTGTGTGTTTATGTATTTATTGTTTTATTGCTTTCTTATTGTTTTATATTATTTATGATCATATATTGTTTTATTTCAATGCGGTGATGTTGGGTTTCTCAAGGGTAATATGTTACTATGTGCGAGACTCATTGCACAGGTCTGAGAAAAAACATTAGGATTAGAGGGTGTTGTGTAGTACTTAGACTTGCAAGGCTCACGACTTGCAAGTCGGTACTAAAGAACCCGCAAGTCGGTTCTTTTGGGGTGTTGTTGACTTTGCATATCTATGTCCATCGATAATACTTTCAATGGGGCTATGACTCTAGTTTATCACTTTAGGAACCTTGAAAACAAATCTTTGACTCCTCCGAACCGATGGTTGTGTAGTGCTTATCGATATTTATCTTGTTAAGTCATACGAGAAACCTTTACTAGAATCGTTTCCATAAGCTATAATAAATGACGTGTATTCCTATGCTACGTCGTTATTATTGTCAAAATGGGACCCGGATTCTAGGTATTTTGTTATCCAAAATGTAGAACCACCTTGTGAGGGAATTGTTGGGTGAGCGTTGAAACCATGCGACCATCCGTTGAACTTCTATGATCGTCACCTATGGATTATGCATGACTTTATTTTAACATCATGCAACATCATTTTGCATACATTGAAAGTTTAGCATCTTTTTATTTTCGTGGATCTTAAAGACTTGACATATCGTAAGCATTGATCAACATGGATATTGGTAGAAGATCATTGTCGACATTAAGGCAAAAGACCAGTTGTTGGAAGTTTGAGAGCTCTAGCGCGACTTCCTCTCAATCGCGTGAAACCATTTGAGAACAATCATGGGAAACTCTTGGATATTTTGGCTACTAGTATAGACTCGGATCTTGTTGGAGCTTTAATCCGCTTTTATGACTCTTCTTTGCGTTGCTTCACCTTCCAGGATTATCAGTTGGCTCCTACTTTAGAGGAATTCGCCCATCTTATTGGTATTCCAATAGGAGACGAACCTGTCTTTTCTGGTCTTGTTAAGCCTCTTGATCATCAAGAAATAGCTACAGCTCTTTATTGGGACAAAAGGAGCGTTACTGCCAGTCTTGAGACAAAAGCTAAGAGTTCTGGTTTCTCTAGGGCAACATTAGAAGCAAGGGCAAATGAATGTATTGAGAAAAAGGATTGGAAGGCTTTTTATGCTACTCTTGCTCTTTTGATTTATGGGATAATCCTGTTTCCAGAAGTGGAAGATTTCATTAATGCAAATGCCATCACTGTTTTTTCTCACAAAAAATCCGGTTCCCACTCTCCTAGCAGATGTGTATTATTGCCTAACTCTGAGACATTCAAAGAAAGATGGAGTGGTTATGTGATGTACAGCTCTACTACAGATGTGGTTTAAAGAGCATCTCCCAAAGACAAGTGCCTTCTCTTACAACAAATATAATTTGAGGTGGGCTCAGAGAATTGTCAATCTAACTGAGCAGGACATTGATTGGTACGATAGTGCTTATGATGGTATTGAAATTATAATGAGTTGTGGTGATTTCCCCAATGTTCCGCTCATAGGAACTAAGGGGTTAATTAATTACAATCCTGTTTTGGCTCGTCGACAGTTAGGTATATTATGGAGGGCCCTCCTGAGGAAGAATCGGTAACATAAATCATTTCACATGGGATTGAAGAATCTGACTTATTAAAGAAGTTCAGAAAAGCTTGGAAGACTATTCATCGTCATGACAGAGAAAAGATGGGAAGGAAAGTTCCTTTCGCTAAAGAGCCATACCAGATTTGGGTGAAAGCTAGGGCTAGAGAGGTTAAGTTGCCTTTCTCTGTTAGCCTCCCAGCTAGGCCCAAAACTCCTGAGCCTGAACCAGCT
The DNA here is from genome assembly GCA_021764765.1 of Vicia sativa. Classification (NCBI taxonomy): domain Eukaryota; kingdom Viridiplantae; phylum Streptophyta; class Magnoliopsida; order Fabales; family Fabaceae; genus Vicia; species Vicia sativa. Next base: position 2,288,051 of record CM038795.1, read on the forward strand.
ACCAGAGCAGAAATTGATGAGTGGAAGGCTAAACACGCTCTACTCATGCAAGAGAAGGAAGATTTGGAATCCAAGCTAAACAAAAGCACCAGTGACAATTTCAGTTTCAAGAGAACCCTTGAGGAAAATCACAAGACCCTGGACGAAACTAGAATGAAAGTTAAAGAAGAAGAAGAGTTTAAGAAGAAATATTTTCAAGAGAAGACTCTGCGAGAGTTGTATGAAGAGGCTTGAAGTTTAAAAGACACCCAGCAAGAGAGAGGTGAAGCCTATCGGTGGATGGATTTAGCTATTGAAGAAAAAGGGAAGTTGAGGAAAGAGAAAGAAGAAGAGATTTCAGGCCTCAAGAATGCGTTGAAGACTGCAGAAGCCATGTTGGCAGAGGAGACTCGTCTCAAAGAAGTAGCTTGGAGGGCTTGTCGTGTGGATCCTAAAGAATTGGCTCAAAAAGACCATGAGCTTAAACTTGCTAATGAGAAAATTGAGCATTGGAAAGTTAGGTATAGTGATCTGCAGACTCAGTGTCAGGAATGGATGAATGAGATTCCACGCTTGACTAATCTACTATATGGACGAAATCAAGAGGCATTCAATCTAGAAGCTAAAAATAGGGAGTTTTATGACAAGTATGCTGGTTTGGTCAGATTTTGCAATCAATTGGTTGTGGATGTTCCTTGGAGGCTCAGATCAGCTTTAGAGGATCTCAAAGAGAATCGTGTGCCTCCTGCGGTAGGTGACTTTTTGTACCTTTGTGAAGAGTTATTGGAGCGATTTCGAGAGGGGCTGCAGGTCTAAAGCCTCGTCATGGAAATATTTCAAATTCTTGTATTTATTCACTTCATTGTTATTTAAATTATAGAGACCATGAGTCTTGCCTTTATTTTAATGTCATGTGTATTAAAAGAACCATTTGTATTAAACTCTTTTACAATTAAATGAAGAAGTTGATTATCCAAGTTACGTTCATCGAATGCTTACAAGACAGTCAAGTCTGAATAGAACCGACGAAAATAAAAAGGGCAGATGATAATAAAAGCAATGTGCATAGCATAAATTTTTGCATCATCGTGCATCCATCATGCATCTCATTTCCAAAGCATAACTTATTTTAACTATCCTCATTCAGATCCAAGCTGAATCATCGCCATTTCCACGCAACAAGAGCCAACATTCGAAGAGCTATGGAACAATATGAAGCATCTCAGGCCGCTATGAGGGGAGAAATGGACTCCATGAGAGAAAGAATGGATCAAATGATGGAATTGATGATGGCCCAACATAGGAGAGAAGAAGAGAGGCGCCAATGAAGCCGCCAATCTTGCTTCCAATGAAGCTAATGCTTCTAATCTTGCTCTTGTTATTATCTTCTGGTTTGACTAACACCGCCAATGTTATGACAATTGATGCCACTAATGACGCCACAGAACCCTCCTCTTGTTTACGCGGTACCCCATTCCCACAGTGAAGACTCCAAATCCTTTAATCTTTGGTATGCCTAGAAATTTCGTACCGAGGAAGGTGCAAGGATGATCCCTGTGGCCTAGGCTCCTCCATTCACTGACGAGCGTAATGCTCAGGAACAACCGAATTTTGATTATCAAGCCAACGCGATACATGATGAACACTTGCAAGATGAGTACCACGCTCAGCGCTTCCACGGACAAGGTCAAATACCGGCGTTTAATCCTGCTGTCACTTTCCAAGATGTTGCTGCTCGAAGATGTCGGGATTTGGTGAACAAGTTAAAGCTCTAAAAGGGAAACAGTCTGCAAGCCAAAGCGCTTTGGAAATGTGTTTGGTTCCTGATGTGGTGATCCCTCCTAAATTCAAAGTACCTGACTTTGAAAAGTACAAGGGCCTCACTTGTCCGAAGAATCATTTGAGGATGTATTGTACAAAGATGGCCGCCATGCGAGATCAAAGGCTAATGATGCATTGCTTCCAAGAGAGTCGACCGGGCATCGTTGGATTGGTACATGCAATTAGAAAGAATAATGTGCAATCACGATGATTTGACCGATGCATTCTTGAGCAATATCAATTCAATCTTGATTTGGCACCATCGTACTCAACGGTATGAAGCAAAAGATGGAGAAAGTTTCAAGGAATATGCCGGAGATGGAGAGAGGTCCGCTAGGGTACAACCCGCTTTGGTTGAGCGAGAGCTAAATGATCTGTTTATGGGAACTCTTCCCAACCATTATTATGAAAGGTTGCTCAGTAACACATCTTCAAACTTTTCTTCACTAGTGATTGTGGGTGAAAGGATCGAAGAAGGGTTGAAATCAGGAAGGGTGTCGAGGAGGAGATAGTAGCACTTGTTAAGAAACCATACAACGGTTTCAAGAAGAAGGAAAGTGAGACTAATGCTGTGTTTGGAAAGAGTTATAGGGGAAAACCTCAGCGTGCTAATCAGGTTACAGTCCCCTATGCACAATATCCTTATGTAGGCTGTCCCATATGGGCACCTCTTACCAAAAACACACAAGTGTACGCCCTGCGCTTCAAGCTCCCCATTCGAGCTCAACAACAAAGCAGGTCATAATGAACAGCGTCTCGAACAACCTTTCCAAGGTATACTATGCGTGATATTCAACCAATTCCTATGACATACTCACAATTGCTTCCGTGCCGATCCAAGATGGTACTGTGGTGCCTAGAGAAATGCGACCACTACGGAATAGAATCAAAGCCGTGGTATAATCACGAACGCTAGATGTGGTTACCATGCTAATGATCCCGGCACTCAATCAAGATTGCTTTGCTTTCAAATGCAAAGTCCGGTCGATTGATGATAAAGCTCTTTCTTTCCGATGTTCCTAGTGTGGCTAATAATCCGTTGCCTAAGCATGGGCACCCGCTATCAATGCCATATGTGACGAGAGGTGCTTGTGAAGAATGTAGACCGTGAAGATGTCCCTAGAAGGTTTTGAACATTTCGATCGGCAGTTTGATTGAAGAGGGCATGATAATTGCCAAGTTTGTTGTGTTGATCCGAGTAAGTGTCCCGGATTCAAGTTGTATCTACAAGTGATGGATCGACATGAAATACGCTTAGCCAAGCTTTGGATCGATGATGTTGCAGTTGTGGTACCAATATTGAAGTTTGATAGATCTCCTACAAAGTTCGTTGTTCCAATTCCGATGATGAGCGATGGTTGTTGGAAAGTGCAAGCTTGTTATCCGATTCAGGAATGAATCCATGATGAGTATCGATAGACCTCCCACAAGTTTGGTCGTTCCAATTCGAAAAGCAAGCTAGCACCTAAGCCTATGGTGATTTACCTCCCACTCAAATCCCATATGAAAGCACTAAGGTGTACCATGGAACTACTCCCTGCAGTACATATGGGCGGTAAGCCAATTGTTTTGAAAGAACCTAATGTTGTCAATATTGCGGAACAAGTGGTATGACCGCGGTCGTATATTCAGCCGGAAGTATTACGTAATAAGGTAGTTGAGAAGACATCGTACCCCCATCGTGAAGAATGCTAGTGTTACCCCTAACACAGGATCCTCAAAGAGCATGCCTACTCCGGATGAAACCCTGAAGATCATAAAGAAAAGTGACTATCAGGTAGTCGAACAACTCAATCAAACTCCTGCGAAGATCTCAATTTTGGATTTGCTTGCAAATTCTATCGAACATCATTGTTCGTGTTTCTCAATGAGGCTTATGTTAATGAGGAGATTTACGAACCACTAGAAGGTGTTATGTCCAATCTAAGTTCGTAGTTGCTTGACATTTACTGATGCCGACTTACCCCCATGTGGACGTAATCATAACAAGGCACTCCATATCTCTGTTATTTGTGGTGACACTACTCTAGCAAGAGTTCTTGTGGATACAGGGTCGTCTTTGAATGTGATTCCCAAGGTAACCCTTGATCATTGAATGTCGAAATCCGATCTAAGACCCAAGAATATGGTAGTGAGAGCATTTGATGGCTCGAAAAGGATGGTGATGGGTGAGGTTGATCTCCGGTGCTCATAGGACCAGATATTCCAACTAGCTTTCCAAGTTTTGGATATTTTCCAAGTTGCCTATTGGGAAGGCCATGGATTCATAGTCAACCACACACTCCATCGAAGATGAAGTTCGCAATCAAGGAAAATTGGTAATCGTTTGGAGAAGAAGATTTCGTTGTAAGCCATTTGTCATCTTTCAAGTATGTTGATGTAGGTGACGAAGTTGTTGAAATACCACTACCATTTGAGATGGTGAATAATGTGCAAGAGAAGCCCAAGGTGGTTGAAGAACCTAAAGTGCTTGAAGAATCCAAGGAGGTTGATGTGAAAGAGAAGCTTAAGAGTCCATTGGAGCCTAAAGCTAGCATGTTCTCTTGGAAAGATGTCAAAGCTATGATCGATGCTGGAAAACGCACCGGTTGGGGTGAAGTTATAGAGGTGGTGGAGAAGCAGGATAAGCATGGGCTCGGCTACACCGTCCCTTTTGCGTGCAAAGGACCGAGATTAAGAAGGAAGTACCCGCATTGAGAAGGTTTTCGGTGGCGGAGTTCATTCGAAGGAGCGTGGCTATGACTAATGATGATGATTACAAGATTGAAATGTCAAGGATGGTCTTCGTACTCCTCGAGGGCCTCTCAACAATTGACTCTCACGGAAATTCCTCCAACTGTTTCATTTTCGAAGTAATTTCTTTAGTTTTTTTCAAAAAAAAAATCCTGTGCTCTGCCCAAGGCACAGTGGATAGCTTTTGTAGGGCCATCTTGTTTAATCAACGTTTCTTTTATTATGAATAAAAGCGCATTTTGTTATTCAATATTTAGATCTATGTTGTTCTTTTCTTTCCAAAAAAATCTCTGATAAATTGGCAACTTTTTCATTTCTTTTTCTTTTTTCAGTCTTTTTAAAAAAAAAAAACATAAGTATAACTAAAAAGAAAAAATCATTATCATGCAGATCATCTAAAACTGAACCCATTGAACACAACGATGCTATAATTCCATATGACTTTGATTTCCCGATCAACCAAGCGGAAGAAGCGGTGAAGAAGGCGTGAACTCCCGGAGGAGTTGGAAAGATTATTGAAGCATGAGGAGAAAGCAATGCAACCTCATCAAGAACCAGTGGATGTGATCAATCTGGGGACTGAAGAGGACCGCAAAGAGGTTAAAATTGGAGCTATGCTAGAACAAGGTGTCAAAGACGACTTGATCAAGCTGTTGCAAGAGTATGTGGATGTGTTTGCATGGTCTTACCAAGATATGCCTTGAGATATTGTACAAACCGCCTTTGAAGCCATGAAGTTGAGAAGAACTCACCCCGATATGGCCAATAAAATCAGGGATGAAGTTAAGAAGCAATTTGATGCTGGTTTCCTAGCCGTGTCAGTATATCCTGAATGGGTTGCTAACATTGTTCCTGTTCCCAAGAAAGACGGTAAGGTACGAATGTGTGTGGATTATAGAGATCTGAATAAAGCCAGTCCAAAAGATGATTTCCCATTACCTCACATCGATGTTACGTCGGCAGTCGCCGGTTTCGGTGTTCTCCTTCATGGATGGTTTCTCGGGCTATAACCAAATTAAGATGTCTCCGAAGACATGGAAAAACGACCTTTATAACACCACAGGGCACTTTTGTTATAAGGTGATGCCTTCGGTTTGAAAATGCCGGGGCAACTTATCAAAGGGCTATGGTAACGCTTTTCCATGATATGATGCACAAAGAGATAGAAGTTTATGTTGATGAGATGATTGCAAAGTCCCAGACGGAAGAGGAGCATATCACTCACTTGAAGAAGCTGTTTGCAAGACTAAGGAAGTACCAATTGCGCTTGAATCCCAACAAATGCACTTTTGGTGTCAGGTCCGGAAAACTGCTTGGTTTTATAGTAAGCCAGCGGGGTATTGAGGTTGATCCTGCCAAAGTCAGTGCTATTCAAGACATGCCTATACCTCGTACTGAGAAGGAAGTCCGTGGTTTCTTGGGACGTTTAAATTACATTGCAAGGTTCATTTCACATTTAACAGCTACCTGCGAACCAATCTTCAAATTGCTCAGAAAAGATCAAGCCATTCAGTGGAATGATGATTGTCAGAGAGCATTTGACAAGATTAAAGAATATTTGCAAGAGCCACCTATTTTGATGCCTCGATGTCGTGAAAGCCTCTTATAATACTTACTGCTAGAGGGATCTATGGGTTGTGTATTAGGACAACAAGATGAATCAAGAGAAAAGAGCATGCTATATATTACGAGTAAAAGTTCATGAATGTGAAACCGGTATTAGAGAAGACTTGTTGCGCCTTGGCATGGGCTGCCGTTTGAGACAAGACATGGTTCGTCATACGACTATCTTGATATCCAAGATGGATCCAATAAAGTACATATTTGAAAAGCACGCCTTACAGGAAGGATTGCGTTGGCAAATGTTACCGCGAATATGATATTCAATATGTAACCCAAAAGGCTATCAAGGGAAGTGTGGTGTCGGATTACCTTGCTCATCAACCAGTGGGAGATTATCAACCAATGAAATTCGATTTTCCAGATGAAGATGTTATGTTTATTAGAGATTATGCAATCCCAGGCCCGGATGAAGGACCTGAACCGGGATCTCGTTGGACGTTGGTGTTCGACGGTGCTTCTAATTCATTAGGTCATGGAATCGGAGCAATCATTACTTCTCCAAAAGGTTTTCATATTCCGTTCACGGCCCGAATTTGTTTTGATTGTACGAACAACATGGAATCGAAGCACATCTTTGGGATCGAAGCAGCCATTGACTTAAGGATCAAAATTCTTGAAGTTTATGGAGACTCAGCGCTCGTTATTTGCCAAGCCAAAGGAGAATGGGAAACTCGCAATGAAAAGTTGATTCCCTACAGAGATCATGTTTTGAAACTGGTACCATACTTCGATGAAATCACATTCCATCACATTCCTAGAGAGGAAAATCAACTAGCTGACGCCTTAGCCACTTTGTCTTCAATGTTTAAGGTCAAGTGGGCCAATGAGGCACCTACCATAACTATTGAGCGCATGGAAGAACCGGCTTATTGTTTGACGATTGATGATGAAAAGGATGACAAACCCTGGTTTTATGATATCAAACAGTATCTGGAAAAGAATGAATACCCAGAAGGAGCGTCTATCATCGACAAGAAGACTTTGAGGAAGTTGTCTGCCAATTTCTTCTTAAGTGGCGGAGTATTATATAAGAGGAATTTTGATTTGGTCTTGCTCAGATGCGTGGATAGACACGAAGCAGATCAACTTGTCAAAGAAATTCATGAAGGCTCTTTTGGTGTGCATGCAAATGGCCATGCGATGGCGAAGAAAATTCTAAGAGCAGGGTACTATTGGATGACTATGGAGACAGATTGTGTTGTTCATGCCATGAGATGCCATAAGTGTCAGATCCATGCTGACAGGGTGCACGTGCCACCGTCCCCTCTAAATGTCTTGACATCACCATGGCCGTTTTCCATGTGGGGAATAGATATGATTGGAATGATAGAACCGAAAGCTTCTAACGGACATCGTTTCATACTAGTTGCCATTGACTACTTCACCAAGTGGGTGGAGGCCGCTTCATATGCCAATGTGACAAAACAAGTGGTCACCCGATTTATCAAGAATGAAATAATTTGCCGCTATGGTACTCCTAGCAAGATTATAACTGATAACGGGACAAATCTGAACAATAAGATGATGAAAGAGTTATGTGATAACTTCAAGATAGAACATCATAACTCATCCCCTTATAGGCCAAAAATGAATGGTGCTGTCGAAGCAGCTAACAAAAATATCAAGAAAATTCTTCAGAAGATGGTAAAGACGTACAAGGATTGGCACGAGATGTTACCTTTTGCCCTGCATGGATACAGGACGTCTATTCGCACTTCAACAGGGGCAACGCCTTACTCCCTTGTTTATGGTATGGAGGCGGTACTTCCTATAGAGGTTGAGATTCCTTCCCTCAGAATTCTAATGGAAACAGAGTTAGAAGAAGCAGAATGGGTTCGGAACAGGTACGACCAGCTCAACTTGATCGAAGAGAAGAGGTTGACAGCACTTTGTCATGGACAACTATACCAGAAAAGAATTAAGAGAGCTTTCGACAAGAAAGTACATCCTAGAGGGTTCAAGGTGGGTGAGCTAGTACTGAAAAGGATTATTCCTACTCAGAAAGATCCTCGTGGAAAGTGGGCCCAAATTACGAAGACCATATGTGGTGAAAAGTTTTCTCGGTGGAGCACTCGTTCTCACAAACATGGACGGAAGACGACACATGCCGTCAACTCGATGCATCAAAAGTATTATGTCTAATAAAAAGATATGGATAATAAAGCTCGCTAAATTGACCCGAAAGGGTAATTTAGGCAAAAAAAAAGAGCATCCCGGTGAGTCCAAGGAAATATTGGCTCAGGCAAAAATTAGGGATAGTAAAATTAAGCCCGGTAGGTCGAAAACCCGAAAGGACGGCTTAAGCAAAAGAGGGTATGTCTCCCGGTGAATTGAATTTCCAACAAATTAATTCACGCAAAAGTTAGGGAATATCCAAAGACATAAGATTGCAGTGTGTAAGCCCACTTCGCCACATGGTTTGGATGAAAGGAAGCAATCTACTTACCGTCTACAGAAGCAAGTGATGAAGAATAGAAGTCATAGGGGAACATAGCAGATGTTGTAATTCAATGAAAATTCAGTAAAAAAAATCTTTTGTTGCCAACTACTTATCTTTCTTTTGTAAGTTTCTCATAAAGGAACTCACTTCTTCATGTATGAACCCCTCGTTGTATGAGTTATTCTTCTCATCAAATAAATAAAATTGTTCAGTTGAACATTTCTTCATCAATTGTTTTGTTTCCGTTTGTTTACTTAATGTCGCTTAATATTCTTGATGATAAAATAAAAGCAATATTTTTAGAAAAAAAAATTAACAAAAGCTTTTGAAAAAAAACTTACTTAAAGTTAGTTTGACTATGAAATGTTGGGGAATTTTTATTAATCGGAGTTATATTTGCACCTGAGAGTCGGAGGGCATTTCCCATCAAAACATTATTTACCCAAGCAAGTAAAGAGTTGATACTCTCTTTTTTTACCAAAAATCATCATCAAAATACAGCCCTTTCAGCGGCGAAGTCAACAACTAGAGTTTGATCGATCATACTCTCTCAGGCTAATGGTGTCGGAAATTCGGTTTGATAACCAATGCATTAACCATTAAATCCATGCATTCACATTACATTCATGCATAGACCCGACCCGGACTTGAGATCTTTTCAGAACGAAGTCAAGTGCAAGCAGAAGACTATTTCTCAAATGGCAACTTAGTTCTTCTCCCCAGTGCAAGTTGAACACTTCTTCAAAAAAAATTGGTAGTGCGTCAACCCTCAAGCTAATTTTCTTCCCCAGAGAAGTGATTGATTATCCCAAGTAAGCTCTTGTGTCAACGGAATTTTCTACTCGGATTTCCCCAGTGATCTTTCCCACAGAGTTATCTTCGGAAGTTTTCCCCATTAAAGCTTCATCTTCTCTCCAAGCGAGCCTTCTCCAGCAAGGATTACCATCGCGGTATCCCCAGTGTTGTTATTCTCAACCAAGATCTGTTCAGATTCTTGCATATAACAATCTCTCAGAAATTCTTAAAGTGGCAATAGTCCTCTATGGACCCGATTTTCTGAGATGTTCCCATCTAATGTTCTTGCGAGCCTCTGGTGTGTTTATTTCCCCAGTGAGTTCCTCGCCTCATTCAAACATAAATATCTCTCTTGACATGCAGTTTTAAAGAGTTTCCGATCGAAGATGGTTATCTTCATCAGATTTCATCCTTGTTATTGGTCTACTGTCAAGATTGATTGGAAGAATATTTGTTCAGCTTGGAATTATCCATTTTTGTTTTCAACCACGAGTTTAGAGCTTGCTAGTTCTATTCCCCAGTAAAGTTGTTTACGCTATTATGGCATTCTACTGATGATGGTTATCATTCAAATTTTGCATATGGTTATGTGCATTACTGCATTCGACTACTGATGGTGATTGGTAGAAGAACGATTGAAGTTTCAACATATGGTTATGTGTTGCTGCTGCTATTGGTTAATAGCGAAAGATGATGGTTATCATCGAAGATTTTGCATATGGTTATGAGCATTGCTGCATTCGACTACTGGTGATTGGTAGAAGGATGATTGAAGTTTCAACATATGGTTATGTGTTGTTGCTGCTATTGGTTAATAGCAAAAAGAAAAGATGATGGTTATCATCGAAGATTTGCATATGGTTATGTGCATTACTGAATTCGACTGTTGATGGTGATTGACGGAAGAATGATTAAAGTTTCAACATATGGTTATGTGTTGCTGCTGCTATTGGTTAATAGCGAAAGATGATGGTTATCATCGAAGATTTTGCATATGGTTATGTGCATTACTGCATTCGACTGTTGATGGTGATTGACGGAAGAATGATTAAAGTTTCAACATATGGTTATGTGTTGCTGCTGCTATTGGTTAATAGCGAAAGATGATGGTTATCATTGAAGTTTTGCATATGGTTATGTGCATTACTGCGTTCGGCTGTTAATGGTGATTAGCAGAAGAATGATTGAAGTTCCATATGGCTATGTGTTGTGCTGCTATTGGTTAATAGCAAAAGATATTTATCATTAAAGTTTTGCATATGGTTATGTGTGTTTCTGCATTCGACTGCGGATGGTGATTGGCAGAAGATGATTGAAGTTCAACATATGGTTATATTTTGCGTTGATTTGTTATTCCGGAGTGGCAGTTTCTTCATGACAAGAAACAGTTCGTCGTCAATTTGATATCCCGATGGATGGCAGTTTCTTCATGATAGGAGACAGTTCATCATTAATTTGTTATTCTGATGGATGGCAATCTCGTCATGATGGGAGATAGTTAAATGATTTTCGAAAACTTCGATGGGTGAAATCTTAGCTCGTTGTTGAATGAGCGCTTTGTCACCCTTTCCAAATACTTTTCCAGATGAAATGTATTGGTTGAAGAAGAAGTTGAGTCTCGTTCTTGGTGGAACGCCAGAACTTTTGGAAGACTTAGTCAATTATCAATTTTGTCCTCTTGACACCTTAATGAGCCTACCCTGCACTCATTCATATTGCATAATAAAAGAAATTATTAAGGTTTCTTGATTCATCGCATTCGCATATCATGACATTTGCACGCATATCATACCTATTTTTTGTTTTTTCAGGGCAAATTTAGGGTATGTTTGTATTTAAATTATCTTTTACCAGACGATTCAAAGAAATGTTTCTTCAAACCGCCTGGTTAAAGATATTTAAATAGGGGCAACTGTCACACCCCAAAATTTGCCTCATTCTTTATTTTATTTTTCATCTGGTCATATTGAGCATAACTATTAGTCCTTTTTCAATTGCATGCATACATGCATGATCTTTATGGTGGATCAACATTGAGTGGTGAATTTAACAGGCGACTTGTTGGTTTCTCGTTGTGAAAGTTTAATTACCGGGCCATTATTTTCATTTGTGATTAGGTTTTGCGTGAAGTTGCAATATTAGGAGTTTGGTGATTAAGGCTTAGAATTTAAAAAAGAAATTATCAAGTTTGAAGTAAACTTAGAGCGAGATTTGTATTTCAATTTTAATTCGTTTTCTTTTAAGATTCAAGTTTTGAAACTAGCATGACTTCATTGGGTGCATATGTGAAACAATCAATGGAAATTGTGGATATTTCATTTGTAATAAATTTGAAGGGAATCAAGATATGATATTAATAAAGGAGGAATTTTCATACACTCATTAAAGCATTACAAGAGTTCTTGTTACAAGGTGAATCATTAAATGGTAGAATTGTTTCTAATGACTTGGAATCACATTACATTAAAGCGGTAGATGCATTCACGGGATCCACCGATACTGGAATTTTTTGTACCCTCAAGGAAGCCCGCATACTTTGTGCTCAATCAAATTTCAATGTCACCTACATTCTAACCTTGGAACTTCATCTACCAACTACCAAAGATGGAATACATAGTTTAATACTATGCTGCAAAATAAACCGAAAATACAGCTGCACTTTAGTTGAAACAAAATGACTATGGCCTTAGATCAACTACAAAGCTACATGAGTCTCCACCGTTTTCAAAGTCAGGACCGATTGATTTGTGTTAAGCAATACCAAATATACTACAAGCGTTAATGTCACGGCATGTCCATGCTTGACTCGGGGCTGCAAAAATAAAGAAACAAGTTCACATTCGATTGTGCAATATCATTACTGTGCATTTTCTTTTATTCAAGGAAAATGAGCTATGTGCAACACCATTGTACTAAGCTTTGGAACCTAGAAGCAAAATTAGAAAATGGCGGGGACTCAAGAAAAGACAAATTCGGTTAGCATGTTTCAAGTTTCATTACACAACTAGAACAAGAATCCAAGGGTTTTGAATGCAATTTATGATCGAATGCAAACGTTCATTCAATACTCTTTCACCAAAGCAATTCAAAGACAGAGGAAGAAAAATCGTGGGATACATGCTAGAATTTGAATCAAATGTACTCACTTGTGAGAAGCTGGATGTGACTTGCACTTTTATCAAACTCGTATAGAATTCGCCCGCCATGCCATTTTTAGTTCCGCATTCATGAAATATCAACTCAAAATCAAATTCGGACTAAAGCCATACATTTCGAACCAAAATACACCACGGATGCCATTCAAACTGGCGCATTTATTTGCAATACATTCGGAAGGTGTATCCTTGCATATTGTCAAGTCCAGCATCGTCTTAACTTGTTATCCCTACTCCTTCTCGAGTGTTACATTTATCGACCTATCCAAAGCAGATGAGAACTAATGCTAAAACTCGTTCATAATGCGAACCAAAATCAGCATAGAGATAATTCAAACATGTCACAATTAAGTAGTATGCAAAGGTTGGTTATTAGTTATGAATAAATGAGCGAGCAAAATGGGATGTGAAGTTATCATGGATGACATGTTAGCGATTTATTTCATGGCACACAAGATTTCAAAATTTCAAGTATAAGTCTTGTTAAAAAGCTTCAAGTGCAAGAAAACAATACATTTTGTTAATAAAACAGAACATTTTGGCTTGTGTTTGTTTCTGCACATAAAAGCAAGTTGGGGGGCCCACCTTATCAGATTTTACCACAGTTAAAACTCAGAATTTCTAGCCTTTACCTCTGTTTTGTCCTATTAACAGCTCACAAATCTACTCTAATCCTAACCATTCATGATAACATCTAAGGGCTGTTTTTGCTAGCATTTTTACCCAACCTTTACTGTTACATCAGTAAAACTTCATGAGAAAAGACAAAAAAAGATACCTTAAAAGTCAGTTTTTTTGAATTGTCATTTAAAGGGGAATGTTTCCACTACCTGCTTTGTCTCTCCACTCTAACCAACTCCAAACCTAAAATTCCATCCTAACCTAAGTCCAAACCTGACCTCACTCCAACCCTCTCTCACCCAAACCTGCACTCTATATAAACAGCACTGTCTTCACTCATTGGGAGGGAACTCTGAGCCTAGCAAAGCTCTGCAGAAATTCCTCCCTAAACACCTATTCACTCAAAGCTCTCAACCCTAATTTCTTCTTCAAATTTCACACTGAAATTTGAAGTGGAAAGAGCTAAACCACTCATTTTTCTTGATCCGTAGCGAGAGAGAGAAACTTACCACAACCAACCGTCACAGTTCTTTCAGGTAACATAGCCACACCCTTCTTCCTCTGCATTCTGCCTTTGAGCTTTTAGCATATCTTCCTATACATTTCAGTCCTGCTACTCTGCCTTATCTGTCATAAAAAAAAAGCATAACTTGCATGAGAATACAAATTAGTTGAAGCGATGAATGTTTCGTTTTTATGTTACGATGTAGTTCATCGGTTTGAATGCAGTATCCGAAATCTGTTGCAATATCGATGACAAGCTCAAGGAGAAACTATCATTTGACTAGTACTCCACAGAGCTGAGATATTCTGCTCAGCCTAGGATACCCTGCATACCATTTCGTGAATAGATGTGAACTTTAGTATAACGCGAGTTAATCACGAGATGAAGGTTGGAAATTTTTTACGTGACCTGATGCATTTGTTTCTGCTAGTTTGATTTGTTCCGTATTCAAAAATCTGTGGTGATACCAATGAGAAACTCAAGGAATGACTGATGCTGAATCGGTACTCCACAGAGTCGAGGTATTCGCCATTTTCGCATACCCACCATTCTTCATAAAAATAAGTATTGAATCTATCGAGTGTACACTAAGTATAAAGCGAATACTCGGCGTTTTATGTTACGATATATCTTTCTCGACGAACCTTTATTCGAAATCTATGGTAATGCCGATGAGAAACTCAAGGAGAAACTGATTTTGAATCAGTACTCCATAGAGTCGAGGTATTACGTCAATCTCGTATTCACACTACTGCCCTTTCGTTTCCTTGCAAACAGAAAAGAATGTTTATGTTTAGAAAGTTAAAAGTTCAGAAACTGTGAAAGTCATGAAATACATCCAAATCTTACCGATTGAACACTCGGAGATGATCCATAAACGACCACGAGCGCCTTGTTTCGTTGATGTCGTGAAGGAGATCCAGATTCTGAAGTAGTTCGACCCTCTGTGACAACCATACGCCTCCGTTCCCTCAATACCCCCTGTGTAAATCTTCTTCCAAACAGCACCCTCAGCCGTTACTACTCCCTTCTTCATTTCCCTGTAAATCCTTACTTCTATCACAACTACCAAATCCTTCGTTCATCACCACCAAGCACCATAAACCAGAACATTCACCTTTATCTTCCATAAGCTACCCACTGCCGTCTTCATCCCTTGCAACCTTAAAAAACAACTTTGCTCTTCGCTAACTTCAAAACACCACCATCTTCATCATTCTCACCTGCTATCTCACGCTTTCCTCCATAAACTACCTCTCCGAATCTTCAATCTTCATCCGTAACCTCTTATTTCTCTCAGCAATCCCAAATCACGAAAATCGCCATGACTCTCCTGCAATCACTCACATCACCTTCCAGAAACCCACCGTATCCCTTCATCACCAAACTCCCACTGAATCCTCCATCGATTCCGTCCAACAACTCCCTCGTCCCTTTGCCATCTCTGCTAACTCCATCTCTCCAACCTCTCACTCTATACATACTTCCTCCTTTTGACCCTTGTTCTCGGAATCTCCAGAATCCATGGCTGTTCGTGTTTGTGTCTCTCGTAAAGGGAAGCTTGAATCGATTTGGGGACTAGGGTTCCAAACACAAACTACCCGGTTTGTTTGTTTGTTTCGGTGAGGGCTTGGATCCGGTTGAACCGGTCCGCCTAATGATCCGGTTCTCTCGAACCCATGCATATTTTATGTTTATATTCATTTTTTTTAGACAAAAAATTCAATTTGATTTTTATTGTTTTTTTTTATTTATTTATTTAAATACACCCTCATATTATATTTAAATCACTTTACTTCACATATTAATTTAATCTGATTATTTAAATTACTAAACTTCATTTTTTTTAACAAATTTACATGAGTAAGTTAATTGTTCCTCGATCTATATTAATTTTCATATGTCTGAATGGTCCGTTATAAATTCTCTTTTCCTCGCTTGCTTATTCATAATCATACACTTATCCGAATCAATCAAACCTCGCATCTTGGTCCATGTACCAAATCTGAACTTTCTTCAAGGGTCGAATGGTAGGGAATAGACATCTGTCTATTCTCTCGAGATTTAATCAAGAATAAGTCACCTGACTTATATTGATTGATCATAACCCGCTCAAAACACTTTCATAATCAAAGTTCCAAACCTCGATCCAACGTCGAGTGACTTTTTTTCGAAAATTTCTTTTCCCAAATAAACAAGGGTTGAATGGTAGGGAATAGACATCTGTCTATTTCTCTCGAGATTTAATCAAGAATAAGTCATCTGACTTACATTGATGAATCATAACCTGACAAAATACTTTAAAGATATCTCATTTTCTTAAGAAAAGGACTAAATGAGGGAGTCAAGGTATCTACCTTTTCTCGCTCTAAGTGTGCGAGTCCCAAGTATCTACTTTGGACATACAAACACTTGTGTCCCATAAAATCAACTCAAACTCATTCAAATATTTTTCTGTGCCCTTGCGCACCACTCTCTTCTAAAATCAAACCAACCAACAATCTTTTCATTTTCAAGAAGAACTACGGAGTTTTGACTTTCCCATTGCACGAGGGAATACGTAGGCACAAGGTTTTGAAACCGCGGCAAACTCAAAATAATATAAAAACAAAACCCTTCTCCTTTATCGATCATTACGTATAAGATAGCAATTATCATAAGCACTTGAACACATACATGAACTAAACGGGTCCCATCGAGTACGATGGATGTGAGGGGTGCTAATACCTTCCCCTTGCATAACCGACTCCCGAATCCATCTCTTGGTCTTGTAGACCATCTTTTGCTTTGCTCGTGGGTTTTACTCGATGTTTTCCCATTCCTTTTGGAATAAATAAATACTCGATGGCGACTTCATTGTACCGGAAATTTGTAAATTTTTCGAGGCGCTACACTTGTAGTGCTCTTCAGATTCTATATCCGTTCGGTAGTTTCTACACCGTTTATCGCATTCTCTTACAGCTTTCCTAAATATCATGAGAAGTAGGGTTTTATATCTTTCTTTTGCCATGAGAAGTAGGAATAGAGATGCATGATGGGGTTTCCGTAGTTGGAGCATGTTCAGGAACCCCTCTGGTTTATTTAAAGACCCGTTTAGGGCAATTCTACTTGTGAAGTGTGTTTGCTTGTTAGTTTTCCTGCAGTTTCCCTTGGTTAGGTTTGGTTCTTTAGCCTAGACATTAGGATCCACATCCTTTGCATGTCAACATAGATAGAGATTCCCTTGCATCCTCAACCATAGGTTCAACCTTTCGCATGACGACATTAGGGTTAGCGCTTAGCTAGTTCTCCCTTTTTGTTTTGCTAGTTTCTTTTTGCATTTTGCATGTGATTAAAACTAAAACGCGTTTCTTTTCTTTTCAAAAACAAAACACTTAATAATGGTTTGAACCCCATTCTCAAGGTAAAAACGACCAACCAACACAAACTCTTTTCGCCTTGGCGCGCTTTCTTTCTTTTTTTGTGTTTAAAACCTTTTTCACAAGTAAAAAACACAAAACTCACCAAAACAAGTGAGCCGAACTAAGGCGCTCTGACTTTCCCATTGCACGCGGGAATACGTAGGCATCCTGTCACGGGGCTCGATCGAGCAAACCTTGTAAATATTTCCTTTTTTTCCCCATGGTTTTCTTATTTTCTCTTTCCTTTTGCATGCATGATAGCGATTAAGCATAGATATAACACACCCTTTAGCTAGAAATAGAAAGTGGATACCGTAGAGTACTACGGGCGTGTGGGGTGCTAATCCCTTCCCCTCGCGTAACTAACTCTCTTATCTAGATTCTCTCGATTTCACGGTCATAGGACCGCGATTTCTCCCCCAGGTTTACTCGACGTTTTCCTTTCTCCCTCGTGAGATAAAAGACGTTCGATGGCGACTCTATTTGATACTAGTTATCAGTCGAAGGTTCGGCCGATGTTTTCAACGATGAATTGATTATTGTTAAAGGGTCTAAAATATGTGGTCTATATATTTTAGAAGGTTTAAATGTTGTTATTAATTCATTGGTAACTATTGGAGGCTTTCATGACAAGGAAGAACTATGAAATTTGGGATTAAGGAATTATGAATGCCTTGAGAAAGTTTCAAAGGAGTATAATGAAATTTGCAGAAATTAAGGGATAAAAATGCATGTTACCGCTGAGTTGTTATTGAGTTTTTGGGGAAAAGTTGAGGTTAAAACAACTTACTTGGTTGGTAGAGAATTTCTTCAAAGAATAATAGTGAAAACCAAGGAAGAAACCTGCTATAAACTATAACGGAGAAACTCAATTTGAGGTGGAGTTTCCTACTATGTGTGCTAGCACTAGTGAGAGAACAATTATAGAGATCTCTGATTATAATTTGACTCATGATAACATAAGGAGGATTATTGTAGCATCTCAAAGGGACGGTTATGATAGCCTTGGATATTATGTTTTTAATGTGGCTGAAGGACTGCAAAATAAAAGAAGAAAAATCTTCAAGGAGGCATTTGAAAACATGTGTAGTCAAGGATGGTTGAAAAATCATATTTGTAGGCTTGTTAAATTACCTAGGAATAAAAGGTAATTGGAAACAAGTGGATGCAAGTGACGAGGTCAAGATTCAAGGGTTGTTTGAATTTGATCAAAATTATTGATTAGAGTTTCAACATGGTAGAGAGCAACAATGTTGTTGATTGTTAAATCAGTATCAACACGATTTAAAGTCAAGGTGGAGATTGTTGTAAATGTGTCTCAAAATCTTTGTTAATAAAGAGAAAGAAAACATATTTTGAAGATTGCATTTACCACAAATATTGAAAGTTTCAGAAAGTCAGATGAAAAGTCGAAAAATAAAAATAAAAATTTTTAAAAATCGGTCGGTGAATAGTGTCATCTGTACGGATGAATAGTGTTGTCCATACGGATGAATAGTGTTGTCGTACGATGGATAGTGTTATACGAATAGTGGATAATGTTGTGCGTATGGTGGATAGTGATTTCGAGTTTTTCGGGCTTTTTCGACAGTTTCTTGTTTTGTTCATGGGCACCTGTGATTTTGGGCTTTGTTTGTTCGGTATTTGTTATTATAAATATGTGTCTCTTATATGTTTACAGTGTGACCATCTTAGGGCTTACACCAAAAGGAAGAATAAGGGTTTGAATGCATAGTATAGGGTTTTGGCTATTCTCAAGGGAGACCTTAGAAGGCAAAGATTTTGAAAACCTTTGGGGTTATCTAAGGTTATTGGAAATTGGGAAACACTTGTTTACACCCTGGGTTTGAGTTATTCATATATTGAAGTTTGAAAGGTTGGGAAACACTTGGGTAGAAAATTGGGTAATTCTTGGGCATCTTCAGAGTTGTTCTATGGAACCTAAAGGATGAGGCTATTTTCTTGTAACTTATTTGTAATCTCCTGTAACAACTTTATGAGTATAGTGAATTGGAGAGCTACTCCCTCTCCCAGAGTAGATCGTTTGATCTAACTGGGTAAACAAACCTTCATCTTTGTTCTCGTCTTATTATGTTATATTATTTGTGTACGAATTATTATTGCTGAAGATCATTTATTTTGGTTGCTACTATTCTTTGCCTCACAAATTGATTTTAAATTTTGTTGTAATTAAAAACAAGATTCACAACACATTTCCTACCATGCTCATAATTGATTTGATGTAAAAGACCAACAAGTACATGCTTCCATTATTGGTGTTACATCGACTGAGAAGATATATTATGTTGGTTTTTTTTATTATTTATAGAGTGTGAAAAAGAGGACAACTTTGTATGGGCTTTAGAGGCTTGTAGGTCAATGTTGAAGGATTAAGAAAATATGCAGAAAGTCATTGTTACCGGCCGAGATACAATATTAATGAATTTGGTTGCAACTGTATTTCCCATTTCTTATGCATTACTTTGTAGGTACCATATTACTAAAAAACGTGAGAAGTTGGTTAAACCCGCGGTGGGGATAAAATAGGTTGCGGGTGAAGATGGAAAGTTGGTCAAGGCGGGCATCATTGTGGAGAAAATTATGGATGCATGGAATGTTATAATAAATGCATCTACAAAATAGTTATATGCTGATGTTGTTTTACAGTTCATGAATATTTGTGTGAAATATCCCGATCTAGTGAAACATGTTGAAAGCATAATTCTTGATCAGGTTAAGGAGAATGTTGCCTGTGTTTGGACTGATCAGGTTATGCACCTCGATAATACACAAAAAACTGAGTTGAGTCTGCGCATGCATGTTTGAAGGTAAACAGATGATGATACAACAACGGTTATCCCTCATCTACCCAAAGACTCAGACAGTCATAATCACTTCCAACAAATCAAAGACGATGTAAAGATCCACGACTTGTTCAAAAAAAGAAATAATGAATAAAAAAAGAAAGAAAAAGTCCCGCTAAGTCGAAACTTGAAAACAAGTCGCTTAGGAAAAATTTAGGGAAAGCAAATCGGAATGCCCAAAAGAAAGAAAGAATTATCAAATAAAAATTCTCAGCAAAGAACAAGTCGTATGGTTAGACACCAAAGACAAAAATATTAGGTACTATCATGTCCAAGAAACCTCGTTTTGGTTCCTCAACCATTATAAACGCCTCTCGAGAGATGAGTACTCGTATCAAGATAGTTGAACTTAGGACTGAAGAACATCAAAGAAACCAAAAATAATAAACCCTACATACTTCTTTTTTCATCATCTTCCTAAACTAAACCCTTCAGAAAAGCTAAAACAAAAAAAAGAAGAAGAAGAAATTAGAAGGATCTCACCGAAGCCAGTCACAAAGGTTTCAAATCTACACCAAGGAGACCAGGCTCCAATTCCCTCTCCTTTTTTCTCTCTAATCTTCAACGCCTTCATCCCACTAAAGTCATAAATCTTCAATTAATAGAATTAGATAAACATCTATGTCGTTACCATATTTTCATGGTCTAAAAATCATCATACTTAACAATATATTCTTGTGCTTCATGCACAACAAATGAGATAAGTTGTAAATAGTGAGAAGAACATACCACGAAGAATAATTAATGCTTAGATTATCAAAGGGGTTCATTCCAACAATGGCAAGCCCAAGCCTAAGGTTTCTTGACTCAATTCTAAAACCCGAAAACAACAAATCAATATTCTTCAATTGCGACGAATCAGCTACACGAGGAATATTTCCATCACATTTCCTTTCATTTGCCCACCATCTAATATTATTTGCGTCACTCGAATTAGAAAAAATTCTCTTAAATCATGAAATTATTGGCAAGTACCATAACACTTTAGCAGGATGATGTTTTCTACTAACATTGTCATAGTCATTGTCTTCACCATTGTTGGCCTTCAACTTGTAACGCGACGCACCATATTTTAGACATTGATACAAGTCTTCATACTCTTTCATGTATAATATGAAATCATTAGGGCATGCATCTATTTTGATATACTCCAAATCCATTCACGATGTCTTCTTGGCCTCATAATAACGATCCGACAAATTGTTATCTTCTGGTAACATTTGTTTTAGCAAATCAAGTAATTTCATGAAATTTTTATCCAACCATCCATTTTTTGCCAGATTAAACAACTTTAACACTGCGAACAATTGTGTAAAACTTTGGCATTCCTTATATAAAGGTTTTCCTTTATCAATACATAAAGTATCATAAATATGAGCATTCTTAAAAGAAGATTCTTCCAATATCACGGAACACATCCTATAGTCGACCATCCATATATTCATCTCCATCCACTCTTTGACTTTGTGACTCCTGACTTCCATCTTTGTCCACCTCACCATGTCACGTCCATATTGTATAATTTTGATTGTATCACAACAGTTAGGTAATGAACCGTTATTATATTCTAACAATTTTTAATTAAAAAAATATCCACTCATGTGTATAGAGATGTCACCACAGTGTTTGGAAGAACCGTGATAATTTTACCATTATTATTTGTGTGTTTTGTAGCCGTGGGTATACCAAACCAATGATTATGGCTCCATGTACCTTTCTCTACTTATAGAATAAAAATATATTGACATATAAAAAATATTTTTTAATTATGGAATAAAAGTATATTTTATATATGCGAATATATTTTTATTTCGCATGTTATGCGATTTTTATGCAAAACAATCTGTTTATGATATTGTATATAGACTTTATTACTAAGATAAATATTTTATTTGTTTACTAAAGTTTTATTTAAGTTTTTCTTTTTAAAATTTAATAATATATTAACTATAATTAAAATTATTATTAAATATAATAAATTATATTTAAATTTCAATTTATTAAAAAATGTTAGTGTTATTTTATGGTAAAACTGTATCAAGTTTACTAAAAAAATATTATAAATATTTGTGTATGATAAAAGAACATGAGACAATCATGATAGAAAAAACATAAATTTGTTATGAAAAAGATAAATTTATTATTCTTTTCACATTTTTACAATTATATATATTTTAGATTTAAAAAAATGGGTTAATATCTCAAATGAGTTTAATAAATTTTAATCTTTAACTATATTTAATTTCTTAATTAAAATTATATTTTTTAAAACTTATAAAATTACTTAAACAAAACAAAATCGTTTTAAATTAACTTTATAATAGTAATGAGGATAAACAAAAATGATAAACGATATTCGTGAAAAATAATTTAAAATGGTATTAAAAAGCAAAATAATGATAATGAGAAAAAATGTATTGATATAGAAATAATAATTAAAAATAATCTTTATGAATTTATTTAAAAATATCATGGACGGGATAAATTATATAGTACCACATATATAATATTATGACATGATATAAGAAAAAAATATTAACTCATTTCTAATTTAATATGATTTTTTTTTCAAAACCAATAAATAAAAATAAATATTATTTAATATTAAACCTGATTTATCTTTAATGTTCAAAAATTTATTTTTGTAAATATGATTTTACTTTTAATATTCAAAATTTACTGGCTTGTTGTTATTAAATTTATTTAAGTTTTTCTTTTTAAACTTTAGTAATATATTAACTATAATTAAAACTACTATTAAAATATAATAAATTATATTAAAATTACAATTTATCAAAAAATATTTGTTTTTTTATTGTAAAACGGTATATTTTTATTTAAAAAAGTTATAAATATTTGTGTATGATAAAAGAACATGGACAATTATGATAGAAAAATACATAAGTTTATTATGAAAAAATAAACTTATCAATTTTTTTTAATAATTATGTATTATCATTTTATTTAATTAGTATACATAATATAAAGTTTTGTCACTGCATCAAAAATAAGTTGTCTTTTTATGAAAACGTAGAAAATAATATGCATTAATCATAATAATTATAATTATTCTAATAATATACGTAGAAACTTTTAAGCATTTGATGATATACATTTTAGGTTTGAAAAAATAGACTAATATTTTGAATAGATTTAATAAATTTTTAGAATTAACTCATTTTAATGTCTATCTTATAATTATTTCTTTTGTTATTGTTTTATAAAATTGAAGTTATAAAAATACTGTAGTGATACTTAACAATTTAGTCATTCTTTAATCATTAATATGTATAATATAAATTCAGACAGGACACATGCGATAATACGGATTTCTTATTAGTTAACTGTTTAAACAAAATTCAATTGAAAAAAAAAATATTTTGTGTACAACAAATTCGCCAAATTAGATTAACTAATTCGCGGTAAAGGGTCATCAAAACAATCTATAACACTGGAAGAAAAACAAATACTACACAATATATGGAAGAAACCATAAAGATTGAACTACATGATAGTAATAAAAAAATATAATAACCTACAAATTAAATTGTACTTTTGTTCCAAATTTTCATCAATACTTTATTCCTTTATAGGGAAAAGTATGAAGCTGTCTGTTCTGAAAATCTTGTCCCTTGGAGTGTGATTGCATCCATCATGTTTTGTCGTTGTAAAAATTGAGCCTCTCACACTACTATACTCACTCTTGGGAAATACATAAAATTCTCATCTTAGACTAAGACCAGTGTCACCTGATCGAATATTTTTTTTATGAAAACAATGCAATTTATATATTTATGCGTGTATAAATAGACATAGTAGACATAGTAGTAGAATACAATAATGCATGATAGAACCAGTATCAAATTTGGTTTAACTTTTAAAAACGAATCTAGCTATAATTATCTATGAATCAAAAGCTGTTCTTTTTTTTGCTTTTCATCTTTCTACACTGAAACAATGTATATATTGTATAGTACTACTATAGTATTATAATATGAGTGTTCTACTCTTTTTTCAATATATGTAATGTGTACAACTAACAAACTTTATAGGTGAAAAGAAAACTCACGGGTAACAAATTATTGTTATCTATATTCTATAGTATAGATAGTGTAGCTAAAAATGAGAAAAGAAAAAAAAGAATAATATTAAGTACTAATTGGTTTGATTCGTGAGATAGATATATATGCTAGTTATAGGGTTTGTTTTTATTATTATTTAAAAGTAGGAAAGGACTTTATGTAGTTGAAGAAGAAAACATTCCCATCCTATTCCATAAGTCTAACTTATATACTCAATCACTACCATTGACTAATATTGAAGCCTAGAAAGGATGAAAAAGTTTAAAGTTTATGGGCCATATTTTGTGACAAGTAGGTATAGTTATAGGTATATAGGTTGATATTGGAATTGTTAGCAATTGATTAAGTGATTTTATGGGCGCAGAGAGAGAAGTACTTATTTATGTTTATCTCATCACTACTACATACATGTGTTATATGTTTTGTATTGCATGCATAAAATCTGATAATAATAAATAAGAGACATACAAATAGTAGGATTCAGAATTTGCAGGTAGTAGGCCCTCCACCCAACAAAAAGCTAGAAATAATTAATCAATTATAGCTTTCAAATTCTATGCACTATAGCTCGAGAATTGAGTCATTCCATTGTAATAACCAAAGGGTTATACCTAAGAGGCAAACAAAGAAAGATAGAGAGAGAGGACATTGACAGTTTTGTTTATTACTTAACTACCCTCCTATATATGGCCATCTTCAATTTAATTCAATAAATGACTCTGGACCATCCATACAAGATTCCAAATCAGGTAACAGTCATTTTTTCTATATTTTCCTCTATCTCCCCCCACATCAAATTAATTAAAGTTTATAAATTTTGAAGTCTCACATGCAGCATTTCAATACTACTCAATAAAAATTGATTAAAGAAAGTTGATGCATTTTGTTTAAATTTTAGACAAATTTTTTAAATCAATTTTTATTTATATTTTGACATCGAAAGAAATATTTTGAACCGAGTCACTGCTCATCTATATGCAAATGATTCCGATCCAATCAAATTAACAATATTGTGTTAAACAAAAACTTTTATAACGATCAAGTCATAACCCTCTTATAATAATTTAACACTGTGAGGGTGATTTTAGAATCAAACCGAATTGCTAACAACCAAATAATAATTTTTAAAGTCAATATTTTCTATCTTTCATAGATATACATATGTTCCATGATCAAAAGGAAGAACCGGTTCTTAAAGAGTGTAAGATGGAGGAATAAAAGTTTTGTAATAGTTAAACAATTATCAAATAAAATCTCTATATATTAATTAAAAATCTATATATGTTTTGTTATGATTGAATGGTGACTATATTGAAATTCTTGTCTTAGATTTCCAAGAATTTAAAACAACAATAATGAAAGTTAGATTTTATTTAAGATTGATTTTGCAATCTAAAAAGAAATATGACACGCTTGCTTTTGTATGGACCTAAATATTTATTTGAACATTAAAATTTCTTTAAACCCTCATTTGAATAAATGTTATAGTCATTGAAAGTACCACAGCTCATACTGTAACAACTTCTTTAACATCTATGAACAAAGATATATTTAGTAGTAGACACATATCAATATATCATATCAATATCCTATTAGATGTCTGTATTTGAGCATTAGAAATAACAATTTTGTGTTTGATCAATTTCATTCATAGCAATCATATTAGATTTACTCCAGATAAAAAAAACTATCTAGATAAGAAAACTATCTAGCGCACCTAAAATAATATTTCCTATACTTCACCTGTAAAAATTTCACATTAACTAAAACATGTTGGATAAACCTATATGCATAATATTTTGATATTTTGATTAAATATGAGGCGTTTTTTATTTGTGTGGTTGCTCTAAATTCACTGTGGATGCCTTGTTGTGACGCACCACTGGTACCAGAGCTGATACATTGAGTAAGAGATCAAATCCTTATAGCAAAAGTCACATTCACAAACTAGTAGTTTGACGACATGTCTCGTTAAAGTGTTTAAATGGTGTCTCTTTCATTTGCGTGTTACTTTTGACCCAATATAGATGATGATTTTCATAACTCATCACAAAGATCTATTTAGTATCAGACACGTGTCAATATTGATATCATTTTTGTATCTGGCGTTTATATCAATTGCTCCGCCATTTCCAATTATCATCTTCAATCATAGCAATCGTCAATCTACTCCGGATTAAAAAAACCATCTAACTCGTGTAAATGGGTGATGCACTGACAGTGTAAAAAATTTTTACACTGTCGATCAATTACGATCATAAGTTATTTTTTATTTATATTTGACATCAAAAGAAATACTTCGAACTGTGTCAATGTTCATCTATACGCTAATGATCCTGATCCAACCAAATTAATAATATTGTGTTGAACCAAATTAATAATATTGTGTTCAACAAAATCCTTTATAATAATAAGTCATAACCCTTTTATAACAATTTAACAATGTGATGGTGATTTTAGAATCAAACCACATTACTAACAACCAAATAATAATTTTTAAAGTCAATATTTTATGTCCTTCACCTATAAAAGGTCTACATACATTCCATGATGAAAAGGAAGGACCATCTCTTCTTAAAGAGTGTAAGGTGAGGGGATTCAAGATTTTCTAATAGTTAAACAATAATCAAATAAAATGTCTATATATTTTTCTAAACCTCTATGTTTTGTTATGATTGAATCATGCCTATATTGAAATTCTCACACACGATTTCCAAAAATTTAAAATAACATTGGTGAAAGTTAGATTATTTTCTAAGAAAATTAGTCTTACAATTCAAAAATAAGTAGCGCCGCAGTTTGTTACTCACTTTTTATTTTATTTATGTATTGATTTAATATTCATTTTAACATTAGAATTTTTTTAAATTCTCATTTATATAAATGTTATAGTCATTGAAAATACAACATCTCATATATAGTAACAACTTGTTTATCATTCACACTTATCAACAAAGATATATTTAGTGTTAGACACATATCAGTATCGTATTAGATGTTTGTGTTAAAGCATTGTAAATATTTTTTTTTTATCAATCTCAGCATAACAATCATTTTCAGATTATTCTGCATAAAAAAAACTATCCAACACCCCTAAAACAATACATATTTCCTATATTTCACTTATAAAAATTCCACATTAATTAGAAAATGGTAGATAAACACTCTAAAAGTAGAAGGACCTATATATGCAATGTGTTGAGATTGAATAGAGACGTTTCTTATTTATGTGGTTGTTCTAAATTCAATGTGTATGCCTTCTTGTGACGCACCAGTGGTAACAGAACTGAAATATTGAATAAGAGATTAATTCCTTGTATCAGAAGTCACATTGACTAACTATTAGTTCGATGATATGTCTCGTTAAAGTGTCTAAATGATGTCTCTTTCATTCGTGTGTTGTTTTTGACTCAATATAGATGTTGATTCTCATAACTCATCACAAAGATCTATTTAGTGTCAGACACGCGTCAATATCGATATCAGTGTTGTATCAAGTGTCTACATGAACTGCTCTGTCATTTTCGTTTATCATGCATCTTCGGTCATAGCAATTGTCGATCTACTCCGATTTAAAAAAAGAAGACAATCTAGCTCGTCACACCCCTAAGAATCATACCAGCTAGTTTCATGTATTTTACAAAGAAAAGAAGACATTACTAAATACAAATACATAGATGGTACAAAGAAGAGTATAGGTGAAAAAGTGAGAAGTAGTATATCCGTACAAGAGTAAATAAAATAAATGTGTGTGCATGGAGGCAAGCAATAAAATAAAGAATGAAAAAGATGAATGAGTGAGGTGTGAGAGAGAGAAGAGAGAGAGAGGGGCAGGCAGTTCGGATTTAGAATTAGTGTGAAAGGAACGAGACGTGAAGAGAACAATAAATGAGGTGATGATAACCCTCATCATCGTCACGTCGTTTTTCATTCTCTTCTCCCAATAACAATCTCCCAGAATTCCACGCTCTCTCTCTCTCCTCTCTCCCTAAAGCCTAGTCAACTTCATCTCTTCTTTGTCCCATATTAATCCAACAATAACAAAAACTCTCTCTCCCTCTCTCTCTCTCTCTTCAAAAATCTTCATCATCATCCTATATACAACAAATTACCATAACAACACTCACTTCCAAATACACTTCTATATCTATCAACCATTCCTACTTTTTCCTTTATCATTTCATTCTTTTTCTAGTTTCATTCATTCTTCTCTATCTATATAACCTTTTCTATTATATCATTCATTTTCACATAAACCCTAGCATTATGTGGATGGTAGGTTACAATGAAAGTAGTGACTTCAACATGGCTGATTATCATCCTTTCAATGGAAGAAAACTCAGACCTCTCATTCCAAAACCACTATCCACTACAACCTCTTCTTCATCTTCTCCTAACAACAACGTTTCAACCAATAATAATCCTTCCTTAAACCGCATTCATGGCACCAATGATTTCTTCTCACAATATCACAACCTTCACCAAGGTATATATTTTTCGTTTGCATTTTTTTTGTTGTTGCATATTTGATGCATGTGATATTATAAATGTAATGTTTTGTTATGAACCATAGTTGGAGATCAAAGCAAGAGATCAGAGATGAACAATCCTGCAGCAGTTGTGGTGAGTTCCAGATGGAATCCGACACCGGAACAGCTAAGAGCACTTGAAGAATTATATAGAAGAGGAACAAGAACACCGTCTGCTGAACAAATCCAACAAATCACTGCACAGCTAAGAAGATTTGGAAAAATTGAAGGAAAGAATGTCTTCTATTGGTTTCAGAATCACAAAGCAAGAGAAAGACAGAAACGACGCCGTCAAATGGAATCAGCTGCTGAGTTTGATGCTTCTCTTGAAAAGAAAGACCTAGGTAAACAAACAAAAAAAAAAAACACAAAATCACTGTGACAATGTTTGTGTTGTGAATGTGATAAGAATTTAGTTTTGTTTTTGTTAGAGGAATAAAAATCTTTGTTATTGTGTTACATGACATGCGTTGCTTTATCTTTTTGTTATTCATTCGTATTGTTGTTGGTTAAGATGTAAAGTTATATTCTTTTTTGTTTTTCTTTTTGTCTACAGGTGCAAGTAGGACAGTGTTTGAAGTTGAACACACCAAAAACTGGCTACCATCCACAAACTCCAGTACCAGTACTCTTCCTCTTGCAGAGGTCTTTTTATTCTTACATTATTTCACTTCTTAATCCACTTTTATAAAGATCTTTATACACTGATTATTGGTAGTAATTTTAGTTATAATGAAAAATGGATATGCACAAGAATCACAAAGTATAATAGGTATAGGTGAAAGAAAGAAAAGTTTTGTTGGGAAATGAAAAGGCCCTAAAAGCTGCATTACTTCCTTTCTGTCGGGGCTGCTGTTATGAAACTTAGCTGGGCTTTTGGGGCTTGTGCAGTAGTAGCTTTTAGGCACCCTTCATTATAGAATTCTTCTTTCTATAGAATTGAAAAAAAACCAACCATATTCATGATGCAAAAGACAACACTCACCTTCAACACTGCTTTTATTTGACTTCACATAGACCAACATACACCTTTAAAAAAAAATTGTACAGTACATACACTACTATAACTTTGATACTAACTTTGAGTGCATGCAGCATGCTTATTTGAAATCTGTGCATGCTCTTTTTATTTTTATTTTTTTAACCTATGGTTTTTTTTTTCACCTATGGTTTTAGGTTTTAGTAACTTTTAATTACATTCTTCACAGGAATCTGTTTCAATTCAAAGGGTAGCAGCAAAAGCAGATGAGTACTCTAGAACAGATGGATGGGTCCAATTCGATGAAGCAGAAAGAAAAAACTTTATGGAAAGGAATGCCACGTGGCATATGATGCAGTTAACTTGTCCTACCTTCATAAACACTACACAATACCCTAATAATTCTAATTACATCTCTTCTACAGCAACAGCTAGCATGGCCACCACCACATCAACCACAGTAACAACTAGACTAATGGACCCAAAACTCATCAACATGACACATGATTTGAGCTTATTCATTTCACCTTTCCACTTAACCACTAGTAGTAGTAGTAGTAGAGTCAACAATAGTACTCACACTCAGCATGAAGAATCTGATCAAACACTTCAACTTTTCCCAATAAGGAATGAAGGAGATAATGGTTGCAGTGATGATGTTGATCATAGCATTATTAACCAACACAAAGAGACAGAGATATCATCTTCAGCAATGAATGCACCAAACCAGTTTATTGAGTTTCTACCGTTGAAGAACTGATTAGAGAATATATTATATGATATAATATAATATAATATAAAATAAACATGAGTTTGGTATGCATGTCAAATGACAGATTTGTATGTTAGGTGTTGGATTTTGTTGGAAAATAGCACTAGTTTTTATTGTTATTGATGTTTATGTTTCAAGAAATTGGTGGTGTAATAGACACTGAGTTTGAATGAGGTATTATATTTTCCTTAAAATGCATTTGGACTATGTTGGTTAGTGTTTATTATAGGGCTTATTGAAGTAAGTTGATTATTATGTATACACATGTTGGTTCTGATATATGAAGAATGGGAAAAGAAGAATTAAATGAAGAATGTATAAGGAATTTGATGTGAGGGTTTGATTTGGATACATGGTATCTGAAATAGGAATAAGATGTGACAGAAATTGATGTTGAAGTAACTTGAACATGGGTGAGAGAATTGTTTTGTTCTTTTGCTAAATAATTGGAAAGAAAGAAAATAAAATGGTGTTGCATAATGGTGTGTATTGCAATCAATGTTGTGGTGAAGTAAAAACTCTGAAGTCCAATTTATGACATTAAAGGAATCACATCAATGCACCAAAAGGGAACAGAACGGGTGAATAAAAGTAAACCTATGAATTGATTGATATATCCTATGTATTGTTATTATTGATTTATATATGAATTGGAGTATTATTTTCATATATAAAATATCTTTTTGAATTTTGAATAATATCAAGTTATAAGAGAATACTTGGTGATTGAAGTTGTGGAATGTAAGAGATGCAACTCTTTTGTTTAGGAGTTATAAGAGTGTATGATTTGAATCTTAGTTCTCAATAGCATGTGACAAAGTTAATGGTTAAAATAGATAGGGTTGTTGATGGTTTTAGAAAAACTGAACTCGATTGAATCAAATCATAGGATTGAATCAAATCATAGTTAAAGTTCATTCGAATTAAACTAAACTATTTTAATTTGTTTAGAATTAAACAAAATTAAAATTATTGAATTAATATATTGTTTAGAAATATTAACCAGTATCAAATCATTAGAAAATAATTTTTTTTAAACCGAACAATTTGTTAGAAACTGAACCCTTGAACAATTTTTTGAATTTTTTTTTTAAAAATTATTATTATTTTAATATTTAATTTTGGTTCAGTATATTTGTTACATGGTTCAGTTTTAGCCGCTATAGTTCACTTTACTAATTAAATTAGAGTTGTGATTGCATTATTGCTGATGTTGAAATTGTAATTTTTGTAATCATATTTAAAATGCAATTACAATGTAATTTAAAATCACATTCAATTTCATTAACAACTACGTCACATAAATTTAAAATCCTTAAAAATCAATTTATGTAATTAAAAATCATAACATAAAATATTTTTTAAAAATAAATAGTGTATTACAAACATTTTTAAATCAAAATTTATGCCGCAATATACATCACAACAATCAAAATAACTAGAATTACAACACCCGTAACTATAACTTTATTCTCGACCATAACTACAATTTAATATTTGAGATCGAATCAAATTCAGACAACAAAACCACAACGAATCACAAGGAAAAAAAACTAATGGGCCAAGCATTGAGATGAAAAAAGTGATTATTTGTAAACTAAAATGATTTTTTCAAGAGAAATTACAAGTCACTATAACAGATGAAATAAAGGTGTTGATAAGAATATTATAACCAATTATTATTATACTTAAACTTAACTGAGATCATTAGGTCCTTGGAAAAGTTACATCCTTATAGTATAGAATTTGTTACATTAACTAGGGAATGATCCAACCCTTAAGACTAGGACGTGTCACACAAAGAGGCATCAATCATCATCAGGGTAAATATTACCCAGCCAAAATATTCCTCATTCAAACCGTGAGTGGGGGACCAAAATTCACAACTCACTAGTATATTATTATATTCTCATTAACATCATAAGTATTTTAAAAACCCTACTAGGTCACACACACATTAGCTACAACTCTAGATATATGTAGCCCTAGAATTTGGCAGTACATATGAGTCAAAAATTTACAACCAATTAATGATCTTTATAGCAAAAATTGAAATACTGATACGTAATCAGAATTCTGAAACACCGAAAGCATGTTAGCAAATGAGTTGTTTGTTTTATTCATTGAACTCTTTAAGGTAAAAATCAAGATTTAAGTGGAGGAGGATTTTTTCATGCCAGATTTGTTTTGTTTTATTTTATTGATATTAACCAATCACAACAAATTAGTCATGGCTTATGCAGAGTTATAGAGAGAGAGAGGGGGTTATAGCATAACATATGCAGCATAGTCAGAGAACTCAGAATGAAATATCTGTCGACATATAAACATATCAATGATCACGGGTTGAGTTTTTGGATGCAATTTGACTTGCCTATAATAAATAAATATAATATATGTAAACAAATATTTGTCACTTTGCCTCTGATTCATCTGTGTTATACTTCTCTTCTTATTTGGTACATTAGTCCCTACAACATCTATTCCATAGCATCACAAACAAAATTAAACTAGTATCCAAAGCATTCAGAAATCCATAGCTTTAAACTGAATTAATATATTATAGAGAATATTTCCTTATGTTGTTTTGTAAACTTACTACAATTATTTGATATGCATTAAGTTTTGTAAACTTTCTTTAAATTTTAGTAACTCGGAACTAACTTGTTCCCCTTTTTTGTGATCCACTTTTTCATTGAAATATATTGGTCTCATTCAAAAAAAACTATGTATGATAGACAAAATATGAAAATTAAAAAAAAAAATACTAAATTTAAAATAATTTTTATTATTTTAAAGATGTTCGGTAAAAAATAATCTAAAAATAAAATTTCTTTAGCCACCTTTATATGGGTGCAAAACACATATGATTACCCCTAAAATATCTTTTAAATAAGCATATTCAAACAAATCTTTTTCAGAGAGTTTTTGAATATGATTATCAGAGAGTTTTTGAATACGCACATCCAAAATAACACAATATTTCATCTTTAAAGTATTTTCAAATATGTATATCTAAAATATTTATTTTAAATAAATACATAAAAATATCTATTTAAAATATAGTTATAATATAACCAAAGTGAATTTTATTAATATATAATAAATAAAACTAATAATTCAAAATTAAGTATTAAAATAAATTTATGATATAAAATTAAATAATAAATGCAATAATTAAATTTTAATTACAATATAGAAATGTAATTTTCTTTTAATTTTCTATTTAAAATTATGAATAACTTTTGAATAAAAATATAAGGAATTTTTTTTATTTTATTTTAAGTTTAAAAGTTAAATTTAATTTAGATGACACTTTTATTTGGAGAAATAAAACTACACTTCTAATTAAACTTTTTTTTAATTTTTATTATAGAATTGATAATTAATTATTAAGTTGTAATTAGAATATTTATTATATGAAAAAATATTTATATTATTATCAAACATTAAGTATTATTAATAATTAATAATATTAAAATAAGATATTTAATATTAAATAAATAGATAAAAAATTAATTTCTTATAAAAAATAATTAATAAACTATTGGATCATCTATATTAAACATATATATTGCATAAGAATAAATAGAGTTATTTCTGATATACATATTCGAAAACTCTCTAAAGATAAAATATTGGGTTATCTCGCATACACATATTCAAAATAATCAAATATTAGATTATTTATATATATATATATATATATATATATATATATATATATATATATATATATATATATATATATATATATATATATATTGGAATATTTTATATGTAATTTTTATTTAATTATTATATTTCGATAATTATTATGTGGGCAAGAGTGGATGTGAGCTTAAATATGAGTGGATGTCAGGACGATCCATTTAGAAAAAAATGGAAACCCTAATTGGCCATCACACTTAGGGATGACAACGGGGCGGGGCGGGGGCGGATTTAAGCACATCCAGACCCGCACCCGCCACCCAAACCCAAACCCGCACCCGCACCCGCACCCGCTCCCAAATTCGTTCGGGGTTAAAATTTGTTCACCCCCCAACCAACAAAGCGGGTTTCCCATTAGAATATATTTTTTATTTTTTTCAATAAAGTTAAAAATAAATAATTAAACTAAATAATTAATTATTTTAAAAGTATTTTTTAAGTTTGATATTTTTATTTAAATTTTATCTTCAAAAAAATAAATAATAATTCTAATAAACATGATATTATAACATTAAAAAGTATTAAAAAATGTAAATGAATAATAAAATTATTAAAAATTAAATAAATTAAATTAAATTTAGTTGGCGGGTGCGGGGAGGGTATTACCATCACCCGCCCCTGCACCCGTAAATAAAAATGGTTTTCCTCCTCCCGCCGGTTAACGGATTTTCCCCTAATTAGGAGCAGGCGGGCGGGTTTATTTGCCATGCCTAATCACACTATATATAGGCTATGGACTCTAATATATCGTACACAAGTAAAATAATCTTTTCTCTCTATCTGAAGAGTGTTCAATGCATTAGGAGTACCGGTTGAGGAAGATCCATAAGCCAACAAGTGTCGGTCACTTGTCTTTACACTTTTGCGTTTCATAATTACGGTTATCATTGTCAAAAGTCTTTTTTTATATCTTATGGATCCAGGTATTCCTTAAATCTCATATCTCATATACTTGTTGGAAATCCACCAAAATCTATGATGAATTTCTATCAATCTGGATGAACAAGATTGATATCACCACACAATGACAATGAAAGATATAGAGAAAGAAGAAGAAGAAGCAAGAAAATATTTTTTGCAGAGTTTCTCGCTGTCCATAAACTGTGGAAAACTTTCTATTCACTTGCAACTGCAAATTCTGTGAATGAATTGGTTACAAAAATATGGGTTACTCCATCTATTTATAGATTAGGTTAGCTTGCTCCCTAAGCCAAAGCCCAAAACTATAAAAGCCCAAAATATCTATTTTGGAACTAAATAATTTATATTCTATTTTAGATTTAAATCAAAACTAAATCTAAATCTAAAACAAATCAAATATGTGTGCATCCTGCTTCGATACACAAGCTCTTCGACTGAGATGGTTTCCATCGAGCAACCAACTTCGACAACTATACCCCTTCGACACACACATAGTTTCGACACTAAGAATTACAATTTAACACGCCACCTAATTCTTGTGTCTAAACTATCTACATTCATCATTGTTCTTGGTCTTCGAAATACTTCGACCTGCACTCCCTTCGTCATGATATCTACAATCTGATTCTCAGTTCTGCAGTGTTCCAAATTCATCTTTCCATCAACTACTTGCTCTCAAAGATAGGGGAACCTCATTTCGATGTGCTTGCTTCAACCATGAGATATCATATTCTTCGTCAGGTTGATAGCTAACATGTTGTTAATCTTTATGGTAGTGTCTCCATGATCTTTACCTATAATCTCTTTGACCAAGTGAAGCAACTCGTTTTTCAAAAATAATTTAAATTTAAAAAAAAACAATGAAATCGCCACCTAATTTTATTTGTTCTAAAAGAACGCGGAAATATAGATAAAACCCACAAAAATCGGATAAGGCGGTCTACAAGACCAAAAAAGATGGATTCGGAAGTCGGTTACGCAAGAGGAAGGTATTAGCACCTCTTACGTCCATCGTACTCGATGGGACCCATTTAGTTCCAAAGCGTTTGTGTGTGTATTCGCTAATTTCTAAATTATAAATGAGAAAGAAGAAAACGAGATTTGTTTATTATTATTTTGAGTTTGACACGGTTTCGAAACCGCGTGCCTACGTATTCCCTCGTGCAATGGGAAAGTCAAAACTCCGTAGTTCTTCTTGAAAATGTTTGAATTGGTTGGATTAATTTTAATTGAAATGTTTTTGATGATCATATATAAGCAGAAAAAGAATTTGAATGGGTTGAATTGATTTTAATTGGTGGATGACAAATACCAAAACGTTAGGCTATCATCTAACGATTTGAATACTCGAAATTGGTGAGTGAGCTCGACCAATCGTCTCTCATCCAAAATATTTATTATGAAAAGGGTGAGGTGAAGCAAAGTTCACATTTATTAAGTGTATGGAATAAAAGTATTTAAGTCATTATTAGGCTATAATCTAATGGCCCAAATACTTTAAATTTAATTAAATCGTCGGGCTATCATCCAACAATTTAATTAAATGCCATAACACTATATTTTTTTGTTTTAGCATGGATAGAAGTTTTTAGTTTATTAGGCTACCATCTAACAATCTAAAAACTTCGAGTTCGTTTAAATCATTAGGCTATCATCTAATAATTTAAACAAACTCCATCCAAGTTTTTTATGAAATTCATTTTGGAAAACAAATTTAATTAATTAATTTAATTTGAAAGTGTTTTAGGGGTTAGGCTGTGGATAGAATATTTCAATTAGGAAAACAAGCGAGCCCATACAAAGTGGCTTTATGTATGCTCCTAAAAGTGGGACTAGCGTGACACTAGTATTCTAAACGACCGATTGAAACAATCAATCGGATAGTTGTCGCTGTAGAAAAGCCCAGGACCAAACTATGAATGTGTGCAAGTGTGCATTGTGTATGTTTACTTGTTCCTTGATGAGAAGCCCAAGAGGAGGCTATGTGTTCTAATATGATAAACGCATAATTAAACGATAATTAAAGCACACAAGGAAATAAATCCTAAGCTATTACAATCTATGCGGGAGTGGGAGTACATGTTCATGAACGAGGATATATACAACCAAATCGAATTAGTTTGAATAATCAAATAAATTACAATGCACTTCAAGTAGTCTTCAATATTGGATAAGGCTTGATGCATCGGATGAAAACCAAATGAAGATTCCTACATCACTCAAGATACAAACAAAAACTATGCGGAGAATGTTGCATTGCTCAAGTATGTATTTTGTTAGATTAGTTAGAATAGATATATTTGCATGCAGATTCATTCGAAGATTGAATTAAATTCCAAATTCAAAATCGTAACACAAGAATAATAATTACAATATGATTTCATTTACAAATGGATATAAAGTTATAAGAATAAAAATAATATGTATATTTACATACTAAATATAAGAAATAAAATACTAAATACATTACTAAATATCATATCAAAATAATAATAGAAATATAATAACAATTTGAAATATATATATATATATATATATATATATATATATATATATATATATATATATATATATATATATATATATATATATATATATATAGAGAGAGAGAGAGAGAGAGAGAGAGAGATGCACTAATAGAAAATGTATTCTTAGACAATTCTTGAATGCCTTCACAAATAGCAAACATGTTAGTAGCATAAGTGGGATGAAAATCGAAATGAAATAAAATAGACTATGTACATGAATGGATTGGAGAACTAAGCAATTGATTATTCAAGCATTTCGATTTACAAACGAACCAAAACCAAAGAGGTTCAAGCTATACTTCATTTCGAGTTCAAAACAAGAAAAGCGATTACGAAGCAAGTTATAATCGATGAAACCAAAAACGAGCAGCAACTTCTTACATCTAAACATGCTCAATACAAACATCTCAAACAAGTATTTAATGCAAACGGGAAGCACAATAATAATATAATAGAAAATTCATCATTAGGATTCAACTCGAAATTGAAATGAGACAGAAGTGTAATGGTGTACATGGATAATTCAAGGACCAAGTGATTGAACAGTCAAGTATTGCTATTCACAAATAAAACTGAAATCAAAGAAACTCATGCTATTATTCTAAGTAAACTTGAAACGTAGAAAAATGAATTTGAAACAAGCAATGATCACAAACATTAAATCCGGGCAGCAGCTTCGCAACCTAAAAAAACGCTCCACAAAGTCCATTTCAAACGCGATTAACACAAATAGAAACAATAAAGTAAACTAATCACCCAAATTCAAAACCGAATTGTTCATCAAACAATAATCAAACCTTCTTCCGAATCGAATTAAACAAAATGACACGACATTAAATCCATACTTGACCATTAAACTAATTCGGGCAGCCACTATATTAACCTACCAAAGCTCAACAATTCCAAATCAAACGGGTGTTGAAGTAAAAGGAGAACAAATTAATACCACAAACAAATTTAGATCTTTCCGAGTTGACACAAATGAATCGAAGTGAAGTCATCAACACCTCTCAAATAGCATGGTAACATTCGTGAAAACAACGACAAGCAGAACATGATTCCATCATCAAATTAGAATTAGTCAAACTTTCAAGAACAAACTTATCCATTTTTTTTTATAAAATATTACAATTTCTAATAAAGTATTATAATTTTTATAAAAAATTTAAAAGGCTAAATTACATTTTTGGTCCCCCTATTTTAGTATTTTCACGATTTTAGTTCCCCTATTTTATTTTTAAACATTTTTGGTCCTCATTCCCATTTTGGCTACAAAAAAACGACTATGTTTCACTTTTTAAAATAAATGATTTTCCTTCCTTGTAATTGTATAACACACAACTGATACTTTATTATATGCCACGTATTTTAAAAATGACATATAAGCGTTTTTTTGTAGCCAGAGTAGGGATGGGTGATCAAAAGTGTTTAAAAACAAAATAGGAGGACAAAAATCGTAAAAATACTAAAATAGGAGGACCAAAACTGTAATTTCCAATTTAAAACTTCCAAAAAAAATTTAAAAATGGAATCTAGGTGTGGTCTTACTTTTATAATTTGTAACTGAAAAACATCCATCATCAAAAGTAATTTATGGGTTATTTATTTCTCATAATATATTTTATCCACTTTTTAAATAAAATTTTTAATTTTTATATAAAATATAAAATATTATTGCTTTTTCATATTAATATTATAATTTTTAATAAAGTATTATAATTTTTATATAAAATTTAAAACTTCCAAAAAAAATTTTAAAATGGAATCCAAGAGTGGTTTTACTTTTATAATTTGTAACTGAAAAACACCCATCATCAAAATTAATTTATTGGTTATTTATTTCACATAATATATATTATCCACTTTTTAAATAAAATTTTTCATTTTTTTATAAAATATAAAATATTATTGCTTTTTCATATTAATATTATAATTTTTAATAAAATATTATAATTTTTATATAAAATTTAAAACTTCCAAAAAATTTTAAAAATGGAATCCACGTGTGATTTTACTTTTATAATTTGTAACTGAAAAACACTCATCATCAAAAGTAATTTATTGGTTACTTATTTCTCATAATATATATTATCCACTTTTTAAATAATTTTTTGTAAAATATAAAATATTATCGCTTTTTCATATTAATATTATAATTTTTAATAAAGTATTATAATTTTTATATAAAATTTAAAACTTCCAAAAAAAATTTAAAAATGGAATCCACTTGTGATTTTACTTTTATAATTTGTAACTGAAAAACACCCATCATCAAAAGTAATTTATTGGTTATTTATTTCTCATAATATATATTATCCACTTTTTAAATAAATTTTTTCATTTTTTTATAAAATATAAAATATTATCGCTTTTTCATATTAATATTATAATTTTTAATAAAGTATTATAATTTTTATATAAAATTTAAAACTACCAAAAAAAATTAAAAATGAAATCCACGTGTGGTTTTACTTTTATAATTTGTAACTGAAAAACGCTCATCACCAAAAGTAATTTATTGGTTATTTATTTCTCATAATATATATTATCCACTTTTTAAATAAAAATTTTCATTTTTTATAAAATATTATTACTTTTTTAATAAAGTATTATAATTTTTATATAAAATTTAAAACTTCCAAAAAAAATTTAAAAATGGAATCCACGTGTGGTTTTACTTTTATAATTTGTAACTGCAAAACACACATCATCAAAAGTAATTTATTGGTTATTTATTTCTCATAATATATATTATCCACTTTTTAAATAAATTTTTTCATTTTTTTTATAAAATATAAAATATTATCGCTATTTCATATTAATATTATATTTTTTAATAAAGTATTATAATTTTTATATAAAATTTAAAACTTCCAAAAATAGTTTAAAAATGGAATTCACGTGTGGTTTTAATTTTATAATTTGTAATTGAAAAACACCCATCATCAAAAGTAATTTATTGGTTATTTATTTCGTATAATATATATTATCCACTTCTTAAATAATTTTTTTCATTTTTTTATAAAATATAAAATATTATCGCTTTTTCATATTAATATTATAATTTTTAATAAAATATTATGATTTTTATATAAAATTTAAAACTTCCCAAAAAAATTTAAAAATGGAATCCACGTGGGGTTTTACTTTTATAATTTGTAACTGAAAAACACCCATCATCAAAAGTAATTTATTGGTTGTTTATTTCTCATAATATATATTATCCACTTTTAAAATAAATTTTTTCATTTTTTTTATAAAATATAAAATATTATCGCTATTTTATATTAA
Source organism: Vicia sativa (assembly GCA_021764765.1). NCBI lineage: Eukaryota > Viridiplantae > Streptophyta > Magnoliopsida > Fabales > Fabaceae > Vicia > Vicia sativa. The sequence continues at coordinate 2,328,801 of CM038795.1, forward strand.
TATTTTATTTTTTAATAAAGTATTATAATTTTTATATAAAATTTAAAACTTCCAAAAATAGTTTAAAAATGGAATTCACGTGTGGTTTTAATTTTATAATTTGTAATTGAAAAACACCCATCATCAAAAGTAATTTATTGGTTATTTATTTCGTATAATATATATTATCCACTTCTTAAATAATTTTTTTCATTTTTTTATAAAATATAAAATATTATCGCTTTTTCATATTAATATTATAATTTTTAATAAAGTATTATGATTTTTATATAAAATTTAAAACTTCCCAAAAAAATTTAAAAATGGAATCCACGTGGGGTTTTACTTTTATAATTTGTAACTGAAAAACACCCATCATCAAAAGTAATTTATTGGTTAAACTCATAATATATATTATCCACTTTTTAAATAAATTTTTTCATTTTTTTTATAAAATATAAAATATTATCGCTATTTCATATTAATATTATATTTTTTAATAAAGTATTATAATTTTTATATAAAATTTAAAACTTCCAAAAATAGTTTAAAAATGGAATTCACGTGGGGTTTTACTTTTATAATTTGTAACTGAAAAACACCCATCATCAAAAGTAATTTATTGGTTATTTATTTCTCATAATATATATTATCCACTTTTTAAATAAATTTTTCATTTTTTTATAAAATATAAAATATTATCGCTTTTTCATATTAGTATTATAATTTTTAATAAAGTATTATAATTTTTATATAAAATTTAAAACTTCCAAAAAAAAATTAAAAATGGAATCCACATGTGGTTTTATTTTTATAATTTGTAATTGAAAAACACTCATCATCAAAAATAATTTATTGGTTATTTATTTCTCATAATATATATTATCCACTTTTTAAATAAATTTTTTCATTTTTTATAAAATATAAAATATTATTACTTTTTCATATTTAATATGAAAAAATAAAAGATGCTCTAATAGTATAAATTATTTTAATGATATGACAAATAGTTGATTTATGATTAGATTAGTGCATGTCCATTAACTCATTTAATATTATTATTTGGTTTTGTTTTTATAATATCTAAATGAAAAACATCCACCTTCCTAAATAAATTGTTGACTATTTCTCATAAAATTAGGCACATTTGTTTAAGTTTGTTATTATATTTCTAATATTATGAGTTAAAATAAGCACAATTGTAACAAACTTAAATTTAAAAGTTCCGTCTAATAATATTGACATAACAATCTTAGTTTTGTTTTTCATATTAACGAGAAAGTTTCTCATCTATTTTCTTGTTAATAACATATTTTATTCTATCAATCACTACTCATATATCAATTTTATATTAAATTTTTATTGAAATAATTTACTAGTAGTAACATTAATATCAAAGTCCAACTTCTCAACGCGCCTACTATATTCTATACATTAATATTTTATCTCAAATCAATATTAGATTTTCTTTAGTAATTTGGACTTAATTTGGTAACAAGAAATCGTTTGGCTTACTTAGAAAACAAGCAATCGATTGCGTCAGTTGAATCAAAATCAACCAATTAATTTGATTTTGAAATCAAATATTGTGAGCTAAGTAAGTAACTATTTAAAAACCCTACTGCCCCTTCCACTCCACTACAGCCTAATCCTTGTTAATTGTAGCGATGTTAGGTTTATCTCTTTTATACCGTTATTTTGATCCTCTTAAGCAGAAGCAGAATAAAATTATTTTTCACGAGTTTTTCGAGCTACCGAAGCATAATAAGAAGATTAGTTTTCAGGAGTTTAGAAACAAGTTTCTTGAACCAGGATTAGTTCATCATATTGTTGTTTCCAAGAAAAAAAATGTTGCCAAAGTATATGTTAAGAATGAAACAGAAGACAATGGTGGCAAATATCAGTGTTATTTCAATATTGGAAGTGTTGATTCTTTTGAGTTGAGATTAGAGGAAGCACAAAAAGTGCTAGGCATTAATCCTCATGATTTTGTACCTGTTACTTATTCTTTTCAATCTTTTGAAACTATGGATTTTCTTTTTAACATAATATTTTTCATATTTTTCTTCTATATGGTTGTCTTTAACGGTAATGGTATTAGTCAATTACTTAACATGAATGGAGGACATGTTACCAAAGGAAACCAGAATGATAATAACAAGGTTGGTTATGACTAATGTATTTTTAACAGCATGTTACCTAGTTGTAGCTGTGGTATTGAATGTAATTACTTAGTGACAATGTTTTTGTTGTTTTGAATTCATTTTGTTCAGGTCTACTTTAAAGATGTTGCTGGCTGTGATGAGGCAAAGCAAGAAATTATGGAATTTGTGCACTTTCTCAAGAATCCTCAGAAATATGAAGAGCTTGGTGCCAAAATTCCAAAAGGGGCACTTCTGGTGGGTCCTCCAGGTACAGGGAAAACCCTTTTAGCTAAAGCAACTGCAGGGGAGTCTGGCGTGCCGTTTCTTTCGATATCTGGTTCTGATTTCGTGGAAATGTATGTTGGTGTTGGAGCATCTAGGGTGAGAAAGTTGTTTAATGAAGCCAGAAAGTGTGCTCCTAGTATAATATTTATTGATGAGATTGATGCAATTGGTCGGGCAAGGGGTGGTGGTTCTTCCCGTTCAAGTGAAGAGCGCGAAAATACTTTAAATCAATTGTTGGTGGAGATGGATGGTTTTGGAACCACTGCTGGAGTTGTTGTTATGGCAGGTACAAATAGAGTTGATGTATTAGACAAAGCCTTGCTTAGGCCTGGCCGTTTTGATCGCACAATAACAGTCGATAAACCCGACGTCAAGGGCCGTGACCAGATATTTCAGATATACTTGGAAAGGATCAAACTTGACCACAAGCCTTTATATTATTCGCAAAGGCTTGCATCCCTCACTCCAGGATTTGTTGGAGCAGACATTGCTAATGTTTGCAATGAAGCTGCTCTCATTGCTGCAAGGACTGAAGAATCACATGTCACAATGGATCATTTTGAGGCAGCTATTGATAGGGTCATTGGTGGCTTGGAGAAGAAGAACAAGGTGATAAGTAAGCTGCAAAGGCGTACTGTTGCTTACCATGAAGCAGGCCATGCTGTTACCGGTTGGTTCTTGGAACATACCGAGCCATTGTTGAAAGTAAGTATTATTCCTCGCGGAACAGCAGCTCTTGGTTTTGCTCAATATGTTCCAAATGAAAACCTTCTCATGACAAAGGAACAGCTTTACGATAGGACTTGTATGACCCTTGGAGGCAGGGCAGCTGAAAAGGTTCTTATAGGGACAATCTCTACGGGAGCACAAGATGACTTAGAGAAAGTCACCAAGATGACATATGCTCAAGTAGTCGTCTATGGTTTCAGCGAAAAAGTTGGCCTCCTATCTTTCCCTCAGAAAGAGGATTCATATGAGACTTCTAAACCGTATAGCAGCCAAACTGGCGCAATCATTGATTCCGAAGTGCGAGAATGGGTGAACAAAGCATATGAACATACGATGAAACTTATCGAGGAACACAAGGAGAAAGTAGCTGAAATAGCAGAGTTGCTGCTCGAAAAAGAAGTACTTCACCAAGATGACTTACTTCAAGTCTTAGGCGCGCGACCCTTCAAGAGTGCTGAAGTCACTAATTATGATAGATTTAAGCTAGGATTTTACGATGAGGACAGGGTTGTAGATACCACTGTCGATAGAGATTGAGGTCGTTCTCTCATAGTTGATTAAGTTCGTCTTCATTATAATTTTGTTACTACTAGACATGAATTTGGGGTGTTAGTAATTCCATATGATGAAAACTGAAATTAAACAGGATTTTATTTCATTGATGCTGTCAAGGATATTTTACTGTGCCATAACCATTCATTGGTAAAAATTGGCTATTGCTCTTTATTGGTCTTCATTTCTTGTAAAAATGTTGCTAAAGATACTAGTGATCATGTAAGTGGTAATGATGGCTGATAGTGAGTAGCGGCGGCGACCAGGACGGATCATGTTATTGACTTATTTCTCTTTTTCTCTCTCCACTATTAATAAGTTTGTCGATGTATAATATTTATATAATAGTTATATGACCTGTTTTACTTGCTATTACAGGTCAAAATCCAAACTTGACATGGTAGTCAAAATCTTGTTGGTCTAAGTTAAACGTCATAGTTGTTTGCACTTTGATTCAATCTTTGTTAGTTCTTTTTTCTAGCTAAGCCGAAGGATAGTTAGTTGATGTAATAGTCTATATGTTACAGTTTTCTATAATTCAATAAAGCAAGTGATTTATCAAATTTGTTATAACAATCCATTATTATAGTTGGATTTAAAAATAAAATAAAAAAAGTTTGTAAGCAATCACATCACATACACTATAACAAATAACATTTTTTACGACAGAATATTTCATCTCACTCAACAAAAATTCGAAGTGTATATTATAGACATGTCACATTTAAATTTTTTTAATAAAAAATAAAATAAATTTTCTCAATTTTGTTGGAAAATGAGGGAAAAAAATATTTAGATGACGCATCTTTGAATTTCAACAATTATATTTTATCATCTTTTAATTGTTTAATGATATATTACCTCAGTTTTACTTAAAATCTAGGGGTAAAGTATTTAGAGGAGAAATCTCTGAATCCCAACAACTACACTTTATCATTTTTTATTTTTTTTAATATTTTTTAAACAAGACTTTACCCCTCGATTTTTGTTGATAATCGAGGTAAAAAGTAACGCAGTTTTGAAAAAAAATGCAGTTGTTGGGGATCGGATTCATGTCAATATTACCTTTTAATTTAAAAATAAATAAACAAGACTTTTAACCCTCCTTTTTTGCTAAAAACATAGGGGTAAAGTAGCGTTTTTTTTATTTATGACCAATTTGATGGAAAATTGACAAATCTTTGTCGTCCATTTATAAAGTAATAATGGTCAAGATATCGTCAACTCATCAATCCACATGAAACATTAGTGATCCGCGTGAAACTCTCACTAGTCAATAAAAACGTGAATGCCGCAACTATGCATCTATGATTCAAAATGTTGAAATTTAAATTTAACATAAGAAAACAAATGATAATGAAAATAAGAGTAGGAAAATATTTCAAGTACACTTTATCATTTTTTATTTACTTTTTTAATTTTTTAAACAGGACTTTACCCCTCGATTTTTGTTGATAATCGAGGTGAAAAGTAATGCAGTTTTGAAAAAAAAATGCAGTTGCTGGGGATCGGATTCATGTCAATATTACCTTTTAATTTAAAAATAAATAAACAAGACTTTTAACCCTCCTTTTTTGCTAAAAGCATAGGGGTAAAGTAGCGTTTTTTTATTTATGACCAATTTGATGGAAAATTGACAAATTTTTGTCGTCCATTTATAAAGTAATAATGGTCAAGATATCGTCAACTCATCAATCCACATGAAACATTAGTGATCCGCGTGAAACTCTCACTAGTCAATAAAAACGTGAATGCCGCAACTATGCATCTATGGTTCAAAATGTTGAAATTTAAATTTAACATAAGAAAACAAATGATAATGAAAATAAGAGTAGGACAATATTTCAAGTACACTTTATCATTTTTTTTATTTTTTTTTGAAACAAGACTTTACCCCTCGATTTTTGTTGATAATCGAGGTAAAAAGTAACGTAGTTTTGAAAAAAAATGCAGTTGCTGGGGATCGGATTCATGTCAATATTACCTTTTAATTTAAAAATAAATCAACAAGACTTTTAACCCTCCTTTTTTGCTAAAAACATAGGGGTAAAGTAGCGTTTTTTTTATTTATGACCAATTTGATGGAAAATTGACAAATCTTTGTCGTCCATTTATAAAGTAATAATGGTCAAGATATCATCAACTCATCAATCCACATGAAACATTAGTGATCCGCGTGAAACTCTCACTAGTCAATAAAAACGTGAGTGCCGCAACTATGCATCTATGATTCAAAATGTTGAAATTTAAATTTAACATAAGAAAACAAATGATAATGAAAATAAGAGTAGGGAAATATTTCAAGGTTAGTTTATTAATAATATCTTTTATGTAGTAATTCCTTGTTAAATTATTTAAGGTTATTTGTAGTTTGAATCCTTTTTCCATATAATGAAAAGTGAAGAATCACTACACATATGTGACGTATGTGAGTCTCAAGTGTGCAGTTGTGTCAAGCGGTATACCCTCTGGTCACTATTATAAGCACACAAAAAAACATTTTTTAGATTCATTGAATAAATGATGTATCTGATCATTATTATTATCGGATACATTAATTATTCGATGAATCTAATTTTTTGTTGCTTATAATAGTTACCAGCGGGCGTACAAAAATATTAAAATCAAAAGAGATTAATGATTACCAAATTTCTATTATAACTTTATTTATCTAAAGCGGTCAAAAAAGTTGTTTGGTGCAAGTTGAAAATTAAAATTAACAAATATTGAAGGTATGACATAGGGTTTCTGATTGCATATCTAGACTCACCCCAATGATTATCCAAGTTTGATTACGAGATTATTTAATAATTTTCATAGAAATGTAGATAAAAGTATGTATCACCCATTTTCATGGTGTGCGCATTCTAGACATGGTTCTTAGTACGGATAAACAACTTTATCAGTTGAGATCAAGTTGTCTTGTCAGTGGCACCTCAAACTCAATTGTGTAGCAATTCATTGTCAGACATTGATACATATCCTTTCGGATCATGACCATATGTATGTTTCATTTGCTTTCGCAAACGACTTAGACATGTTTATGGCATTTAGATTCTAAAATAAAAAGGACTCAAATTTTTCTCTAATACATAATGAATAAATCAATTGGAAGTTGTCTTGAGATAGACTCTCACAACCCCTAGTCCTTACAGGATTACTCACACATGGCATTAAATAAAGCTACATAAATAACCTTAATTGAAGGCAAGCTTGACTAATAAAAAGAAAATCAAAGAGTACAACAATATAGTAGAGTAATATAGGAGAAAGCTAGAACTAAAGCTTAAAATGGAAGCAAAATACAAAGGAAAAGTAGAAATTGTAATGGATGACAAGTGATGCCTTTGCTTGGAGCTTACATGTTATTTATACAAAAAAAACATAAATCATCAGTAATTGCCAATTATTTTGAGCTAATACTTAAATATCCATTAACATAAAGCCTAAGGGGGTTATAGATGCCAAGAATTCACAAAAATGGTTTAAAACACTAAATTTCATAATTGCATGGGAAACTGACACAACACATATCAGGGGACGCAATCAGCATGTGTCAGCCCCAACTTCTTTGTATAGGAGAAGTGTTAAGAGTCAACACGTCCTGTGTCAGATGACACGATCAGACCTTGTTGGCTGTAGGAATTTTGTATGGCAAGAGCTACGTTTTGCGCGATCTATGGCCTTTTCACTCCGATTCGGTCTATTACCCTCTTATTACTTGAAATCATAAAAAGAAGAAAAAACTTATAAAATCGGCTTAAAATGATTTAAAAAAATACATGTGAAAACGGAAAGAAAACAAGCAAGTAATACAATGCACTCGTACTAATAGTATCCTAGCTGGTGGAATTTGAAGCATTTGGTGGTGGCCTTGTTATAACTTTGTCGACCCTTGCCTCTTCCTCTTCCTCCCCTGAAAGTTCTTCTCCCTCATCTAATTCCACCAATTTCTGCATCATATGACACCTTGAGAGTATGTTCTTTGTCTTCATCATATCCGATACTTTTGCTCATGGATAAGAAGAAAACTTTGTAAGGAATCAAGAGAGAGTTCATTAATGTCCTTTTATTCTTCTATGGAACAAACTATATAGTTCCATTTTTCTACGATCTTAACATCATCAACACACGGCTAAAATAATCACTTATTGATTCATGTTGCTTTATATAGCTAGGACCTCAAATTCTCTTCGAAGGCGGTTAAGTTGAGTCCTCTAAAGTCGAGCATTCCCTTGACATTTCATCTTCATGGGATCCCAGAGTATCTTTGAGGTATCCTTCTAAATTCTTCTTAAGAATTAACTTTTCATGAGATTGAAACAAATAATTATTGGCCTTAAGATCCCCTAGTTTCACTTCCTCTAGTTTTTTCTTTTGCACGGTATCAACACTTCATTGATAACTGGTTGTAAGTAACCAAATTTGCTTTGCACTTCAATACTCCTTAAACTATAGTAGATTCTTCATGACCATGCTCCGGTGTTCAGAATCACTATCATATTTATGAATAGAAGGTTGGAAAAAGTCATTATTTCCTTCTCACTACTACAAATAACGCTTATAACGATTGGATGCAAAATGAGTTTTATCTCGGCTATTCAGGCGAGGTAAATAAGATCGTCATGAAAAGTATCCTCTTAACACCTCGCTGATTTATAAAATGAGGGAAAAAGTGGCATTGGTCATGGGTTTGATCCCTATCAACGGTATCTTTTTGATTTTCAAAATTGCGCTACTTTTTACCTCAGTTTCTTACAATAACCGAGGGGTAAAGTCCTTTTTACAAAATTCTAATCTTAACCAATTTTTTTTACGTTTTAATCTGCAAAGCACAATTATTTTGACAAATTATAAATCTTCTTCATCATCATCAACAACAACAACAAAAACAAAATATATAGAATACTTAAACACTAAATCTCACAACAAAAACACCAACAAGAACAACCACAACAAAATCCATGGAATATTTAAATGTTAAATCTCAACAACAACAACAACAACAACAACAACAACAAATAAACAAAATCAATGGAATACTTAAAAATCAAATTTCAACAACTGAAGTAACAACAACAACAACAACAACAATAAAATACATAGAATCTTTAAACATTAAATCCCAACATCAACAACAACAAATAAACAAAATCAATAAAATCATTAAATATTAAATTTCTACAACAACAACAACAATAATAAATATTTTACTTGATACAACTAGGTTCTAAATTGGTCTAGTCATAAGGTATGTGATTGTAAGTGTCAATGAGATAATTGGAAGTGAGAGTGAGTTCTCGTATCTAGTAGATTCCTAGGTAGAAGTTGCACAAGATAGTGATTAGGAGTAGGGATGGCAATAGGTCGGGTCGGTGCGGGTTTCACACTACCCAAACTCGCACCTGAAATCACCACCTGAACCCAAACCCAAAGACTATTCAGATGGCAAAATAACACTCACACTCACACTCATTAGATTCGGGTTTTTCCACCCAAACCCGCATCGAAAATACAAAAAATACAATAACAACATTAAAATTTCGAAACACACAAATTTCATCAAGGTCTCTCAAAAAAATTAAGGAATCAAATTGCAATTTTTTGTCAAATTTGGTAAGATTACAATTAAAATTAAGGTCTTAAATTTTTACACTTATATATATATATTGAGGGGTACTTATATAATTTAATGACTAAGAGGGTGTGGTTTCGGATTTCGGGTGTGGGTTTGAGTATACTCAAATCCGCACTTGAAATATCAGGTGGCACCCGAACCCAAACTCAATCAACTCGATTTTTACTCGTTGACTTGGGTTTGGGTGTGGCTGAACCCCGTGGATTTGGGTCTGTCTGTCATTCCTAATTAGGAGAGAGGTTATAAATTAAATTTTTTTAGACTTTGAACTAATATTATTATAGTGAATTTTTTTTTTGGCTTGATAGCTCCTAAAGTATGTGACGTTGCATCGAACTGAGTTAACAATTAATTCTGTTGTTTAATTTTCTACAATTTATTTTCTGCACAATCTCATGTTTTATTAAGTTGTTGTCATCAGACGATATTATAACATTTTTTTCTAGCATTGTATTTTATGTTGAGACATCAGTCTTGACATTCTTATTGCAAGTGTCGTAATTTCACTAACTTCTCAATTTAGTTTAACAATCAACAAATGAACCATTTTATTTCAAATTAAATAATTCTACCTAAGGATTAGCATAAGTTGAAGGGTCAAATGGTAACTCTAAAGTTTTTGTAAATAAAATCCAATCAAATAATTTATTATTCTGGTACATCCATTTAATCTAATATAAAGTATCGTCCTTCATGTGGCAATTGATTAAAAAAAGTTATATTTTAAATAACCATTCTAAAGGGCCGAAACTATAAAACATATAAGTTTCAATTTGGGTGTACAGATTAGGTTTGTTGGGTGTTTTGGGGAATTTATGGTAAGAAGTATTGATGAAAATTGGGAAATATTATAGAGAGATGTGGAATTGAAAAGGCAGTTGGAGGATTGATGTATGTGGATCCCATACATAGTGATTGAGGAAATGGGGATGGTGGTTTGTGTTGTAGGATTCGGTGTAGTCATTGGAGGATTAAGTCTAGTTATTGAAAAGTGTAGCAAAAGATAGGGGTAGTAAAAGCAAGTCCATAATTAGAGAAAAATTGAGTGTTGGTAGATATACTTGAAGATGTTGTTGTGTGAATAGTGGTGGTTTATTATAGTCCACTTTGAGCCATTAAATTTGTAGGAATAGTTAGGGAAATTTTCCTACTATTTCCCTATTTATACCGGACACTCTTCTGATTTATGATATTCTGAAAATATCTCTGGGATTATTATTTTAAAACTTTTATCTTTTTAAAAAAAATTATTGTTGTCAAATTTTTAAATAAATAAAAAAGTAAATTTTTGGTACCTCAGACCAAATTTTTGATTTTTTTTTGCGCATACTGAAAATTTTTTGTATTTAAAAAATTTTGGTACCGATATACCGGATATTTCCAAATTTCTGAAGTGATTTATCAGAAATTTAAAAAACCCAGTATATTTTAAAAAAATCTCTCACACGTATCGGAAATCTCTCAAATTTCTGATATAAAAGTAATACCGGAAATTTCGTTGAATTTGAAATTTCCGGTATGGCAGATGAATTATTATATATTTGTGGTCCTGAATCGGCTGCTTCAGTTTCTTCTACGGATTCATATACTAATCTTACGCAGTACTTCATCACCGATACGGTACATTATACTTGACTTTATACACGTTTTTTTTTCTTTCTAAATTGATGTAGTTAGCTAATTATACATTTATGTGATTGTCAGATTTTTGAATCACGAGAGAAAGTTCTAGAACGGACATGGTCAATTGGAAAAACTCATGGTATTGTTGTTGTTACAATCCGATCCGACTCTGTTAATGATATGCAAGGGAGGAAGGATAAATTGATTATGGACAGTGACAAAGGAGGTAATTACATAAAGAAAAATAAAGTTGTGGCCCCTTCTGATGACAATTATTCTATGAAGCATAAATGTCCATTTAGGCTGAGATCTGTTATGAGTGGTGATGGCTGGAAGGTGATTGTAAGATGTGGGATGCACAACCATAGACTAGACAAAGGTTTGGTAGGTCATGATGTGACACCCCAAATAATTCAATTATTAAATAATTAGAATTTTAATTATTAATTTAATCAGAGTTTAACTATTAATATTTTTGAATTATTGGATTTAATTAATTAATTAAATAAATTGAAGAATCGGGGTGTGAGGTGGAATTAGAGGGTGTGAGGAGTAAAGTACTCTACCTATTCTAATTATTATTTTGTTATTATTATTGGAATAATAAAAGGAACAAAATAAAAGGAAAAGAAGGAAAAAGAGAATAGTGAGAAGTTTCTATCATACGTACATTAGAGAAGAGAAGAGAAAAAGGAAAAGAGAAAAAGGTGCCGGAATTCGAAGAACCCACAAGGTAAGGGGTGATTTCGATTGATTAATATGCCTTATCGGTTTTGATTGCAATAGGATTGATCATAGCATGTTAAGAATCTCAATTTAGTAATTCTAGGTTTTGTAGGAATTATTCCAATTGGTGTCGGATTGTGTAGGATTGATTAATTTGCATGATATAGGATCGTTAGGAATGATCAGAGTATGTTATATTGCATGTTACTAATGTTGGTTGAGTGATTATACTGCATTTGGATGTTTGGATTCGTACGGGATGGATAGGAATTAGAATTGGATGCATACTGCTGTCAAGAATGCAGATATTTGGTTCTGCAGGTCGCAGGAACCGGTTCCCATGTGGGAGGAATCGGGTTCCTGGTAGAAAAACCAGAGGGAATGACTTTTGTCTCAGTGGGAACCGGTTACTCCTGGGGAGGAACCGGGTTCCCAGTTAAAATTTTACACGGGAAAAACCATTTTTTTATGGGAATCAGTTTCCTGCCTGGAGGAACCGAGTTCCCCATACATTTTCCTGGGGCGTGTTATTTCAAACCTGTGGGAACCGGGTTCTCCCTGGGAGGAACAGGTTACCACTGTACTATTTTCAAAAATATTCCAAACTTTGAAAACTCGTAATTTATGAACCGTAACTCCGATTCGAGTGTCGTTTTGGGAAGCATTCTCTAAATTAAGCGTACCATCTTATAAAATTGAGAAATTTCTATTTCATGAATTTTATTTTAAAAAGTGCCGATTTTCCGATTTTGTGAACCAAATACAATTTTAGAAATGTGACGGACAGATTAGAATTGTTCTGACTGATTGGATTGAGGATTATGCACTTATGTGATGTGTTTGTTGTTTATGCACGATTATGTTGTGATCATGTGTTGTTTGATGGTGTAGATTATGTATGGAATGATGTTGTGATCATATTCCGTTAATTGAATGTTGCATGCTTTTGTTGTGTGTGCATATGCATTCTGGTGGAGTTAATTCTCATTGTGTGGAATTTGGTTCGTATTGCCAATAACCTTTCCCGGGTGATGATGAGTGGTGAGGCTGGATTCGTATCTGGGTGATTGTGGACGAATCGATGTTGGTGACTTAGTTCACGTTTTGGTACCACGTGCATTGAGTCTGCATTTGCATTTGTGTGAAATTGTAACATGTTAGGATGGTTTCCAATGTTATAATTTCATTGTTGTTGTTGTGCATAATGAACTGTGTGATTTGCAATGGTGTACTGAAATCTGAATTATGCTAGAATGGGTGGATTAATATCTTTGTGATATTTTATTGTTTTGAGGAACTCATAATGCATTTTAATTATGATGAAATCTCACCCTTACTTTAATGATTTCAAATTAAAGTTAGCAGCTCAGGATTGGTGAGGATGGCTGATAGAGCTGTGCTAGTTAGTTATCTGCGTGTCAATGTCATGCTCTGATAAGTTGCAACACTGGGGAACGTTTGACTGAGAATTGTTTCGTATTCAATTGTCCTTTGAATTATTTTGGGAATAATTATGATTTGGAATTATTCCGGTTTTGTTGTTATTTTTCCGATGTGTAGAACATAATTATGGATTTTGACTATTTGAATAAAGTTCTTCAGTAAAAGCATGACATGTTGATTTTATTGTTTTATGTATTTTTAATAAATTTTAATGCCCTTTTAATTTATGTTAAACTCTGATTTGAATATTAATTCGCGGGGTATTGTAGAAGGGGTGTTACAATAGTGGTATTAGAGCATAGTCGGTCGTGTCTTAGTGTCGTTATTCCCTTTTGTTTGCGACTAGTGCAAGGTAACACTGTTGATACTTGTGTTCTAATGTGATTGTTTTGTAATTTACAGAGCAATGGCCGAAAGAGGGAATGGAAGAGACGATGCCGCTATTGCCGAGGCTTTGGGAATGCTAGGTGGGGTGCTTGGAGGGAATCAGCTGGGAGCTGGTATCGGTGCTGATAGACAGTTAGGGAATTTTCAGAGGAACAATCCTCCATTGTTCAAAGGCATACATGATCCCGAAGGTGCTCAGAGATGGTTGAAAGAGATCGAGAGGATTTTCAGAGTGATTGATTGTGAGGAAGAGCTGAAGGTGAGATATGGTACTCACATCTTGGCGAGGAAGCGATGGTGGTGGGTTGCTACCAGGACTGAAATGGAACAAGATGGTGTGGCACTGAATTGGGCTGTGCTCAGGAGAGCTTTTCTGATGAGGTATTTTCTTGAGGATATTTGGGGCAAGAAAGAGATTTAGTTCCTGGAGCTCAAACAGGGCAATAAGACCGTGAGTGAGTATGCTTGAAATTTACTGAGTTGGCGAAGTACTATGCTCATTACAACAATGATGCAGATGGAGAATTTTCCAAATGTATCAAGTTTGAGAATGGTCTTCGAGATGAAATCAAGCAGGGTATCTGGTATCAGCGTATTCGCGGGTTTTCTGGTTTGGTGGACTGTAGTAGGATTCTGGAAGAGGATCTTGCTAATACTCGAACAAATTCTAGAGGGTATGTTGATTGGAAGGGTAAGCAACAGATGGATCGTGGGAAACCTTATGATAAGAATAATCAGAGATCCGGTGGTTGGAAGAAGCCCAGTGGGGGAGATTTTGGTTCTTCCATTAAGTGCTTCAAGTGCGGTGAGACGGGACATCATATACAAGACTGCAAGAGTAATGATAAGAAGTGTTTCAAGTGTGGGAAACTCGGGCATGTGGCTAATGATTGCAGAGTGAGAATGGTGACCTGTTACAACTGTAGTGAAGAGGGTCATACTCGTCCACAATGTACTAAGCCATAGAAGGAACAAGCTGGTGGTAAAGTGTTCGCATTGTTTGGGTCAGAGACTAAGCCAGATGATCGGTTGATTAAAGGTACATGTTTTATTAATGGCATACCTTTGATTGTGATTATTGATACTGGAGCGACACATTCTTTTATTGCTTTGGATTGTGCTAAAAGATTGAAGTTGGATATTTCTAATATGGATGGAAGTATGGTTATTGACACTCCTGCGTCGGGTTCAGTGACTACTTCATTTGTTTGTAGGAATTATCCTATTGTGATTTTTGGTAGAGGTTTCGGTATGGATCTAGTGTGTCTACCGTTAGAACAACTTGATATCATCCTTGGAATGAACTGGTTGGAATTCAACCAGGTTCATATCAACTATTTTGCGAAGACGGTTATTTTTCCTGAAGAAGCTAGAGTTGAAGATGTGACTATGTCGGTTAAGCAGATGAATTTAGCTGTTAATGATGGTGTTGTGGTGTTTATGTTATATTCTTCGACGGAAGCGAAAGGAAAAGCTAAGAGTGATGAGTTGTCGGTGGTGAATGAATTTCCAAAAGTGTTTCCAGAAGATGTTAGTGAGTTACCACCTGAGAGAGAAGTGGAATTTACTATAGATTTGATTCCTGGAACTAGCCCGGTGTCGATGGCGCCTTATCGCATGTTGGCATCTGAATTATCTGAATTGAAGAAGCAGTTGGAAGAATTACTCGAGAAGAGTTTATTCAGCCGAGTGTTTCGCCGTGGGGTGCTCTGGTATTGTTGGTTAAGAAGAAAGAAGGTTCGATGAGATTATGTGTTGATTACAGGCAGTTGAACAAAGTTACAATCAAGAATCGGTATCCATTGTCGAGGATTGATGATTTGATGGATCAACTGGTTGGAGCTTGTGTATTTAGTAAGATTGATTTGAGATCTGGATATCATCAGATTCGTGTGAAGACGGAGTGTGACACCCCGATTTAATTCAAATATTAAATAAGTGAGAATTTAATTATTTAATTAATTAAAGTCTTGAGTATTAATTTTAATTGGATTAATTGGATCATTTAATGAGGAAAGGTTTGGAGGTGTGCAGAGTAAATGGTGGGTGTGAGAGTAAATCACTCTACTAATTACTAAGTATTGATTAATTATTTTAATTGGAATATTAAAAGGAAATATAAAAGAAAATAAAGGAAAGGAGAAGGTTTTTGGAGAAATCATTTCACGTAGACTTGGAGAAAGAAGAGAAGAGAGGAAAAGCCGACGCCGAGAGAAACCGAAGAATCATCGCGAGGTAAGGGGTGATTTCGTTTGGTTAATATGTCTTATGGGTTTTGGGAATCAACTGGGTAATCGGGTGTGGTAGGAAATGAAATTATAGGTTTATAGCTTGAAACCCTAAGTTGTGTCAGTATATGAAAAATTGATCATTAGTGTGTCAGATAACAAATAGGAATGAGTAAATTATGTTGGTTGATGTCAAAATGGTGTAAAATGGCTTTAGAATGGTGTTTATAATATTACAATTCGTGTTTGAAAGTTTGGAAATGATTATGGATGCATAAAGTCAAAATAGCGATTTTCTTTAGTCGTGGAAATCGGTTCCTGTGGGAGGAACCGGTTCTGATGCTAAATTTCAAAATCTGGGGATTTTTGTACATGGGAACCGGTTCCCTGTGGGGAGGAATCGGGTTCCAGTGCTAATTTCAAAATGGGATTTTGTACATGGGAACCGGTTTGGGAGGAAGGGTTCCCATAAAAATCGGGGACTCAATTTTAAAACACAGGAACCGGTTCCTGTGGGAGGAACCGGGTTCCCCATACATTTTCGGGCGTGTATTTTTCAAATTGTGGGAACGGGTTCTCCCGTGAGAACGGTTACCATGTATTTTCAAAACTTCTAAAATTTCAAAAATTCATATTTTCTAAACCGTAACTCCGATTTGAGTGCCGTTTTCGGCGTTATTTCTTAAATTTAAAATTCTACCTCTTGGAAAGGAAAAATATTATTTTATCAAAAATTATTTTTAAAAGAGCCGAGTTCCCGATTTTGAAAATATGGATTAATTAAGGATGATGGGTAATTAATACGAATGGTCTGAGTACCGGACGAGAACTAATGCATACCATGTTATAATTTGATATCCATTATGATTTGAATGTGATATATTTGGTGAAATGACATCGTGTGATTATGTTGATTATTATGATCAGTGGAATAATGTTGCATGCTTTTATGATTTGCATGCATGGACATTTGTTAATTGGTTCATTCCCATTGTGCGGAAGTGAGCTTGCAGAGCCAATAGACTTACCTGGTTGGAGGTAGTGAGGCTAGATTCTTGACCCAATGGTTGTGGGCGAATCATGGATTACTCTGTCTTTCCACGAGTAAGCGGAGCGTGGGTGAAGCGTTCACGTTTTGGTACCACATGCATAGAGTCGCATTGCATATGGAATTGTAACATGTTAGGATGGTTTCCAGTGTTGCAATTGCCATTGTTTGATATATACATGACCATTGTGTGAACTGTTTTCTGTATTGTTTATGATCTTGTGTTTGGTTGATGAACTAATATATTCGATTATTCTGTTGGATCTAAGAACGTATAATACATATTATATTGAATTGAAATCTCACCCTTACTTTAACCATTTCAGATCCGAAGTGATTAGCCGCTTGGAGTTGGTGAGGATAACTCTCTAGATTCGAGTCAGTTCATTAGTCCGCGTGTCAGTGTCGTGCTCTGGTAGATGTAACACTGGGGAAACGATTGTTTGGAATCCTTTAATGGATATTTTAATAGTTTTGAATCATATTGATTTATTATCCTGGAATAACTGTTGAGTGGTGTATTCGGGATTTAATTATGTTTCATTTCCGCTGTTAAACATAATTTTGAGTATGATTTAATCGACGAATATTCTTCAGTGAAAGCATGACGTTGTTTGGTCAAATTTTTATGATTTAAATTGTGACGCCTCTTAATTGTGGATACACTCTGATTATTTAATTCTATAAAACGCGGGTATTTAGAAGGGGTGTTACACGGAGGATATTCAAAAAACCGCATTCAGAACAAGGTATGGACATTATGAGTATTTTGTTATGCCATCTGGAGTTACTAATGCACCTGGTGTTTTTATGGAGTATATGAACAGGATATTTCATTTGTATCTTGATAAGTTTGTGGTGGTATTTATTGATGACATCCTGATTTATTTGTAGAGTGATGAAGAGCATGCAGAGCATCTTAGAGTTGTGTTGGAATTGTTAAAAGAGAAGAAGCTTTATGCAAAGTTGTCCAAGTGTGAATTCTGGTTAAGTGAAGTAAGCTTTCTTGGTCATGTGATTTCTGTGACACCCCAAATAATTCAATTATTAAATAATTAGAGTTTAATTACTAATTTAATTAAAATTTTAATTATTAGTATTTTTGGATTATTGGATTTAATTAATTAATTAAATGAATAGAATAGTGGGTGGTGTGAGGTGTAATGTGGGGGTGTGAGGAGTAAAATACTTTACTCATACTAATTATTATTTTATTTTTATTTATTGGAATAATAAAAGGAATAATAATAAGAAAAGAAGGAAAAAAGAAGTCATTGGGAATTTTTATCATACGTGAAATTGGAGAAGAGAAGAGAAAGAGGAAAAAGCCAAACGCCGGAATTTGAAGAATCATCGCGAGGTAAGGGGTGATTTCATTCGATTATAATGTCTTATGGATTTTAGAATTCAATTGGATGATTGGGTATGTTAAGACACTTGAAGTTAGATAATCTAGGTTTGTAGGATTATCCCTAAATGTGTCGGAGTATAGGAATTGGAACCGTTAGTGTGTTAAATAATTAATAGGAATGATGAAATTGTGATGTATGTTGTTTTATTGATGTTTACTGGTCGCATATTGGTGTTCCTAATGCTATAATTCATAAGGAATTGAAAGGGAAAGAGTTGGAACACACGCATGCTGTCAAATGCAGATTTTGGTTCTGCAGGTCACGGGAACCGGTTTCCCTGTGGGAGGAACCAGGTTCCTGGTACAAAAACCAGGGAGGAGTGATTCTGGGATGTTAGGAACCGGTTACTCTTGGGGATGAACCAGGTTCCCAGTTCAAAAATTACAAAGAAAAATCATTTTTCAGTGAGAACCGGTTCCCAGCCTGGAGGAACCGGGTTCCCATCAAAATTGCGAGGCCTTTTCCGATAGTGGGAACGGGTTCTCCCCAGGGAAGTTACCCGTAGCTTTCAAAACACTTTAAACTTTGAAAACTTGTAATTTCCAAACCGTAAGTCCTTTTTAGACGCCGTTTTGGACGTTAATTTCTAAATTAAAAATACTACTGTATAAAATGAAGAAAATAATATTTCATGGAATTTATTTTAAAAAGTGTCGATTTTCTGATTTTGTAAACTCGGGTAGTTCTAGAAATGATAATGAATGGTGTAGGGTTGTTCTGACAAGTTGGGTAAGGATTTATGCTTATATGTTGTTCCTGCTGTTATTCATGATTGTGTGATGATCATGTGGAGATTGTTGGTGTTGTTATGCATGGAATGTTGTTTTTGTTCCGTTTAATGAATGTTGCATGCTTTTGATGTGCATGCATATGCATTCTGGTGGTGGTTAATTCCCATTGTGTGGAATTGGACCTGCAGAGCCAATACTCGTACCCAGTGGTTTAGTGGTGGTGAGGCTAGAGTCGTGTCCCATTGGTGTATGGGTGAATCGTTGATTAACGTTGTTTCTGAGGTGTAAACGGAACAGGGTGTGAATTTAGTTCACGTTTGGTACCACATGCATGTAGTCTGCATTACATATGGAATTATAACATGTTAGGATGGTTTCCAGTGTTATAATTTCATTGATTGTTGTTATTTGCATAATAAACTGTGTGAAATGCATTTGTGAACTGAAATCTGATTATGCTAATGAGGGTGAAATAATATATTGAATTGTTCTGTTGTATTTAAAAACATATAATGCATTTTATATTGCAATGAAATCTCACCCTTACTTTAATGATTTCAGATTAAAGTTAGCAACTCGGAGTTCGTGAGGATGGCTTATGGAGCTGTGTTATTTTGTTGTCCGCGTGTCAGTGTCATGCTCTGGTAGTTGTAACACTGGGGAACATTTTGATGAGAGTTTTATTTTATACTCTATTTTATTGATTTATGTTGGGAATACTTACGAATTAAAGTTATTCCAGTTTTTGTTGGTATTTTTCCGCTGTGTAGAACATGATATTAACTTGATAGATTATTTTAATAAGTCCTTCAGTGAAGCATGACTACTGTTTTGAGGTTTTTATATTTATTTTGAATTGTGACATCCCTTGTTTTACATGTTACTCTGATTTAATTGTTATACTCGCAAGGTATTTAGAAGGGGTGTTACAATTTCCAAGAACGGCATTGTTGTTGATCCTATGAAGGTAGAAGCGGTATCTCAGTGGGAAGCATCGAAGAATGCTTCTGAAATCCGTAGTTTTCTTGGTCTTGCAGGTTACTACAAAAAGTTTATTGAAGGATTTTCGAAGTTAGCTTTGTCGTTGACTAAGTTGACAAGAAAGGGTCAAGTGTTTGTTTGGGATTCTGAATGTGAGAAAGGATTCCAAGAGTTGAAGAAGAGGTTGACTAGTGCTCCGATTCTGATTTTGTCGAATTCGGCGGAATCTTTTGTTGTGTATTGTGATGCGTCATTGATGGGATTAGGTGGTGTTTTGATGCAATATAAGCAAGTAGTGGCTTATGCTTCGAGACAATTGAAGGTTCATGAAAGGAATTATCCGACTCATGATTTAGAGCTGGCAGCAGTGGTATTTGTTTTGAAATTGTGGAGGCATTATTTGTATGGTTCTCGATTTGAGGTATTCAGCGACCATAAGAGTCTGAAGTATCTCTTCAATCAGAAAAAGCTGAATATGAGACAAAGAAGGTGGTTGGAATTTCTAAAATATTATGATTTTGGTTTGAGTTACCATCCTGGTAAGGCAAACATTGTTGCAAATGCATTGAGTAGGAAGTCATTGCATATGTCTATGTTGATGGTTCGAGAATTGGATTTAGTTGAGCAATTCAGAGACTTGAGTTTGGTATGTGAGACTACTTCTGATAGTGTTAAGTTGGGTATGTTGAAGTTGACTAGTGGTATGTGAGACTACATCAGAAGAATTGATGGAACCGTCGGTATGTTGAAGTTGGGTATGTGAGACTACATCAGAAACCGTCGGGATTGATGGAACCGTTGTTTGTTCCGGATTGGAAATGGGATGGCATTTCTATGGATTTTGTGTCTGGTTTACCGAGGACAGCAAAGAATTGTGATTCTATCTGGGTTATTGTTGATGGTTGACGAAGTCTTCTCACTTTATTCCGATAAGAATGGATTATCCTATGGAGAGGTTGGCAGAGTTGTATGTTGAGAAGATCGTGAGTTTGCATAGTATTCCTTCTAGCATTGTGTCGGATAGAGATGCAAGGTTTACGTGCAAATTTTGGACGGGATTGCAAGAAGCTTTGGGTACTAAGTTGAGGTTGAGTTCTGCTTATCATCCGCAGACGGATGGTCAGACGGAGAGGACGATTCAGTCGTTAGAAGATTTGTTGCGAGCTTGTGTGTTGGAAAAAGGTGGAGCTTGGGATAATTATCTACCATTAATTGAGTTTACCTAAAAACAATAGTTTTCATTCGAGCATTGGTATGGCTCCATTTGAGGCATTGTATGGTAGGAGGTGTCGGACGTCGTTGTGTTGGTACGAATTTGGAGAGAGTGTTGTGATTGGACCGGAAATTGTCCAACAGACTTCAAAAAAGATTAAGATGATTCAGGAGAAGATGAGAGCTTCTCAGAGTCGTCAGAAGAGTTATCATGATAAGAGGAGGAAGGATCTCGAGTTTAGTGAATGAGATCATGTGTTTATGCGAGTTACTCCGATGACTGGTATTGGTCGAGCTTTGAAGTCAAAGAAGTTGACTCCGCGCTTTATTGGCCCGTTTCAGATCACCAAGAGAGTTGGGAAAGTTGCTTATCAGATTGCTTTACCGTCGTCGCTAGCGAATTTGCATGATGTATTCCATGTATCTCAGTTGAGGAAGTACATTGTTGATCTGTCTCATGAGATTCAGGTAGATGACATTCAGGTACGAGATAATTTGACCGTAGAAGTGTTGCCTGCGAGAATTGAGGATCGGAAGTTGAAACAGTTATGAGGTAAGGAGATAGCTCTGCTGAAAGTAGCTTGGGGAGGACCAGCAGGTGGAAATGTTACTTGGGAGCTGGAGAGCCAGATGAAAGACTCGTATCCCGAACTTTTCGTCTAAGGTATGTTTTCGAGGACGAAAACTCTTTTTAGTAGGGGAGAGTTTGACACCCCAAATAATTCAATTATTAAATAATTAGAATTTAATTATTAATTTAATTAGAGTTTAATTATTAATATTTTTGAATTATTGGATTTAATTAATTAATTAAATAAATGGAAGAATCGGGGTGTGAGGAGGAATTGGAGGGTGTGAGGAGTAAAGTACTCTACCTATTCTAATTATTAGTTTGTTATTATTATTGAAATGATAAAAGGAACAAAATCAAAGGAAAAGAAGGAAAAAGAGAATAGTGAGAAGTTTCTATCATACGTACATTGGAGAAGAGAAGAGAAAGAGGAAAAGAGCAAAAGGTGCCGGAATTCGAAGAACCCACAAGGTAAGGGGTGATTTCAATTGATTAATATGCCTTATCGGTTTTGATTGCAATAGGATTGATCATAGCATGTCAAGAATCTCAATTTAGTAATTCTAGGTTTTGTAGGAATTATCCCAATTGGTGTCGGATTGTGTAGGATTGATTAATTTGCATGATATATGATCGTTAGGAATGATCAGAGTATGTTATATTGCATGTTACTGTTGTTGGTTGAGTGATTATATTGCATTTGGGTGTTTGGATTCGTATGGGATGGATAGGAATTGTAATTGGATCCACACTGCTGTCAAAAATGCAGATATTTGGTTCTGCAGGTCGCAGGAACCGGTTCCCATGTGGGAGGAACCGGGTTCCTGGTACAAAAACCAGAGGGAATGACTTTTGTCTCGGTGGGAACCGGTTACTCCTGGGGAGGAACCGGGTTCCTAGTTAAAATTTTACACAGGAAAAACCATTTTTTTATGGGAACCGGTTTCCTACCTGGAGGAACCGGGTTCCCCATACATTTTCCAGGGAGCGTGCTATTTCAAACCTGTGGGAACCGGGTTCTCCCTGGGAGGAACCGGTTACCACTGTGCTATTTTCAAAAGTATTCCAAACTTTGAAAACTCGTATTTTATGAACCGTAACTCCGATTCGAGTGCCGTTTTGGGCAGTATTCTCTAAATTAAGCGTACTATCTTATAAAATTGAGAAATTTCTATTTCATGAATTTTATTTTAAAAAGTGCCGATTTTCCGATTTTGTGAACCAAATACAATTTTAGAAATGTGACGGACAGATTAGAATTGTTCTGACTGATTGGATTGAGGATTATGCACTTATGTGCTGTGTTTGTTGTTTATGCACAATTATGTTGTGATCATGTGCTGTTTGATGGTGTAGATTATGTATGGAATGATGTTGTGATCATATTCCGTTAATTGAATGTTGCATGCTTTTGTTGTGTGTGCATATGCATTCTGGTGGAGTTAATTCTCATTGTGTGGAATTTGGTTCGTATTGCCAATAACCTTTCCCGGGTGATGATGAGTGGTGAGGCTGGATTCGTATCTGGGTGATTGTGGACGAATCGATGTTGGTGACTTAGTTCACGTTTTGGTACCACATGCATTGAGTCTGCATTTGTATTTGTGTGAAATTGTAACATGTTAGGATGGTTTCCAATGTTATAATTTCATTGTTGCTGTTGTGCATAATGAATTGTGTGATTTGCAATGGTGTACTGAAATCTGAATTATCCTAGAATGGGTGGATTAATATATTTGTGATATTTTATTGTTTTGAGGAACTCATAATGTATTTTAATTATGATGAAATCTCACTCTTACTTTAATGATTTCAGATTAAAGTTAGCAGCTCAAGATTGGTGAGGATGGCTTATAGAGCTGTGCTAGTTAGTTATCCACGTGTCAGTGTCATGCTCTGATAAGTTGTAACACTGGGGAACGTTTGAATGAGAATTGTTTCGTATTCAATTGTCCTTTGAATTATTTTGGGAATAATTATGATTTGGAATTATTCTGGTTTTGTTGTGTTATTTTTCCGCTGTGTAGAACATAATTATGGATTTTTGACTATTTGAATAAAGTTCTTCAGTAAAATCATGACATGTTGATTTTATTGTTTTGTGTATTTTTAATAAATTGTAATGCCCTTTTAATTTATGTTAAACTCTGATTTAAATATTAATTCGCGGGGTATTGTAGAAGGGGTGTTACACATGACATATTGTGTCGTCTAAAAGACGAAGAAAGAAAGTTTGTGAATGACATGACGAAGTACAACATGGCACCAAGGTACATCATTTCTACTTTGATAGACAAAGATCCAGAAAACCTCACGAGTATTACCCAGATATGTAAAGCTAGATCAACATACAAAGTGGACAAGAGAGGTGCAATGACAGAAATGCAAATGATATTGGGTCTTGTTCACAGAGAGAAATAGTTGTATTGGTCTAGAAATAAGGATAATTTAGATATGATGGCTGATATCTTCTAGACACACTCTAATTCTGTGAAGTTGTTGAATATGTTTCTTATGGTGTTGATTTTGATTGCACGTACAAAACAAATACGTAAGAATTTTAATTTTATCACATTTTTAAATTATGTTGAGTGAGCTAGTTGTTGAATGTGTTTTTTAATTGTGCAAGTACTGGATACCACTGTTTGAGATTGTTGGTGTTACATCAACAGAATTGACGTTTTCAGTTGCTTTTGCTTATTTGGAACATGAAAGGGAGGAGAACTTCACATGG
Organism: Vicia sativa; assembly: GCA_021764765.1. Lineage (NCBI taxonomy): Eukaryota > Viridiplantae > Streptophyta > Magnoliopsida > Fabales > Fabaceae > Vicia > Vicia sativa. The sequence continues at coordinate 2,353,224 of CM038795.1, forward strand.
GCGCTAGAGAGGATTAAAAAGTTGTTTTATTCTGAGAAGTTGCTACCAAATGTCATGGTGACGGATCTGGAGCTTGCATTAATGAATGTCATTGAGTCTGTGCATCCAAATTCGTCTCATTTGATGTGTATGTTTCATATTTAAAAAATCGTTAGCATGAAGTGTAAGGAGTATGTGAAATCAGAGAGATAATAACATGTCATGGATCAATGGAACAACATAATGTATTCAAATACAAAAGACGAATTTGATGTACATTTGAACCACTTTGAGAGTGTTTGTGGTGATATTCCATTATTTGTGAAGTATGTGAAAGAAACATGGTTAACATCATATAAAGAAAGGTTTGTTGCTGCATGGACTAATAGAATCACTCATTTAAGGAACACAAAAACAAACAGGTACACTCTTCTAACATTAAATATGTTTATGTTTATGCATTAAACTGAGACTTGCTTATGTAATGTGTTTATGTTTATGTTTATGTTTATGTTTAGGTTTAGGTTTATGGTGGAGTCTGCATATTGGAGATTGAAAAACATGTTGACTATAATTCGTGGTGCTTTATGTGCAAGCTGGGATGTTGTGAACACAATGTTGAAGTTGCAGTTAGGTTCCATAAGGGTGTCGTTTCAAAAAAGTGTCGTCAATATTGATCATAGTTATAGCACCCCATTTTATTCTAAGTTGCACAGTTTTGTTTCAATACAATGTATACAACTCATTGGAAAGGAACTTGAAAGTGTCAAATATGTTGGTGCGAGTAAGAAGAGGTGTGGTTGTTACATTAGAACAACACATGAGTTACCGTGTGCGTGTCAGCTCGCTGGTTACCAGATTCTAGGCACACATATACCTTTGGAAACAATTTATGTGTTTTGGACAAAATTGAAAATTGTAGAACATGAGGTGAGTCCTGAAACGAGCAAGTGGGATTTAGAAGAGGAGTGCGAAGAGTTGAAGAAACAGTTTAGTACTCTAGATATTGTGGGTCAAAGGGTGTTGGAAAAAAGTCTGTGACCTAGCCTATCCATCCACAACTTCAATGTGTCCACCGTCACTGAAATATAAGTCAAGGAGAGGAGTTAAGAAGAGTAAAAAATGTGCGGAAAGTGATGTGTATCGTGATCTAAGTCAGTGGGAATATGCTGAAGCTTCGCAGGGGAGTCAGACTACGAAGAGATCATGCACGCAATTAATTGGGATTCAATCGTCAACCATACTGATACGTAGGCAACCTTGTACCAAATCTGCAAAAGGCGAGTACTTGACACAGTTTCATGCTTTCTTTCATCCATACATCGATGACATTATTGATGTTGAAACAGATGGAAACTATGGTTACCGTTGTATTGCAACTGCGTTAGGATGGGGGAAATGTGGATGTTTTGATATTATGAGGCATTTGGATACTCAAATTCATCAACATAGAGAATTGTTTTCCAATGTGTTTTATGACATTGTATCTTATGTTAGAAACTCATTAATCGTGCGACACTTGAGTCCTCAGCGTAAGGACAAATGGATGTTGATTCCAGATATAGGTTACCTTATTGCTTCTAGATATAGTGTTGTATTTGTTTCTCTTTCCATGAGAGTTAGCACAACATTTTTTCCGCTTCTCATACCTTCACCCCTGTACACGAGTCGTCATGCAATCATTGGATTCTGATAAAATTGAAACCCAGTTGTCCACTGTCTCCCGTCACAAAGCGTTGGAGGGAAAATTATTTTGATGTTGCAAAAGGATGAGAATCAGCATATGTGGGTCGGTTCATATATTGGGCAGTATTGTCTGGGGAGTGATTGTAGCTTTATTTCTAATGCTTTTATGTGTGACATTACTTCTATTTATATATTAACACAGTTTGATGTTTTATCGTGTATTTTATTTAAGTATAAGTTTATAAGTGTAAAAAATTTAAAAAGAAAAATTAAGACTCATTATTATCGGAAATTTAAAATTTCCGGTACCAACACAATATCAAAAATTTCAAATTTCCGGTTACTTTTGAACTAAAATCATACCGAAAATTTTAAATATTCGGTATTGTTTCGGTACCGAAAATTTTGAATTTCCGATATACTTTCTACTTACTGAAAATTTTAAATATCACGTATTGATTCTGGTACCAGATATTTAAAATATCTGATATGAATTTGCACTAATTATACGATCCGAAAATTTTCAATATACGGTACCAAAAATTTTGAATTTTTGAAATTTTTTCTCCTGAACGATAAAATGGTAACTCTCACATAATTACATAATTTCTGGTGCTATTTACGAAATTTTCGATATTTTATAGAGATATTTTAGTTTAAAAAAACCATACATAAAAAATGCCAAGTATAAATTAAGGGTACCATAAAAAAATTCTCGAATAGTTATGATAGATTCATGTTTTGAATCTATAACCTTTTGATTATCCATTCCAATATGGATAATTTCCAATTGATGTTCCAAATTGTAGCTTGCTTTATGAAACCTCTCATCCATTTGATGATGTGTATGACTGATTGTATGGTAAATGTGATTATGAGCCGCTTTAAAAGTATCACCATCCAAATCCTTGAAAAATGATTTTGTCGATTTATGAGATATTAAGTCAAGAATGAAAGAACCAATGATAGATTATACTAAAGCTTAAGATCTAAGTGGTAAAAGAGAGAAAAATCATAAACAATCTTGTGATCTTTCGTAGTCTCAACTTCAAAAAATTGCACTTTATTAATCTCAACTAAAAAAATTACACTTTAAATACTTAATGGGGGCAAGACCACTTTTGAAAAGACAAACAACAATTCATAAATAATAAAGAGACACTAGATATAATTTATAATAGACAGCAATTAATACTTGTAATAGTCCTCAAGTCAATTGAGCTTTTTTTAACTTTAATATTGGTCCGATAACAATTGTGTTAACTTTTCCAACGCTATAATGGTATATTCTTTTGGTTTATATAAGGGTCAAGAGGTGACCAATATGTTGATTGTTTTTTTAACATCAAAAGATAATTAATAAAAGATACCACAAATTACAGATGACAAATAATTAAAATAACTTTTCTCATAATCCTTGACTAAACAAACATCTGAAAGAGGATAAATAAATCATAGGAGATGACTAGCATACCGATTTTCTTAAGGAATGTGTACTCAAGAAAAATGAACTTCATACTCATAATATCCTGAGCATCACAAAAACAACACTCTTAAAGCCTTTTAGCAACATTTTTCATGAAAACAATTAACCTTTAAATACGCAAATTTCACCCATAGGCTTGCCAAAATTGACACATTTTTCACATCAAGTGCAATTGCTACTAAGTTTACAAGAAAGGAACCAATAGAAGAGCAATAACCTATTGGTACCAATGAATAACATATCCTTGACAACATCAATGAAATAAAATCCTGTTCTACTTCTCTTTTAAATGCACTTTTTATCAATCTATCACATCTATGGTATTAGTAACACCTCAATTTCATGTATAGTAGTAACAAAAATATTATGAAAATGAACTTATTCTACTATGAGAGAACGGCCTCAGGCTCTATCGACGGTGGTTTCTGCAACCTTCTCCTCATTGTGAAATCCTAGCTTAAATCTATCATAATTAGTGACTTCAGCACTCTTGAAGGGTCGCTCACCCAGGACTTGAAGTAAGTCATCTTGGTGAAGTACTTCTTTTTCCAGCAGCAACTCTGCTATTTCAGCCACTTTCTCCTTGTGTTCTGTAATAAGTTTTATCGTACGTTCATATGCCTTGTCCACCCATTCGCGCACTTCAGAATCAATGATTGCACCAGTTTTGCTGCTGTATGGTTTAGACATCTCATATGAGTCCTCTTTTTGAGGGAAAGAAAGGAGGCCCACTTTTTCGCTGAAACCATATACAGCTACTTGAGCATATGTCATCTTGGTGACTTTCTCCAAGTCATCTTGTGCTCCTGTAGAGATTGTCCCAATAAGAACTTTTTCAGCTGCCCTGCCACCAAGGGTCATACAAGTCCTATCGTAAAGCTGCTCCTTTGTCATGAGAATGTTCTCATTTGGAACATATTGAGCAAACCCAAGAGCTGCTGTCCCGCGAGGAATAATAGTTACTTTCAACAATGGCTCAGTATGTTCCAAGAACCAACCAGTAACAGCATGGCCTGCTTCATGGTACGCAACAGTACGCCTTTGCAGCTTACTTATTACTTTGTTCTTCTTCTCCAAGCCGCCAATGATCCTATCAATAGCTGCCTCGAAATGATTCATTGTGACATGTGCTTCTTCAGTCCTTGCAGCAATGAGAGCAGCTTCATTGCAAACATTAGCAATGTCTGCTCCAACAAATCCTGGAGTAAGGGATGCAAGCCTATGCGAATAATATAAAGGCTTGTGGTCAAGTTTGATCCTTTCCAAGTATATCTGAAATATCTGGTCACGACCGTTGACGTCGGGTTTATCGACTGTTATTGTGCGATCAAAACGCCCAGGCCTAAGCAACGCTTTGTCTAATATTTGAGGTCTATTTGTACCTGCCAGAACAATAACTCCAGCAGTGGTTCCACTTCCAAAACCATCCATCTCCACCAACAATTGATTCAAAGTATTTTCACGCTCATCATTTGCACGGGAACCCGATTGGCCTTCGCCAGCCCTAGACCGACCAATTGCATCAATCTCGTCAATAAATATTATACTAGGAGCATACTTCCTTGCTTCCCTAAACAAACTTTTTACCCTAGATACCCCAACACCAACAAACAATTGCATGAATTCAGAACCAGTTATCGAAAGAAATGTCACACCAGACTCCCCTGCAGTTGCTTTAGCTAAAAGGGTTTTCCCAGTACCTGGAGGACCCACCAGAAGAGCCCCTTTCGGAATTTTCGCACCAAGCTCTTCATATTTCTTAGGATTCTTGAGAAAGTGAACAAAATCCATAATTTCTTGCTTCGCCTCATCACATCCAGCAACATCTTTAAAATAGACCTGAACAAAATGAATTCAAAACAAAACAACAAAAACATTCACCACCACAACTACATAACATTATGTTAAAAAACACAACAACAAAAAAAACAATTACCAACCTTGTTTTTGGCATTTTTGTCAACTTTGACAAATTGTGGTGCAAACATCTTATAAATCCCACTCATATAGACGATAAATACCAAAGGCATTATACCCGAAACAACACCTATAAACTCCGAGAACAAAAAACTGCCGGTAGAATATATAACAGGAACAAAATCATCAGGGTCAATGCCCAATAGTTTCTGAGCCCTCTCTAATTTCTTCTCAAAAGAATGAACACTAGCAATATAGAAAAAACCTACATAGTTGCCACCAGATCTCTTCCCTAGGTTTACATCAACCTCAGTTTGATTAGGATAAAACTTCCTAGCATAAATTTCAGCGAAACCTTTGTGGGAGACAACAATATGGTCAACTAACCTAGGTTTCAAAAGCTCGTTTCTAAACTCCTGAAAACTAACCTGTTTTTCTCTCTCAAAAGAATCAAAATGAAAAGCCAAAACAAATAAACCTAACAGTGGGAAAAACACCAACAACTTGGTGAGATGTTTTTGAAATTGTTTCTTGAATGATTCTCGGAAACTCTTTTGATCCTTTGTCTTTGACTTCAGGTTCGATTTTTTCTTACGATTCCCCATTGATTAGGGTTTTTTGGATTTGAAGAATTGTGTTTTTCAGAATTTATTGGAGATTAATATTCAATGTACTACTCTGTCATGGTAGCTACATTCATCCAATCAGATATACTCAATTTCTTTTTCTAGATTCATTTTTAAAATATCTTAATAAACTATTATTTAAATAGTTTTCATACAAAAATATTAATCTCTCTTAACTTTATATTCCATGTTTTAATATTGAGGCCACATTCATTTAATATTTTTTTTGGATAAACATAAAAATATTTTAAGAAATATATATTTAATAAAGTTAACTTTATAAACTTATTAAAAATTAAACTTGGTCATTGCTCGCCAAAAACGTTCATTTGATATCCAATAAAATTGAAATTGAAATTTTTAAAGATTCAACTAAAATCCTACTATTTTATATAGCGATGTTAATCCAATTTTCCTCGTAACCCACAATTTTGTTGGTATTGATTTTATTTTATAATGAATTTTATACATCGTAATAAGTGTACGTGGAATAGAGAACTTATACATAAAGGGGATATTGTGGCTCACACTTAAGGAGGGTGTTGAGAATCAATTGTGAGAAAGAAGCCTCACATTGATTAGAAAAGAGAAAATTGAACATTATATAAGTGAAAAATCCCACACAATTATCACCTTAACGTTTTAGGTATATATGTATGTGGTGTGTCTCTCACAAAAAGTAGCGTCCCAAGTGAAAAATGCTCCCTCCTCGAAATTGCCCCTAACAATAAAATTGTTGATTTAAAGAATAATTGAGAAATTTAATAAAAAATAATATTAAAGGAAAATTTTAGTTTAATTGTTGGAAATGTGCCTTAAAACATTTGTTGATGAAAAGAAATAAAACATATTTTGGAGATTGCATATACCGCGAAAATCGGAAGTTTTAGAAAGTCGAAAAACCAAAAATTCGACAAACCGTATAGTCGTACGGACGGATGAATAGTTACCGTGCGGACCGATAAACAATGACAGTACGGACGTGAATAGTAATTGTACGGACATGAATAGTTTTTTGGGTTTCGGACTTTTATAACAGTTTCTCCTTTTGGGTGTTTCAGTCTCTTTTGGTTTGGTCCATGGATCCATATGTAATTGGATTATGATTTTGGGCTTTAGTTGTTCTGTTATTGGGAATTGGGAAACACTGGTGTACACCTTGGATTTGAGTTATTCATACCTTCTGATTATCTAAGGTTATTGGGAATTAGAAGGTAAAGGTTTTGGGTTATCTAAGGTTATTGGGAATTGATTCATACCTTAGAAGCTAAAGATTTTAGAAACCTTTGGGGTTATCTAAGGTTATTGAGAATTAGAAGGTAAAGGTTTTGGAAATCTTTGGGTTATCTAATGTTATTGGGAATTGGGAAACACTAGTTTACACATTGGGTTTGAGTTATTCATTCCTAAGGTAAAGGTTTTGGAAACCTTTGGGGTTATCTGGGAATTGAGAAACTTTACACCTTGGATTTGAGTTATTCATATATTGAAGGTTTGAGGGGTTGGGAAACACTTGGGAAGAAAATAGGGTAATTCTTGGGCACCTTCAGAGTTATTCTTGGGAACATGAAGGCGAAGACTATTTTCTTGTAACTCATTTGTAATCTCTTGTAATAGTTTTCTGAGTATCGTGAATTGGAGAGCTGCTCTCCCCCATAGTAGATCGTTTGATCGAGCTGGGTAAACAAACCTTCATCTTTTTCTCGCCTTATTGTGTTATATTTTCTGTGTAAGAATTATTATTGCTGCATAATTAACAACAAGATTCACATCATTAATGTTTATTATTATTGTGTTATGTTTGATATTGAATTTTGTCATAATTAACAACAAGATTCACAACATTAATGTTTATTTTTTCTTTAAAAAATTAAATAGGTTTATTTTTTTCTTTAAAAAATTAAATAGGTATTGTTTTATTGAGGAATCAGAGTTGTTCGATGAATGGTAAAATAAAATTTTGAAACAGTATAGTAAATTTTTGGTACAAAGAAAATGGTTGATTTGCAAAGTTAATACTACAACATTTATGTCAGTGAGGGATAAAAAGTGTTGAAACAGTGAGAAAGAATTTTAATATTTGGGAATGATTTTTTTTCTCTCTTTTATATAGTGAAAGGGGTTAAAATTGGAAGTGGTGAGTGCAGTGTGGATCATGATTAGTCATCCAATTGATTTGGACAATTGGTAATGCTTTAGAGGTAGAATTGTCTACTGTCGGTTAAGATATAGGAACACTTACTTCTATCATGCGCTTTGTAACACCCTAAACCCGTAATCTAATTTATCATACAATTTAACTAAACACGATACAACCACTTAGGTTGTCACGTACAAATCAAGCATATCATGCTTCGTAACACAAGTTTCAACAAAACATTTATAACCTATCATCGCATGCTCACACTTACTTAGGGTATCAATGCAACGAAATCATTATTAAAGAAAATAAAGAAAAATTGTAACTCATGACAATTTTTCATAAACTTCCACTTTCATAACATAACCAAGAAAATATCGGATCATTTAACTCTCCGCGACCTTGAAATCTCAACCAAAACATAAATAGTAAACTTCAACAAAACAAAACAAGTGTAAGAAAATGTTCTCAGTTCAATGTTACTTGATCAAAGTAAGATCTACTAAAAAAACAATAAATTAACAGAAGTCACTCTAAGAGCTATCTTCTAGTTACTTCAGCAATGTTACTCCTGAGTATCTGCAAGTTGTCCATGGTGGACAATATTAAAGCAAGGGGTGAGAATACACTTCAATAATTTACGGTAAAAGCAAGGGGTGAGAATACACAAGTTAATCAAGTCAATATCAACACGGTAAGTATTCTCATCAAACAACTCATCAACAACAATCAACATAAATGCAACACTTATGTTAATGTACTCAACACCGACTCAACATGCATATGATACCAAATATGAACAATCAGGTTCATCTAGCTCCTTAATCTACCACCATAGGATCATATTCTCTCTTGGAATCAGAGCACACCAAACTCGTTACCATCACCATAGATAACACTTCACTGATTCCCATTGGAAACAGATACTCGCACCCGACCCACCACCACAGGATCAAGGCACACCAAAAAGAACTGAAGTTTAGATAACATGATGCGTGATCAACAACAATATGACACAAAACACACATGCATTGGCCCTCTATTGATCGTGCATGCCACTAACATACTATATATATATATATATATATATATATATATATATATATATATATATATATATATATATATATATATATATATATATATATATATATATATATTTGAAGATGTGCCACCTTTAACAATCACCACAATTATTCATACTCAAGAATTCATTATTGATACATGTAAGCATCTTCATCACAATATTATTATAGCAACATCATCATAACATCATCAACATTATCCTACAAATCATAAAATCGATTAAAATTAAGGTTAATCATCAGGTAGGGGAGCATCCAGACATTACATATTGGTGTGGCTAAATATGAATTTGAAATAAATTATGGACAAACAGATGATTTGGGTTAGTTTCGGGTCAAAAACTTAAATCCGACGCCAACTACAGTTTCACTTTGAGGTCCAACCGATAACATATGATTTTCAGCGGATTCGATTAAATTGGTTTGACGGGTAAGTCGAGTAGGTTTTGTCGGTTTAATATTTATTTAAGTAAACCTATAAAAAAAGACTATTTTGTATAAAATTTACAAAAAGTTAATTTTAATTTAAAAATAATAATAATCAAAATTGTAGAATAACCTAAAGAAGAAATATTTGTTATTATTGAATAAAAATTATTATTTTGTAATAATATTTTCATTATCATTTGACGTTAATTTTGATCATAATCATACTTTATTATATTACAGAAGAGGGCTAAAAGCCCGAAAAAGAAAACAACTAACCAAAACCTAACCAAGCATCAATGATCCCAACAGAATCAACCTCCATCAAGCTTTTGATAAACACAGGCGCTCTATCATAAACCACCAATTTATTATCGAAGCTACCATGCTTTGCCAACGCATCGGCATAAGTATTAGCACTACGATACACATAAAATAAAACCATTATCTCCAACGTATCATTAACTTCCATTATTTGTCTCAAGATTAGAGTAATTCATCTTCATCTTCTTCAATTCTCAACAGATTAGAGCAATTCATCTTCATCTTCTTCAATTCTCCATTGAAGCTTCAATATCTTCAAGAATTCAACCTGATTTCGAGAATTATCATCAATTCAACATTGATTTGGTATTTTCTTTGAATAATACAAGGAATTCCTCTTCAATTTGATTCAAACTTCAAGTTCAAGTAAGTGTTTAGTTCAATTAAGCACTTATTTTAAGTTATTATTGACTTTTAGCTTTTCTTGAAATTGAATATTGTAATTTCTTGCAAATTACGTGTGGATTCCGATTCTTGAATTTTCATCTTTGAATTCGTTGAATTGAATTGAATTTTGCAACGTTATTGTGTCGATGTGAAGAATTTGTTCATAACGCACACATACACTTGTGGTGTTGATTTTCTTTGCCTTTAAGCATATGATTTGAACACTTTGCATCATCAATTGCATGTTCATGCATTAGGAAATGTGTGGATCAATTAAGATGCATTGAATTATGTGATTAGAGGCTTGCATTGTGCATTGAATTGTGTCGAAATGTAGGAATTAAGATACCTAATTATAGATGCATTTGCACATTGTACATAATTAACATACACACACTCTTTGACATAGATTTCATTCTTGTATATCCTTGCATGTGCATGTAGGACAGTTGAAGCAATTGAGCATGTCAATGCATGATCTCTAAGGCATGAAAACATGAGGAAGCCTCACTTTTCACAATACAATTTCACAAGCATGCGCACTCCACAACTTGACACCTTGTGCACTTTCCCTTTTAGCAGTTTCACATGACTTCATCTCATTTAGGTCATTAATCCTTTGCATTTTTGCATCGCCTATCATATGCTCATGCATTGAGGAATGTGTAGATAGACTAACATGCATCGATTCACGTGATTTTGAAGCCTAAGTTGCATACAAGAGAATGTCGAGAGGTAGAATTAGGCGTATTTCATTTCTTAGGAGCATTTTGCATAATTCATAAAAATGTACATAGGCTCGCAATGTGTACTCTTGATCACTTTGATGTTTACTTTTGTAAGTTTGAGATTGAACGCTCTGTCATGCTTCCATTCATTTGTATTTTGCGTGTAAACCATGACTTTTGGAATTAAGTGCTTCCGATGAACCTTTTTCCTTGTTACTTGACTGTATGGATCGACTTTTGGCATGAGAACATCATAGAAAGGAGGTTTGGTTCGAAATAGGAAATTCTGCAGGTTACAGACCGCGCTTAGCGCCACCAGGAGCGCGCTAAGCGCCAAATTCTCTGACTTTTTGTGTTGCAGGTCGCGCTTAGCGCCACCCAGAGCATGCTAAGTGCCAAATCCACTGACTTCTTGTGCCAAGGACCGCGCTTAGCGCCACATACCAAGCTTAGCGCGACCTGGAACTGAAAATTTTCATTTTCTGACTTTTAAATGCAGAATATAATATGTTCTAACACTCTTAAACATTGTTTGAGATGCATCTGATGCAGGAGCTTGTGTTATAAATACATATGACACAATTTTTTGATGTTTTACGCTTGTATACCCACATATACATTCCTCTTGCTTGCTTTTTGGGTCTAACTTCCTTCTTGCAGGTGTTTTACATTCGTACACATGTGTGTACGTCTTATTGCTTGATTCTTCGGTTTTACCCCGTTTTTGCAGGTGTTTTGCGTTTGTATACCCACATATACATGCTTTTGTCTGCTTTTTGGGTCTAACTCCCTTCTTGTAGGTGTTTTGCGTTTGTACACCCACGTGTATATCCTATTTGCTTGCTTTTTGGGTCTAACTCCCTTATTACAGGTGTTTTACATTCGTACATATACGTGTACATCTTATTATTTGCTTCTTCGGTTTTACTCCGTTATTACATGTGTTTTGCGCTTGTATACCCACATATACATTCTATTTGTCTATTTTTTGAGGTCTAACTCCCTTCTTGTAGATATTTGGCACTTTTACACATGCATGTGCATTCTTTTTACCCTCTTTTTTTGTCTAACTCTATTCTTGCAGGTACCTTTGATTGGAATGTCTATACACATGTACCTTGGCTTGTGCGCATACGCGTACATTCTATTATCTGCTTGCATGGTTTTCTTGCAGGTACACCTTGATTGGAATGTGTATACACATGTTCCTTGGTTTGTGCGCATACGCGTATGTTCTATTGTCTGCTTGCGTGGTTTTTTTGCAGGTACGCTATGATCGGAATGTGTATACACATGTTCCATCACTTGTGTGCATGTGCGTGTATTCTATTGTTTGTTGGAATTTCTCCTCTCTTGTAGGTGTTATTACTTCGGATACGTATGGACGCGTATTCCGCTTGTTTTTGATACCTGGAGCGCTTCTCACCGATTTACTCTTATTGCGTGGCTGCAGTACTTGAAGTTTTCCGAATTATTTCTTTAGCTCTTAGTGCTCTTCGGATTTTATATTCGTTTGGTAGTTTCTACACCATTTATCGCATTCTCTTACAGCTTTCCTAGATATCATGAGAAGTAGGGCTGTACAACTATTTCTTTTGCCATGAGAAGTAGGAATAAAGATGCATGATGAGGCTTCCGTAGTTGGAGCATGGCACACGCGAATCGTGTTGCTCTTCCTTATAGAGTCAATAACAAAGTGGCCAGAGTTCCCTATTCTGACTCTCCACTCTTTCTTGGGGTTCACATTTATTGTAGAACTCACATCATTTGCTTTGTAGGTTACGCATACGCTTGTTTGACATTTGTTTGCGCATTGCATTGCTTGTGTGCTTCTGCCAAAGAACTTGATTGCTTCATCCCTTTGCATCCCTTGGTTTCACAACCAAGACGGATATAGGATAACTTTCCCTTAGGACCGCTCGGCTAGGATAGCTCTCGAGCCTAGACATTAGAATTTACTTCCTTTGCATGTTCACATAGGTAAAGATTCCCTTACATCCTCAACCATAGGTCTAATCCTTGCATGACAACATTAGGGCTAGTTTAGTCTCCCTTTTGTTTTGCTTGTTTATTTTTGCATCCTTGCATGTAATTAAAACTAAAACTTGCTTTCTTTTTCTTTTGAAAACAAAAACACTTAATAATGGTTTGAACTCCTTTCGCAAAGGTAAAAGCAACCAACCAAGACAAACTCTTTTCGCCTACGGGCGCATTTTCTTTTGTGTTTAAAACCTTTTTCACAAGTAAAAAACCCAAAACCCACCAAAACAAGTGAGCCGAACTACGACGCTCTGACTTTCCTATTGCACAAGGGAATACATAGGCATCTTGTCACGAGGCTCGATCGAGCACAACTTGTAAATACTTCCTTCTTTTCCCCTTGGTTTCTTTATTTCTCTTTTCTTTTGCATGCATTGTAGCGATTAAGCATAGATAGATATGACACACCCCTTAGCTAGAAAATAAAAGTGGACACTGTAGAGTACTACGGGAATGTGGGGTGTTAATCCATTCCCCTCGCGTAAAAAACTCCCTTACCTAGATCTCTCGGTCGTGAGACCGTCGTTTCTTCCCTCTCAAGTTTACTCGATGTTTTCCTTTCTCCTTCGTGAGATAAAAGACGTTCAATTGCGACTCCATTGATACACCCCTATCAGTCAGAAGTTTAGTTGGGTGGTTTCACCATCGAGTATTATTTCGGATAGAGATCTGAGGTTTACTTCGCATTTTTGGGAAGGTTTGTAAAGTACTTTGGGAATTAAGTTACGTTTGAGTTCGGCGTATCATCTGCAAACTGATGGTCAAACTGAAAGGACGATTCAATCATTGGAAGATCTTTATAGAGCTTTGTTTTAGAGCATGAAGGTGCTTGGGATAGTTATTTGCCTTTGATTGAGTTTACCTATAACAATAGTTTTCATTAGAGTATTAGAATGACTCTGTTTGAAGCTTTGTATGGAAGAAAGTGTAGGACGCCTTTATGTTGGTATGAATCTGGTGAGAGTGATGTGGTTGGACCTGAGATAGTTCAACAGACTACGAATAAGATTAAGATGATTCAAGAAAAGATGAAGATTGCCCAGAGTCATCAGAAGATTTATCATGATAAGAGAAGAAAAAATCTTAGATTTGAGAAAGGGGATCATGTATTTTTGCGAGTTACTCCCATGACTGGTGTTGGTAGAGCATTAAAGTCAAGGAAGTTGACTCCGCATTTTATTGGTCCGTATCAGATTGCTGAGAAAGTTGGTGAAGTAGCCTATCAAATTCATTTGCCTCTGTCACTTGCTAATTTGTATGATGTATTCCATGTATCGCAATTGAGGAAATATATAGCAGATATGCCTAATGTTGTGTCGCTAGATGATGTACAAGTTAGAGATAATTGGACGGTTGAGACTTTACCGATGCGTATTGAGGATTAAGAAGTTAAGCAACTTCGAGGTATGGAAATCGCTTTGGTGAAAGTGGTCTGGGGAGGTCATGCTAATGGTAATGTGACTTGGGAGCTTGAGAGTCAGATGAAAAATTTGTATCCTGAGTTGTTCGCTTGAAGTAATTTTCGAGGGCGGAAATATTTTAAGTGGGGGAGAGTTGTAACATCTCAATTTTTAATAGCTAATTATTCATTATTATTATTATATATTATATTATATGGTAACTAATTTATTTGGTAATTTAAAATGGAATTTGAATTATTTGAATATATATGTTATTTAAATAATTGAGTTTTATGAGTAGAATTGTGGTTATTTGGTTATTGGGCCTAAGTTTAAGAATGAAAGTAATAGGGAGGTGTTAAGTGTTAATCCCAATAAGAAAATCCTAGTTAGTAAAGGGTTAGAAGGAAATCATAATTAAAATTGTCATTTGGTGAAAGAAGAGGAAGAGGAAAAGAAGAGAAGAGAGGAGGAGAAGAACAGGAGAGAAGGTGAAACCCTAGGAAGTCAAATATTCAAGAGGTAAGGGGGAGAATCTTCATTATTTTGTATTTGCATGTTTTTGGATAGTGATTAGTAACATGCTATAGGATTGGGTATCTCAATTTCTAGGTTTTGATTACTCAAATATGATTTGGAATTTGAGGATTTTGATGAGAAAAATTAGAATTGATGATATGAATAGGTTTCCTATGATGTATACATGTGTTAGATGATGCTTAAATGGTGATAAATTAGCATTAGGATCTGTTTTGGGGGTGAATTTCGTAGGCTGGATGAACTGTCCGTAGTAGAATTTTTGCTGAAAGTGAGGCCGCTGAGCGGGATGGGATGAACGCAGAAAAATTATTTCTTTGTTTTAATAATTGTTTTGATGAGTTTTGGATTGTTTTTGGATGCGATTTCGATGAATACATGCTACTTGAATTAGTGTATGTATGTTATGTTTTAGATGGATTATTGAGAATAACATGTGTTGGCTTGAATACTATATGTTATTTGTGATGTGTGCTGATATTATATGCTATATGCATTGTTTGTTGTTGATGAAACACGATGTTGTGCAATTGGTGGACAACTCACATGAGTTGAATTATGGTGATATGCTTGAATAATTGAGGTTGGTGGATAATCTTAATTTGCATATGTTGCTTGATGAATTGGACATGAATACATGGTTGACCTTGAAAATTGAGGTGGTGAAACTTTGGGTTCACACTTGACTCAATTCTTGAATGAATAAGTAGCGGTGAAACTCTGGGTTCACATTTGGCTCGATTCTTGAATGGATAAGTAGTAGTGAAACGGTGGGTTCACAATAGTGGCTTTGGTCTTGTCCGAATCAGAAGCGTGGATTTGGTTCTAAGTTAATGAATCAGAAACGAGGAGAAAAAATTATTCTCAATAGTACCACATGCATATTGAGTCACATTGCATTGTTGTCTCATGAGTCATTGATGAATATGTATCGTGTGTATTGGAATTGTGATATTTGATTATATGAATAGTTGAACTAATTGGATTGGTGACATTTATGCTAATTGTGATAAATGTGAGTATGTTATACTTGAAATGTTTATATAATCATGTTATTTTGGAATATCACTTGAAGTGTGTGGAATTCGTGAATAGATGTTGTTTCTATATTGCTTCCAATTATATACTTTTGGATAATGATGTGAATTCTCACCCTTCTGTTGTGATGTTGCCTCTATGTGGGTAACGTGCAATTTCCGAGGATAGCGGTGCTTCGCATGAGACTAGTTGAGGAGTTTATCCATTTATTCCTTATACTAGGTAGTGAGTCATTGTTATGGTCATGTAACACGGGGATTATCTGGATTTTTACTTTTATGAGATATTTGTTATGTATTCTCATCTATGTGGGATTTGTATGTTGAGATACTTTGTTGATGTGGCCTTGGTGCCAATGTATGAATTCTTATGATTTGATTTATGTTATGAATTCATCTTTATTTCATCCAATGGTTATAGTATGTGATGTAATCATTGATAGTATCTGAGATATTAAATACTCCACTGTGAAATGCATGATTTGGTTTTAAAGCATCAGATTCAAATATGTATTATGATTATGACCAGTATATGTATTGTTTTAATTTCAAAGTAAATAAATATGTGACGCCCTCTTGATATGCATTCTATTTTACTTTGATTATGCAATATATTTATGTGGGAGATTAGAGGGTGTTACAGGAAACCTTACATTGAGACATTTTATTTCATGTCATTTACTTTATTCTTTAGGATAGTCTCTTCATCTCACCCCCACTTCTTCAATTTTCAAAACTTCTCCCTATTTTTCCAAAAAAAAAAATTCTTCAAACTTCAAACATTTTCTTAATAAACCTTGACCATGTAAAGTGATCCCAAAAATATTTTTTCTTAATAAATGCTAAAACACTTAAGTATATTCAAACTCTTTTTAAAACATCTAAAAAGGACAAACTGTAACACCTCAAATCTACCCATCGAATATTAATGAAAATCAGAGTGTAAAAATTCTTCATATATGAGATGCCACATTTTCTTTACACAAAAACAACATATATTTAATCACATTTATTTCATATACATGACACTTAAAACCTAGATGAAGCTGTAATAAATTAATTCAACTTTGTAATCAACTACAATTCACTTAATGTTGTTATTCGACTAAAACAACTTCCACAACAACACGATACTTCATAAATTCGACTTAAAGGTCAACAACTTAAGGTAACAACAAAAATTAATAAATAACAACTATCGTTCACCCCAGTGCTACGTATCAGAGCAAAAGACACCAACTTGAACTAGCAACGATAACAGCTACTAAGCCTCAGCTAATCTTCATGATTACCTGCAAGCAACCCACATAGAGGCAACATCACAACAAAAAGGGTAAGATATCGAATAATATAAACAAAAGTATGATAATTAATATATTAGATCAGAATTATACAAATTTCACCGCTTCGTGCAACAATCATACAACTACTAATAAACAACTTAATAGTAACAACAAGGAAATTTCAATCGATCAACCTGACAGTTAAATCAGCACAACTTAATAACAATAACAACTTATATCAAACAACAACTCACAACCACAACAACATAAGTCAGACAATAAAGAAACAATCAACAAACAACATAATAATAACAACAACTTCAATATGCAACTCAAATGCGACTCAACTATGCATATGCATGTGGTACCATTTAGAGCAGAACTCCCAACTTAAACATATGATAGTTTATCGAGGCATTTCAACAAGGCATAATCCTTCAACTTTCAACTTTTGCCATCAAGGCCAAGGCATAAGCCTTCAACTTTCAACATGGTGCCAACAAGGCCAAGGCATAAGCCTTCGTCGCTAATTTTGCCAATCTAGACTGTCGCAAAGTATGCAAATGTATGTGACTCAATGAATGCAACAATCACATACAACAACAAACATCGTCACAAAGGCATAAACCTATATCACACTGTATCAAAAATAGAGGTACTCAACGTCGCTTTAACACTGGTCATAGGCCTATCAACATATCAACAACAACATATAAACTGCAGCTCAACAACAACATAAAATATGCATCAATTGCAACAACTTAAATCAACATTGGTCGTCAGACCTACCACTCAATTATGTCTATAAATAAGGACAACTCAACTTATTCAGCTGTACCTGCAAATCAACATTGTCAACATCGCTTCAACAAAACAAACCAGCCACAAATCCCTATTAATATATACTAACTACCCCGACAATTTTCGGTTAATTCCTGATAACTAATTTTACCGCCTAATTTACTAATTCGGCACTGACTTTACTATTCTGCTATTACTACCAATTATCAACAAGTTTAAGCAAATTTTATTATATTGATATAATCAATTTCCCTGCATTCAAAATTATGCTGTCATTAAAATCCAGCTTTGTTGTTAAAATACTCGTCTCTGTTATCAAACCTGTTATCAACTAATTTTCTCCTAAACTGCAATCGATCATACTGATTTATACACTACTAATTAGTTATACTAAGCTACTAATCCAATTTATGTTATATCTTCAATTATTCCATTTTATCTGTACCTATACATCAACTAATATACAACAACTAATTATTATATGTCAAAGACCAGAAAAAGAAACAACACACAAGGCAAATATTCACGCACACAGAAAGAAAGTGAGACAGGGTGGGACGCCCACTCCAGGCTATGGGGCTTCCGCTGTTCTTCTTAGGGTGTCCGTCCTAGCTTTGCTGTTTCTTTTAAATTCATTCTTTATACCACTAGCTTACTTAAATTCTATGAAACTAAGCACGTGCAATCAGGAAAATGACAAGGTGGGGGCCCACCTCCAAAGCCATGGGGCGTCCGTCCCCCTAATATATACATGTATATATTTTTCTTCTTCTTTGTTTCATAAAGGGTTACTATGACTACTTAAAATCCTGCTAAAAACCAAATTACCATGTACATTGACGTAACAACACAAAAGTACAAGATATCACAAAATAGCAAGGTGGGGCGCCCACCCTCCTACATGGGGCATCCACCCTCCATTGGGTGTGGGACCCGCTTTTCTTCTTCCTTACAATGGGACGATTGTCCCTGATTCTTTCTTCTTTTTCTATCTATTTGTCTCACTTAATACAGTATCATACATCCTTATTTCTCCACCCAAATTTCTACCATTATTTTCCAGTTTCGATTCAATAATTCAAATCACATCCTATATCAACATGAGTTCTACAACAACACAATACCAACAACATCAATATGTACAATTTTTACTCAACACAATTTCATCAAATGCACTTAGAATTCATCGGAGTCAAACACTACAATTCAACACATCACAGTTAAAACTCATAAAATCCTAATCCCAATATCAATCATCATAATTCTGATTATAAAATTCGAACCCCACCCTTGTCTTAGATTAACGGTAGCTCGAATTTCCCAATCAAATTTTCGGAACTTCGCCGTAATTTCCAACTTTTGTTCTCTGCAACTGCCTTGATCAATTTTCCATGACTTCTTCTTTTTCTCTCTATCCGTACAACAAGTCCTCTTTTCTCTTCTCTTTTTTCCCCTCATGAAACCCTTACTTCTTCATCATCCCACGTAGTGTTGCCAAAAACCACAAACGTACTTCTCTTATAATTAAATATGTTTTATTATAAACCAACTAATAGTATTTCCTCCTAAACCCCTTAATTGGGCTTATTATTAGCACACTTTCAACTTTCTCCTTACCACTACACAACTAAATCCAATAAAATAGTCCAATTTAATAATACTACTTCTAATATTATTTTCTCCGACTAATCCGACTCATTATTCAACTATCAATTTAACCGCTCAACTAACATATTAATCCAATAATGCCTCTTATAATAATTCCAATAATTCCCAACTTCGACAAATTCCAACACATAAATCCTTAATAACTCATTTAACTAATTAAATGAATTTCCGGGCGTTACAACTCTCCCTCACATAGGATATTTTCATCCTCGAAAATTTATCCGACACAACGATCCTTAACTTCGCTTCTACATCCAACCTTCTGATTCCCAAGTCGTGTTTGGCAACACTTCGACTGCTACTTTTTCGATATAACAACAACTCAACATGGTTAAATCCAATACACATATGTTAATCTTCTAATAAACTTGCAACATAATCATCACTACTTCAACACTACCTTGGAACATCGACTTACACAATAGTAACAACTACCACTCGCTTATACTTGCCTATACAACATCACATCCTCATCTCCACAACATTCTCGATATAGCATCTATCACATTATTCACCATCAAGATAGCAAGATACATCTATACCATCCAATACGATTTGGTCCACTATCAATAAGAGATTAAGGGTGATCAGTTCCTCAATTTTTCAATAGATAGTCGACAACCATAATGGAGTATAAACTATCATTACCAAACTATAATAGTGTTCTTTTAGAACTTGTACTCATCTCTTCGCATTTCTGAATCTGCTTCGCGCTTCAAACATTCCAAATACTTCAACAACAAGAATCCCGCAACTAGATCTATAGCAATCCGTCACATAATCATTGTCCCTACGTCCATATCCTCTGCAAGGCTACTTAAACAACAACGTCACAGTTCACCAACAACGCTGAAGACAATAACTTACTAAATTCCATCTTATAACAATTATTCTTTTCCAAGACGCTCCAACTTGTTAAACAACTAGAATCTTAAATCCATGTTACCTTTGAATTCGAGAAACAACAAAGCTCCAACAACGCTTGTATTGTAGCCATCATCAGTATACAAAACCAATATCTCACAACTGAAACATGTCCGAGAAGCACAACTTCTCCCCCACTTAGATTCAACTCAATTCCTGCATACAACTGATTAGAAAAACAACAAGTATCGACAGTGTTACACACACTTATCGCGTACAGAGGAATAAACAACGTTAGATGACACTGACCGGACATACCGACTTGCTCTGATACCACTAATGTAACACCCCAAATCTACCCATCGAATATTAATGAAAATCAGAGTGCTTAAATTCTTCATACATAGGATGCCACATTTTCTTCACACAAAAACAACATATATTTAATCACATTTATTTCAGATACATAACACTTAAAACCTGGATGAACCTGTAATAAATTAATTCAACTTTTTAATCAACTACAATTCACTTAATATTGTTATTCGACTAAAAAAACTTCCACAACAGCACGATACTTCATAAATTCGACTTAAAGGTCAACAACTTAAAGTACGTTGATCTCCCCCGAGTGCTAAGTATCAGAGCAAAAGACGCCAACTCGAACTAACAACGGTAACAGCTACTAAGCCTCTTCCAATTTTTTTGCAAACAACCTGGTGTTACCGTAACACATGTTTTCTTGAGGTTCCTATGAGTATCATAAATGTGAGGTGTGTTAATACCTTCCCCTTGCATAACCAACCCCCATATCCAGATCTCTCTTTTGCTTTATTTTTGAATTGGGTTTTATCGGTATTTTCCCTTTCCTTTGGAATCAATAAAGTTCAGTGGCAATTCTTATTTTTTCCAAGTTAAGTTGATTAATTGCTTAATCTCAATTTTTCTCACCAGAACACTTATTCATTGAATTTTTTTGTTATACTAAATGGACATCAATATTTATTTCTTGAATGGATTCATAAATGAATAATTCTATGTCAATAATCCTCTGGGTATTGAAAACTTCAAGAATCTTTCACATGTGTACAAGTTGAGAAAAACTATTTATGGCTTGAAGGAAGCATCAAGGACTTGGTATGATTGATTCAACATTGTTCACCAAGAAGATCAAAGATCATATGTTACTTTTTCAAATCTATGTTGAAGACATCATATTTCGATCAACAAAAAAGGACTTATGTGAAGAATATTCAAAGATGATGCAAAGAGAATTTGAGATGTATGTGATGGGAAAACTAAACTATTATCTTAGTCTTCAAATCAAGCAATCAAAGAATGGTATATTTTTCAATTTATCCAAGTATTGCAAAATAACTCGTGAAGAAATTTGATATTGAAAATTATGAAGAGATGCTACTCCAATGATTTCAAGAACTTATGTTGATCAAGATGAATCTAATGTTCCCATTGATATCACAAAGTATCGAGGTATGGTCAATTTGTTTATTATATTTAACTCCTAGTCACCGGGACATTATGTTTAGTGTTTGTCTTGGTGCTTGATATTAACCATGTCCAAAGGATTCTCACATTTATTTGGTAAAAAAGATCGTGAAAAATAGTGTATGGTTTAGTTGGTTACTCTAACTCGGATTATGCAAGTTATAAAACGGATAGAAAAAGTAAAAGTGGTACATGCCACATCCTAGGTAATGCAATGGTTTTTTGGTCATTTAAAAAGCGGGCTTTTGTTGCTCTTAGTTATGCAAAAGCAGAATATATTGAAGCCGAAAGTTATTGTGCTCAAACCCCATGACTAAAGCTACAACTTGGTGATTATAGACTAATTCTAGAATGCATTCCACTCAGACGTGACAACACAAGTGCAATCAACTTGTCAAAGAATTCAGTTATGCATTCTCAAACTAAGCACATAGATATCTGACATCATTTCCTACGAGATCATATACTTAAAGAAGATGTTGAAGTGACATTTACGAACATGCATGATCAATTAGCGGATATCTTCACGAAATCACTAGCAAAGGATCCATTCTACAAGATAAGAAAAAAGTTTGGAATCTTGGATGAGAGTGATTTATAGAAGATCACTTACTCATCACCAACATATGCCATGAAAGTTATCTCTCATGGTTCTTCAAAAACTAGCAAGGTACTTGTTATTCATCTATAGGCTTGACCCATAGGTTAGTCAAGTGAGGCCTTTACCTAGGGCCTCAATTTTTTTTTACTTATACATATATCATTTCGTTAATTAATTACTCTACACTTGTATCGTTATTATACTGTTGCAAATAAGAAGCTAGATAAACACTTTGTTATGTACATTGCACCTCAACGCTTGCACCAACTTTTAATGCAATAATGTTATTCATTAATACCAATTCAAAACAAATTTACTATATGCACGCTCTTATCCTGTTGTTTCTTTTTCTTTCTCTACTTTCATCCAATCACTTTCACCTTAGTTGTCTCTCTCATCTCTCATTCTAATTTTGCAAAGAAAAAAGTTAAATATTATAAAAGAAAAATTGTAAAGAAAGAGGACAAAAAGAAGAACAAAGCTAAAATTAAAGAAGCATTAAAAAGAACATATTTTATTTATTTGATATTTCATCGTCTAATTTTTATTTTTAATAATTTTATTTATTTTAATTTTATTGTTGGTGAATTTTAATTCTCTTATATTGGTGCGTACATTAAAATATTTATTATTTTAATTTAGAATAGAAGGATGTCAATTCGAAAATTTGATTTAAGAAGTTCAAAATTGAAGAAAAAAAGAATTGAATCTTTAATTAAATCACAACAATGAACTTAAGATAAATTTATCAACAAAAAAATTAAACAATTTGAAGAACTTGACAATATAGATGAAATTAACAATTTCGACAATGATAAAAATACAAATAGTAATTTATTAATAGAAGAATTTGATAATGTAAACACCAATAAAAATATACGCAATCCAAATTAATTGATAAGTATTAGTACCCTTTTTCATCAGAAGGTCTTTTTACAATATCATACTACTTTCTAAAATATAATAAATGATCATATGAATATTAGGTCAATACATAAATAGAAGGCAAGCGGGCCACAAGCCGCGCCACTACTCCTTTTTGAATCGCAAAACCAATTATCTTAAAAACTATATCCATAGACTTATAAATACAACATTGCTATTCATAAGCCTTTGAACTCTCTGTAAAAGATCAACTGCATCTGGTGCTAGAAAGCCAAAGGTGTCAAAGACAAATGGTATAGCAACATGTTGATTTTCAGAACACATTTTCTCATGTTTAACCACTTTACTGGAAGCAGCTTTGAGAGCTGCTTGTCCGCAGTAAAACCATCATCCCTCAAACCCACCAATGGAGAAACTCGTCAAGTCCACACAAGCATATTTCCCTCCTACCCACCTGTACACCAAAACATCAGTTGGCCTAAGTGTCGATCTCCCCTCAAGTGGGTCAGTCAAAAAATCCAACGGGGCCTCTTTCTTCACAGATATTTTGACACATCGGAATATATCAAACAAGACATCCCTAACAAATTCATGCCGATATTTAAAACCTGGAAGCTCCTTACAATGAATCGTGTGTTCCCTAAATGTATCCAAATATGCCTTACGACAAACAGAGCAAACCCCATCAATAGGAAATAAAGGAATCATAAGGCGATATCTTAGGATAGTACGATACTCCACCGGTGACATATGTTGACCTAACTCATCAATGGGAATAACAAAGAGAAAGTCTTGAGCATGAGCGACTTGCAAACAACCAAAAAATGCCTTCTGCCTAGTGGTCATGTCAAACTTCACATCCATGTCCTTAACAATTTTACTAAAAGGGCACTTGCCAAAACATGTTGTGCTTTAGGAGGAACGGTGTCCTTACCAATAAAATTGCTAAGGTCAAAATTTGGAATCGCAACACTGACCATCCAAAGCTCTGTCGAAATTTGAGCCCATGCCATACACTCCACTATGCCTCAATATATGATCCTGCAACACTCAAGATTGAACTATAGAAGCCATAAAAACGTATGAGGAAGCCTCTATCACCGAGTACAAAATTTTCAGAAGAAAAAGATCCTTTAAAATATAAGAAAATTCTAAGGATGAATCCCCAAGACACGCTAAAAGAAATTTATTATATAAATAAAATCAAATTATAATAATTTAATAAATAATTTTTCATCTCAAAAAATTCATAAAATAAAATTTTAAAAAAAAATTATTTTAAATTTAAAAGGTCTCATTTTAAGATCCGCCTCAAACCTCATTGTATCTTGGACCGGCCTCTTTCATGTACTCTTTGGTGAATTCACAATTCCATTTGTTAACTAGAATAAAATTATGATTATGCATATATGTTGTATGATTATGTGTTATTGTTTGATTTAAATAAATGTGTGTTAAAAATATATGTTTTGTCATTATATATCAAGTTTATATTTTATTGCATATGCTATTCATGCCAAAAATCTGGAGAAATTTTAAGTTTTTATAGTGTGCAATCAATTGCATGGTTAGAGCAATCGATTGGCACCTCAAATTTTTCCAAATTTTAGAAATAGGGGGTTAGCAACAATAGGTTGTATGGTCAAGAAAATTGATTGCCTCTACACACTTTTTGAATTTCTGTCAAAACTCACACACAACACTAGCACATCTATACCCATATAATCATTGGGACGAATGTTTAGAGTCACAAATCTCACTTCCAAGATGTGTGAAATTTGCTAAAATTATTAGTAATTAGTTTTTCCTTTTCAGACTTTCAGCTCTCTTTATTCTAAAAAAAGTGTATCCATATAATGAATGTATGTTTGGAGTCACAAATTATAACCGTTAATTTTTATAGAAATTTCACTATTTTTTAAGAGATTTTTTAGCCCATCTAACGTGAAAAATTAAACTATGTGTAATTTTTATAATACGCTTTCTAAAATCAAAAATATATTTTTAATATTTTTTTTAAGTTATATATATATAAAATCAAAAATATATTTTTGATACAAATGAATATATTTTTTATCACAATTTACAAACCACATTAAATTCATGCACCAATGTCATCATGTTCTATCAAATGAAACAGACCAAACCACATTAAATTTAATCTCATCGTTACCAATGTTATCTTAGTCTATTCTGCATTCAATTAATACTCCCTACAAAGTTTTGAATATTGTGCTGTGTGATTCTGCGATAAAAAGAAGATTATTTTATTTTACATGTGAGGAACATACGTCATACTCCATTTCGATATTAGAAATATATTTATGAAAAAAAATTACTCTAAAATATGATGAATCTCAAAACAAATAAATTATTGGCGGGTAAAGATGCAAACCAAAATATATTTTTGATTTTTAAGAATATTTTAAAAATCTCGCATTAAGTATAAGAAAAACATAAAGTGAATTAAGAATTTTTTTTTAAATCACCTATAAAATATATTTTTTTAAACTGACAGTATATTAACTTTAAACTCTTATATATTTACTTGTATCCTATAGATATCTATAGATATTTAAGTATGTATACAATAATAAATACGTAAAAGTTTATTAATAATATATTTTTAAATATTTGATAAATAATATTTTTATATAATAATATAAATATATATATATATATATATATATATATATATATATATATATATATATATATATATATATATATATATATATATATATATATATATATATATATATATATATATATATATATATATATATATATATATATATATATATATATATATATATATATATATATATATATATATATATATATATATATATATATATATATATATATATATATATATATATATTGTGTGCCATACAAAACCTACAAAATATAATTTCAATTACCATTTTTACAGTTTGCAGCCAAATATGACTTTAATTGTCATTTCTATAATTTATGGCCGAATATGAGTTGAATTGCCATTTCTACAAATTGAAGATGATGGTCAATTTGTGGCATCTTGTTACTAATATGTATAAAAAGAGGTGACGTAGACAAATTAGAAAATTGGAGATGCAATGTTGAAAGTTTCACCACCCCATTTTGGATGTAAAATTTCGCAATTTAAAATTATAAAATAAAATAAAAATAAAGATCAATTTAGAATAGTTTTAATCTTTGATGAAGCAGACAAAACAAACATCAGAAAGAATAAATAAACCATGAGAACACTAGCATACTGAGTAACACAGGAACATCACATACTTAAACCTTTATATACGCTAAAATTGACACCTTTTTCACATCAGATTTCTACTATGAACATGAACTTATTCAACTATGAGAGAACGACCTCAGGCTCTATCGACGGTGGTTTCTGCAACCTTCTCCTCATCATGAAATCTATCATAATTAGTGACTTCAGCACTCTTGAATGGCCGCGCGCCCAAGACTTGAAGTAAGTCATCTTGGTGAAGTACTTCTTTTTCCAGCAGCAACTCTGCTATTTCAGCTACTTTCTCCTTGTGTTCCTCTATAAGTTTTATTGTGCGTTCACATGCCTTGTCCACCCATTCTTGCACTTCAGAATCAATTATTGCACCCATTTTGCTGCTGTATGGTTTAGACATCTCATATGAGTCCTCTTTTTGAGGGAAAGAAAGGAGGCCCACTTTTTCACTGAAACCATAGACGGCTACTTGAGCATATGTCATCTTGGTGACTTTCTCCAAGTCATCTTGTGCTCCCGTAGAGATTGTCCCTATAAGAACCTTTTCAGCTGCCCTGCCACCAAGCGCCATACAAGTCCTATCGTAAAACTGCTCCTTTGTCATGAGAAGGTTCTCATTTGGAACATACTGAGCAAACCCAAGAGCCGCTGTTCCGCGAGGAATAATACTTACTTTCAACAATGGCTCAGTATGTTCCAAGAACCAACCTGCTTCATGGTAAGCAACAGTGCGCCTTTGCAGCTTACTTATTACCTTGTTCTTCTTCTCCAAGCCACCAATGACCCTATCAATAGCTGCCTCGAAATGATTCATTGTGACATGTGATTCTTCAGTCCTTGCAGCAACCAGAGCCGCTTCATTGCAAACATTAGCAATGTCTGCTCCAACAAATCCTGGAGTAAGGGATGCAAGCCTTTGTGAATAATATAAAGGTTTGTGGTCAAGTTTGATCCTTTCCAAGTAAATCTGAAATATTTGGTCACGGCCCTTGATGTCGGGTTTATCAACTGTTATATGGCGATTAAAACGGCCGGGCCTAAGCAAGGCTTTGTCTAATACGTCAACTCTATTTGTACCTGCCATAACAACAACTCCAGCAGTGGTTCCAAAGCCATCCATCTCCACCAACAA
Source organism: Vicia sativa (assembly GCA_021764765.1). Classification (NCBI taxonomy): domain Eukaryota; kingdom Viridiplantae; phylum Streptophyta; class Magnoliopsida; order Fabales; family Fabaceae; genus Vicia; species Vicia sativa. The sequence continues at coordinate 2,381,012 of CM038795.1, forward strand.
TTGATTTAAAGTATTTTCGAGCTCGCTCTCCCCACTTGAACCCCTTGACCGACCAATTGCATCAATCTCATCAATAAATATTATACTAGGAGCACACTTTCTGGCTTCATTAAACAACTTTCTCACCCTAGATGCTCCAACACCAACATACATTTCCACGAAATCTGAACCAGATATTGAAAGAAACGCCACATCAGACTCCCCAGCAGTTGCTTTAGCTAAAAGGGTTTTCCCTGTGCCCGGAGGACCCACCAGAAGAGCCCCTTTTGGAATTTTGGCACCAAGCTCTTGATATTTCTTAGGATTCTTAAGAAAGTGCACAAATTCCATAATTTCTTGCTTTGCCTCGTCACAGCCAGCAACATCTTTAAAGTATACCTTAAAAAAAATGAATTCAAAATAAGAAAAGCATTCGCATAATGGAAAAGGCAATGCTGTTAAATAAACAAATTAGTTAGCCATTACCAACCTTGTTTTTGTCATTCTTGTCTCTTTTGATAACATGTCCTTGATCCATGTTAAGTAATCCACTAATACCCTCACGATGAATGACAGCATCTATAATTCTCTTACTTGTGTAATATCAACAGCTTCACCAAAGCTTTTATTGTTTCTAGCTCTCCACAATTCATATATTATTTCAGCCCGCAGCCATTTTAAGGACAGCAACCCGCATTCCTTTATCTTTCGTTTGTTGGATTAACCAGCTAATCTCTTCATTCCAATTTCCAAGAGTATGTACAAGTAACATCCAGTTTAGAATTTCCATCCAGATATGCTTCATGGTTTCACATTCAAAGAATAAATGTTTGTGCGATTCTTCTTTTGAACAGAAACAACAGGGTGAGTTTTCGATCATACCAAATTTGAGCAATCTATCTTTTGTCGCCAGTCTTTCATTACAAGCTAACCAAAAAATAAATTGAGCTCTTGGTCTTGCCATATTACCGTACAATAGGTTTTTCCATCTTACCTTGGGACCATGATTTTGCAGAATCATATATATCTCACTCATATTAAAACTTTTTCCAGGATCTGTAATTCTCGCAATATCCTCTCGTTGGTCAAGCACTCCCTTCATAATCCAAGAATCGTTATTGTAATTAATTGTATATTTTGACAATCATTTGTACGCATAAAACAAGGTCATAATCATATTGTACTATAAAAAATATAAAAGTTTCTAAATCAAAAGAAGAATATGCTTGGGGTCTGTTTAATAAAAATAACGGTTGACTGATAAGCTAGCTGATAGTTTATAGTTTATGGTTGATAGCTGAGACTGAAGACTGATGAGTTAATTGAAGTATTTGGTAATATTAACGGTTCAACTAACTTATAAATATAAACTGACATAAAAATATTTTATATGTAATTATTTATTTTAAATTAAAATAAATTATTGAGTACAAAATTGAATTTTTATTAAAATAATAAGGATAAAAAAGGAAGAAAAATAATAAGCTATAAACTATAAGCTAAAACGCTATTTGAACAAGGTCTGAAAATAAAGTATAAGTTAGCAAAATAAAATATAAGCTCATGATCAAAAGACTGTTACCAAACATGTTTAAAATATCATATGAGATTATAAGCTATAAGTCATAAGTTCAAAAATGTGATTTACTAAACAGACTCATAAAATAATTCTATTATATATTTCTTTGTTTATTTTATTTTTTATTGATGTTTTTGGTTTTTAAATTGCATCATCAATTATTTTGATGAAGAGTCACTCTGTTAGAAATGAAAATTTAATTGTTGCAGCACTTCCCATATCCTCGATGATCTAATTGCAGCAACAAAATATAATAATACCTTTTATACTGTGGTACAGTATGATGTGGTACAGTATGAGTTGACAAATAATTAAATCCCGTATATAAATATTATTTTAAATATATATATATATATATATATATATATATATATATATATATATATATATATATTAAAGAAAGTTTTATTAATTCAAAAACGTGCGATCGTACAGATTCAACCCCTTAATTAATTACGTATATTTAAAACATAATTTTATAATTTCTTTAAATTATCATAATCATTCGTTAATATAATTTTATATTAATTATCATAATCGCTCATTAATATTTAATTCTATAACCTCAATATTATGAGTTACACTTAAAAGATTTTTTTCCGTTTAATAATACATAGTTCTACTTTAAAAAGTTTTAGGGTCTGTTTAGTAAAAATAATGGTTGACTGATAAGCTAGCTGCTAGCTTATAACTTATAGTTGATGACTGATGATTGATAATTTATAGCTGATGGTTGAGACTGGTGGTTGATAAGCTAATTAAAGTATTTAGTAACATTAACGGTTCAACTAACTTATAAATGTAAAATGACATAAAAAATATCTAATACATAATTATTTTATTTTAAATTAAAATAAAATAAATTATTGAGGATGAAGTGAGTTTTTGTTAAAATAATAAGGATAAAAAAGAAATTAAAAACAAAAAGCATAAGCTATAAGCTAAAACGCTATTTAAAATAGCGTCTGAAAAATTAGCTATAAACTAATAAAATAAACTATATGTTCGTGATCAAAAGACCGTTATCAAACAGATCTAAAATATCATATGAGCTTATAAACTATAAGACATAAAACTCTAAAATTTGTCTTATCAAACATATTCCTAGTCTCATATTGATTCAATAATATGTATTCTCTACCAAGATAAATATCAAGGACAATCCAACAAATATCGACGTCTATGAAAATTTTTACAACGTATAAAAAATAAATTATTATGACAATAATATTTAAAATTAAAAAATTGAGTATTTCAAAATACTAAATTATTTGTCATAATAAATTTCATTTAATAGTTATCTTTAATTGATAATAGTTATCTTTAATTGATAATAAATTTAATCCTTACTGGAATATTATTGGTATTAAATAACATTTTATTAATTTAAATTTTGATACAAATAATGAAAAGAATATTAGTCTATCAGAACTATTAGAAAACTTCAAATATATTACTACCTTCGTTCCTTTTTAATTGTTATTTTTTAAGTGTTTACACATATCAAGACACTATCCACAGTCTACACATGTTTATTGCGCAAGACATATCGTTCAAAATTTCATGCGCGAGCTCAAAGATAAGAGTCTTTGGAAAACAGTTATGAACGCAGCGTACGCACTAACACAACCATGTTTTAATTATTATCGCAGCCAGACCATAATGGAAAATTCAGATGCACGTGCGTGGGTTGATAATCTGCAAGTGGAAAGGTGGATACGGTCATACGACAATTGAGTGCGTTGGGGCCACATGACAATAAATCTAGTCAAATCAATGAACGACGTCTTCAAAAGAATAAGAGCACTCCCAATAACTATTTTGGTGAGTACAACATATTTTAGGATGGCCTCGTTGTTTGTAGAGAGAGGTGAAAAGTGGAATGCAGTGGTACAATCAAGACAACTGTGGAGTGAAAGCTGCATGAAATTTATTAAGACCGAAAGTGCCAAATCTGGCACTCATCTTGTTACAATATTCGACCGACATAACCATAACTTCATTGTCAAAGAGACAATCGACCACAATGAGGGTTTGACTAGACAAGAGTACAAGGTTAAACTACCATCTCGTTGGTGCGACTGTAGAAAGTTTCAAGCCTTTCGAATGCCCTACTCTCATGTCATTGCGGCGTGTGCACATATTCATCAAGATGCACTACTACTTCTTTCTCCCATTTACAAGTCTGAGACCTTACTCAACGTATACAACAATGCCTTTGAACCGGTAGCAAAGCCAGATTATTGGTCTGCGTACAAAGGGGAAGTAGTTTGGCATAACAGTCAAATGCGGAGAAATAGAAAGGGTCGTCCCAAAAGCAAACACATAACAACTGAAATGGACGATCTTGACAAACTAGAAAGAAAGTGTGGTCTGTGTTGTCAAGTCGGACATAATCAAAAAAATTGTCCCCAACGTGCTACAAGCTCGACATCTTGAAATTTGTATGGAATTTAGCTGTACTTTTTAATATTATAACAAAACTTCTTCTTTTCATTAATAACATTTCTTACAAACATCAATACGCAGACAACAAAATAAAAACTAAATGATTAAAACAACAACAGAATCAACATGAAACTTAAAACAACATGAAAATATAGCATCAAAAACAAAAAAATTAATTTATGACACTACAACCGTCAAAACAATTTCATCGGAACCAAGAGGAGGCGCCGAATGGGGTGGCACCTACATGTATTTTTTCAATGCAGGAGCCATCTCAGATGGCGCCTAAGTGTTAATGTCTCCTGAAACTTGGTTATTTGCATAAATTTTTTCAAAACATGGTTGTTTGCATTTTTTTTAATACTTGGTTATTGCCAAAAGAAATTCCCTTACCTCATCTCCATTCACAATACATTAAAAATTCAAATAATCTCAACAACCAATAAGATTTTGCAAAATATTGTATGTGACTCTCACTCCCCCTCATTCAACATGTTGAATTTTTTCAACACCAATTAATCGATATCATATTCAACACCTCATTTGACATATCATCATAAGGATTCAACTATTGAATAAATTACACAACACGTCCAATAGTGATCGGAGCCTAGCATGATTGGTAAACAAAAATCTCCATTTTTCTTGATGTTTCTCACAATAACTATTCTATTGCACCAAATCCCTGCGATTCATAATTCTCGTTTGACCCACATGTTGTTGCTTTTGACTGTAAGTTCCAAAGCAATTACTTCAAAAAACACGTTAATTAATTAATATTAATAATTAATTACGTAAACAAAATTAAAAATAAATAGGTTATTTCAAAACGAGAAAACTTAGATAGAATTCTTTAGGTGTGACTTATACTATTTTTCAATGAAAATATGAAAAATGTACTTAAATATCTTTTAGGAAGTAAAAATAGAATTGTACATGTATAGGAGGAACTTATACACTTGTCATATTTTTATTAGAAAATAGTATAAACTTCACCTAAAAAATTGTATCTAAGTTTTTTCCATTTCAAAAACCCTCCAAAATCTCTAATAATTAATATTTATAATTAATTAATTAAGTTAAAAAACAATTAATTAATTATGTAAGTAAGTAAAAAAATTAAAAATTAGATAACCACGGATAAACCACCTATAATTACTAAAACTCTAATAAATCAATTGAATAAAAAAATTAATTGATAATATTTCTATCTCCACTAACCAATTAACTAATTCATAACTCTTAAAATAAAAATTAATGTTCTAGTTAGTCACAACAACTCTTGGATTATCAAGAGTTGTGAGTGCAACTCCATCATTAGATATTTTATGTGACGTCAAAATAAAAGAAAAACTTAGCATTTTTATGTATTGGATGATATATCTATGTCATTTGATGCACCCTTGCATTAATTGTCTTAAAACATGAAAAATTGTTTTCTGCACAAAAGATAATAGCATGTGTCGACACATTCGCTTTTCAGGTCGATACATGTATTGCATTATTAAAGGATGTAGCCTCTATCTTGCATAGGTTAGCACATAGTTTGTTTAAGGTTGACACATGATGAAAAATAATAATATGTGTTGGCAGTACAATTGTCCGACAAATGTGCTGCATTATTAAAGCATGTAGCTTATGTTTTGCATGTGTGATCACATGACTCATTTCAGGTCGGCACATGCTGAAGTTTTAAGTCTATGTCCTGGCACATCCGTGTTTCAGACCGACATATCTTGTTACTTAAGTCAAATTTTCTCAAAAGAAAAATAGTTGGTATGATAACAAAAGGATAACTAGGAATCTAACTCCATAGGTTTAAACCTACTTTCCTAAAAATATCCTACCTGAACCTAAGCCACGATACATCTGAAAAATACCTCAAGTATGTATGTTTTGATTACTTTGATGAATTTTGTTAGAACATGATCAAACTGAGTATCAATAGTTTTGCATATTGATTGAGAGATCACCCTGTCAAATGAGTGAATTATAGTGAGATGAGAGACATGTTGAGTACTTTACAAGGTTGAGGATGTTTTCTTATTTTTCCGGATTGTAGTGAGAAGTTAGAATGGTGATCAGGTAAAAAAAATTATATGGTGATGTTCAATTATTATTGTTGTAGTTTGTGTTTCTGTTTAGAATTTTCAGTTGTAGACAAGTTACTTGAGGACAAGCAACATATTAAGTTTGGGGTTGCAGGCAAGTTCTGGGCAAATTTTGACGCGATCTTACTATTTTTAAAGGTTTAAAAGGGGAGATTTTGCACTCTTTAGAGGGTTCTGCGATTTTATATTGCAAATGACGATTTACAACACTAGAAGTCACATTTCTAGCGCATTTGAAGCCATTGGAGGCCAGTTCTTCAAGAGATATCTTATGCAAAATATTTCTTATTATTTGGTATTATAATTTAGTTATTACGAGTAGCTAAGTTTCTCTAGGTTAGGTTTCGTATGATGAGTCTATTTTAATATTGTTGGAATTTAATATAAAACCTTACATCTTTCGCATTATTGACATAACAACTTTATTTTTTTTTCAAAATTAAAACTCAAAAACCCCCCATCAGGGCTGGTCTCGGCTTTTTAGAGGCCCAAGACAAAAACAAACGACCTTTAACAATTTTTTTTATTTCCCTCAAAAATAAAAACGAATCTTCAAAGACAAGATCAAAACTATGAAGTCTTGATTATTTCTAATTGCAAAAAAAAATTCAATACAGATAAAAAATCACATGCAAAAATCATCATCTCAGATAAATGAAAGTGATATTTTCTCTTAATTCAATTACATAAAAAGAAAGTCAGACTAAGAAATGTAAGATTATATTTACACCGTATCATAACCCTAATACACGAGATTATTTGAATGATAAGAAATGTATTCCTATAATCAAAAAAATAATAAATCAAAGCATAATTGACAATAAATTTGATTTCACCATAAAAATTTAAAAATAAAGTATTCAATTATATGATAAACGTTTGCTCTGGCTCAGGACCGACACTCCCCTCCATTAGTTACTTTTTTAACATTGCACAATATTGTCTGGTTAAATAACAGTCCTTGTGGATATAATATCTTTTTATTATTCTGATATTATCGCTACACTTGCCGAGAAGCCATCATTGATCCTAGAGAGAGATGTGTAAGTTGTAAGATTTAGGTCTCCAATGCTTTGTTGTGAGTCGTGAGAGACTTAACCATAATTGTTAGCTACCCAAAGATCTCACTGCTAAGTAGACTTTGTTCTCTAAGCTCTATTTTTTTGGAGATATTGTGTCGCCACAAAACTCTTCATTATAGATTTCAAGTTAGAGCGAGCTTGTGTCACAATAAAGTTCTCCATTAAAATTTTAAGATTGAATTGCTGAAAATTTTGTGGTTCTTCAATATAATTGGGGTGATTATTTTAAATAAAATTTAGGTGATCGCCCCACACAAGATTATAGACATTGAATTATGGACTTCCTAAATCATTATTCTAACTTTCCATCTCGTGAGCAGATCCTTAAAATTAGAATCATTTTGAAAAGAGATACTTTAAACAAAAACAATAAAATTTTAATATCACAAAATCTCTCCAACGGCGTCGCCAAAAATTTAATGTGTGTGAACCACAAGTGTGTAGTTGTGTCATATAGATAAAATTAACGTATAAATATTTAATAATTTAAAATTTAGTACTTAAACTATAAATTATTTAAATTAAATTTTCTTTAATAAATTAATAGCATAATTAAAGTATATGCTAATTCTTCTTTTTGTACCAAAAAAAAGTATATGCAATAAATTTTCAATATTCTTATGGGAGTATACAAATGAAAAGAAAAAAAAAGTTAAAGTTATAAATATTTAGCGCACAAGATTAAAACTTTCAAAAAAGATTATTAGTTGTGGATGGTTCTAGAAGGTTCCCTATCATGACTTGATTAAATCTTGTTTCATTCCTTTATATTGAGATATCTTCTTGACTTCACAAACAACACCCTTCACATTCCTTCTGCTAACAAACCTCACAAAACTCTCTCATGGATTCTCTTCTTCCTCTTCGATCATCATCCTCCTCCATTTCCACTTCTTCTTCTTCTCAACCTAACCATACTTTGGTTTCTTTCCCTTTCATGCTAACCATCAAAAACCTGCTAGCTTCAAAGATGGTTTCTAATGAAAACATGCAAGAGTTCTGTTACTTGCAAAATGGAGGAGGGTTAGAAGTCGCCTGTTATTTTCTAGCTCCACTAGCTTCCAACCCAACCTTTCTTTCTGCTATCTTTGCCTTGTTTCTCACACAATCCACCAAACTTTTCTTGAATTTCTTTGACAAGAAGCAATGGAATTTCAGAATCGTGTTTGCTTCTCAAGGAATGCCTTCTACTCGCTCCGCACTGTCTTCTGCTCTCACCACTTCTGTTGCTATCTCTCATGGTGTCGCTCATCCACTCTTTCCCGTATCTTTGGGACTCAGTCTCATTGTCATGTGTGATGCTGTTGTTGTTACAAGACGCGTCGGCTACCAAGTTGCGGTATGTATGCTATTCTTGAACTCAATCTTTGTTAGTTTGTAATCAACCGCATATCTTTTGAGGTCAAAATTGTGTGTGGTGACAGGTGGTTAATAGGATTCTTGATGAAATGTTTGGAGTAGGGAGTCCAGTTCTTACAGAGAGGCTAGAAGATGATCTTGGTGACACCCTTCCTCAACTCTTTACTGGTGCACTGCTTGGTTCTACAGTTGCTGTTTTATGCTATCTTGGCTTCATGATGCTGCGTTAGGTGCAATACTTTGCTCTTATTAATGTCACTGATAGTCATTTTTCTTTATCAAACCGTGTTCAATATTTTGATTACTCAACAAATATTATGATTGTGTTTGGGGCTTTTGAAGCTATGTTTCTTCATTGACGGGTTTTCCTTGAACACAGGTGCATCTTGGTTCATTGTGGGTGACATGTTTCAAGGCCATCCAATTGGTGAAAAAGAGCTAAAGGAACATCTTGTTGGTGCTCTGCTTGGTTGTTTAGTAGCCATTTTATTCTGTCTAGCTTTCATAATTCTGCCTTAGGTGATTCTGTTTTTGTTGATAGCAACTTAATAAGTGCTTCTAGAACAAATTCTTCCCTACATGAGAACAATGTAACTGAATAGATTCTTGTTTGTCTATTATACTCTCTTGTTGTTTAATGCTTATAACTCATATGGCTAAAATGAATAGATTCTTGTTTGTCTATCACAGTTTTTAATAACTCATTCATTCCATAATTCTACTTGTTTGATCATCAAATTAGCTAAGTAAGCATCCCATAGCTCTATATGAATCCTTAATGGACTAAAGATCACATAATATAATTACCCCTATATGAATCCTTAATGGAAATCAAACCTCAAATAATTACTAGAATTCCTAATAACTAGTGGATTTATTAAGAATGTAGTACTTCATCCAAGGTTTTAGAGAAACTAAAACTCTAATGAGAGAGATGTAGTTAAAACACCATAACAATATAATGAGGAATATAATATTGGGTTGAGGAATATTTTATTTGTTTTGGGAGTTGTTTAAAGTTGATTTTATGCGCAAATAATATTTTGAGTTGAGACGTAGCACTCTAGATATCATTATATTTTCACATATTTAAAATGAATTGTATGCTCATGCTTGAAGTCATATAGGGCCTTTCTATATATGTACACCTTTGATTCCTCCCCCTTTCATTTCGAACCCTTTTGGTTTACTAACATAGACCTCTTTTCCAAAGACCTAAATCCAGCCTTGCCATTTTAATTTGCCCATTATTCATCGATTACAAATCGCATCGACTCATTATATATTTATTGATTAGATTTTAATGAATATAAAAATTATAAATTGTAAAAATATATATTTTGATAATAAATAAGAGATGCAAAATATATTAATAAAAATATAAAAAGTTTAATTAGAAAAGAAATAATTCGTATTTAAAATGAGACTTTCTTTTGATCAATTTTTTGAAATGAAAATTTAAAAGCGAGGTGAAAAGAAAAATTGGAAGAAAAAAAAAAAGAAATGAAAAGGAATTAATAATAAATAACAGAAGATAAAAGAAAAAAAAGTAGAGTAAAAAATATTAAATTGATTTATTTATTTTGATAATATGATAGAAATAAAATTATTTATACAAATCCAAAACACTTTTAAATATTCTCCCTATAAAAATACTTTTTACATAGCGTAGATTTCATCCTCAAATAGTTTTTTTCCTTTCTAAATCAATATTATTTTTTAAAATTAATTGTTGTGAGTGGTGCAATCCCTCCAGAGAGATTCTGATTTGAAATTTGTGTGGTACAGTAGTGTACTGTATCCCATTTGATTTATGTTTGATTTCTTGTTCTGTAATGCGACAACTCTTTCTTTTCCCCCACCCCCTCACGCGCCATCTGACACTCTTCTTACTACCTTTGGGACTTGAGCTCTTTCACCTCACTTCCTCAAAACTCAACCTAAACCCAAATATGAAATCTGTAACAAACAAATGCCCGTTGGCTGCATTTGAAACCCACTTTATTACTCACTAGTACAGCTTCTTGCACCAATTAAGCCCCGAAAAACCCCATTTTATCCTCACTTTAACTTTTACCTTTTGTCTCTATACCCAAATACTGCCTACATTACCGCAAAAGAGGCCTTGAAAAGAAAAACATCTCAACTCCCAAGTTTCAACCAGAGCCATAGCACTTCATCAATGGCCTCAATGTTGAGACCCGTCCTCATGACTCTCCTCACTACTTTCCTCATCTCTCACATTTCAGGTATTCAACACTCATTTCATTAAGAGTATTTTTTTTATCATTACATTATGACATTATGCCCTACACTTTTGCAGTAGAGAAGGTATCAGCAGCAACAGTAACATTTTCCAACAAATGTTCCCATCCAGTATGGCCAGCCATCCAGCCTGGCGCTGGAAAGCCCATTCTAGCCCGCGGCGGGTTCAGCCTCGCACCCAACAAAGCATACTCTCTCCAAGTCCCACCTCTCTGGTCAGGCCGTTTCTGGGGCCGTCACGGCTGCACCTTCGACGCATCCGGTCACGGCCATTGCGCCACCGGAGACTGCGGCGGATCTCTCTTCTGCAACGGCATCGGCGGAGCACCACCAGCCACACTCGCTGAGTTCACACTCGGAAAAGATCTGGATTTCTACGACGTGAGTCTCGTCGACGGTTACAACTTACCGATCTCCATTACTCCGATGAAGGGATCTGGAAAGTGTAGCAACGCCGGTTGTGTGAGTGATCTGAACTTGATGTGTCCGGTGGGGTTGCAAGTGAGATCACGCGATAATAAGCGCGTGGTGGCTTGTAAGAGTGCTTGTTCTGCTTTTAACTCGCCTAGGTATTGCTGCACTGGAAGCTTTGGAAGCCCACAGGCCTGTAAGCCCACTGCTTACTCTAGAATCTTCAAAACTGCTTGCCCAAAAGCCTACTCTTATGCCTATGATGATCCAACCAGTATTGCTACTTGCACCAATGCTAACTATTTGATCACCTTCTGCCCTCATCATCCCCGTTGATGTCATTTTTAATGTGTTACCATTAATGTCTTTTATGTGATGTGATGGATATTTTATGTTTGGTACTATAATATCTACTAGGTCTTTTTTTATTTCTTTTTAATGTAGTAGTACTATTTAAGCAACTCTGGATGGTTTTGAATTATAACAATGGAGATTGTTTAGAGATGATTTGGTGCGTGCAAATGTGTGGTATTATAGATATGAATTTAAATAATCCATGACCGTTTTTGTGAATTTGCGTTAACGTTGCTATATCAATAGAGCATGTTGAGGAACCATTACTCTGATTTTTGTATACTTGTATTATAATTTCACATATTAAAAAATTATAGAATTTTCATTATCTTTTATTAATTGTGTAAGCAGTAGAAATTTAAAATACAATAGAAAAGATTACTCTTTAGCAAAGAACATCAACAGGGTAACTTCCAGCTGCGGGTCAGGAGGGATCGCAATAAAATTTTATAGTGTGTTTGAATGAATCAATTTGAAATTTAAAGAATTTTGAAATTTCCTAGAATTCAAATACTTCATTTGAATTTTTTTCATTTTTAAAATTTATTGAATGGATAAAGTATTTGAATTGCTTCATTTTCAAAATATAAGGACAATTTTACAATATTTAAAAAGTTATTAATAAATAATTTAACTTTTTAAATTATGAAGCAATCACAAATTCTTTATTTTTTAGTGTCATTTGAAATTTTTTAAATTTGGCTTGAATAAAATACTTCATAAAATTTACATCATTTTAACAATTCTCCATTTTTTTAATCCAAACAATAGATTTTGATCAAATCATTTTAAATTCCCTCAAAACATTACTTTGCCTCATTCAAATGTTTCATCCAAACACACCCTTAGTGTTTTTAGAAATACAAGGAGTGACAGACAACTATTATTAGACTACTCCAGGTTCTCTGCGTTACTTGCTGGCGCAACAATCGGGGGAGGGTCGAGCGAGGAGCATTCTTACACTTTGTAGGGACTTTCCTTTTAAGCAACACACCTTTGTGGGAGACACACCACTTGTCCACCTAAAACTTTAAGGTGATATGTGAGTGAGTTCTCCTACTTATAAATGCCCAAGACACCACATGTTAAATCAATGGGGGACTATTTCTCCATATTACTCACACTTGTATTATCTCCAATACTTCTAACTCCCCTTGTGTTATTTATGCGTTCTTTATATATTGTCCATTACATTAACCTTTTTTCAATGAGTTTTAATGGTCTTTAAATTAGTGTAATGGATTAATTTGTTATTTTATGTTAGATTCTGACGTTCATAGTTTAGCAAGTCCCGAGTAGATCTTGCTTTATTCTTTACATGACCCTGATGAGTCAAGGTCCAATGCCTGAGAATCTTTTATGTGTTTAAAGTCATAGGTCATTCTTATTGGAACATTGATTCGCAATATTTTTTGTCGTTAGTCACCCTTGTAAGGATGCATTTTGTAATATTATGGATAAATTCCTTTCCCTGCTAAGTACAATATTAAAACCCTGTTGAGTTTTTGATCACCTTATTCTTGTTTCATGATAGTGGCATATTCCTGTTGAATTTTGTTTTCTTTACTCAATTTGTCTGCTCAATCGGATATATTATTTGATTGATAAGCCCCAATTGATTTTAATTTGCTAAGGCATAAATCATGTCGATTTGAGTATTATGGTTATCCGACCTCTATTATTGGTATCCCTCATAGTACTTTGATTAAATAAGATCCAATCACCCAGGGTTATTGAAGTCATGTTCATACACCCTGGTCAGGATATATGTGTGCGAGTGCAACTTCATAATTAGATATTTTGCACGATGTCAAAACTAGGAAAACTTAGCATTTATGTATATTGGACGTACATTTGGGTAATATGGAACTCTCTTGCATTAGAGGTCTTAAGAATCATTTAAAACAAGTTTAAAATTGGTCCCAATCATGAAAAATTAGTTTCTGCACAAAAAACATGTTTATATGTCGACTTGAAATTTCTCTGTGTCGACACATAAAATCGTCATTTCTGCAATTTCTTAAAAGCTTCAGTATGTGTAACTCCCTCTAACCCAAAACATATATTATATCATATATCAGAGTAAAATAATGCATAATCCAATAGGGCGTCACATGTACATCACGAAATAACAAATAAAAATATGCATATTGGTCACGATCATAACACGTATTTAATTTCATGTCCAAATACCAATATAATATGCAACTCACTGCGAAAATATTATTACTTCATAAAATAATTCATGATTGAAATCCCATACTAAAAATCATATCATCAAACGTTAGGCACCATGACCAATCATCACATAATCTCATATATAAGTTGGAATAAAAGAGTGTAATACAAATATCTCTCAATACCAGAAAACATGAGTCTAAATATCACACCCGCATTACATAGACCAGAGCAATGACTCACTACCTAAGAAAACAGATAAAGAGAACTAGCTTCTCCATCTAATCTTTGCTAGAAGTGCCACTAACATTGGTACATGAGCGACGTTGTATGAAACGTCATTTCAACAAAAGGGTGAGAACTCACAATCATTATAGAAACTATAATAATAAGTAATGTATAACATATATACAAAAAATGAATTTAACACACTTCTCATAATCATGTATACGACATAATATCATCCAACATACATATTCATATATACAACATAGCTCATCAATTCATTTCTCAAATGAGATTAATCACAAAATGAATTATCCACAACTATAGCACATTTTGCACAACAACTCAACATTTCACATCGGCACATGTGACTCAAATGCAACTCAATATAGTGCAAATGCATGTAGTACCAACTTGTTATCCTTACCGGTCCTGTCGGGTTCATCCCTTTGATCAAATAACCATCAATAAAATCTCGTCCCCTAGGCTTCAAACCCATTATTTTAGGTTTGGGACAAGTCAATATCTTCCACTGAACTACCGAACATTGTCTCTTGACACGAATGATGCATGTGCAATCTCAACAATCATATACAATTGAGATTAACCCTTCAATCTTAATTATACAAGCATATTTCACAAAACCCAACACATTTGAATTATCTTCACCAAATTGCACACATGGATACATCATGTCAACATCCACAAACACGTATAACAAATAATACGCAAATTATCAATTCAACACCAATTTACAATTCACATAACACTTATACATGTCATCTAACATAAATAGTTCATTCTCATAGTATTCATCACTTCAACACATTACAATAACACATATTCAATAATGTCAAACAATGTTGTTCACAACGAACACTGATTCACAAACTAAACAACACAATTATAAGTCATTTACATAATCACTTTATTACTAAATCACTTATTTCCAACAAGACCATTTTTATTTAAAATAATATCACGCTAGCTTTCTAACGCTTCGAATTGTGACTCAAACAAAACTACAGTTCAAAAATTATGAATATCTGAAACTTTTACAAATTGTAAATCCCGACATCATACACTAACACCACAAAAATTCCATTTAAACACCAATTAAATTTATTTCCAGAACATGAAACCATTTTTACAAGAAAGTACATTGTATCAGCTTTCCCCAGGTTCAAACGACGCGTCAAACTAACACCCGAAGTTCAAGTTTTGAATTTCTGAAGATTTGAAAATTTTTACAGTACAGACCGCACTAAGCCCCAAAATCCGCGCTTAGCCCGCTCTGATTTTCTAACATAAATTTTTCTGTAAAGACAACAACTTCCCACACGAGCTTTTGACCCAAAATCACATTTACACATTTACAAAAGCTTCGGGAGTTACATTTGTTTAAATCACATACTCTCGAGATTCTGTCCAATCGCAACACTGTCATTCCTGTAGTTGCATCTTTCTGACTCAGCCCCTGCCATCCGTTTCCGGCCTTCGATTGCTCATCCCTTAAGACTGCTTCTAGTAGCTTTAGGAAATGCCTTTTATCCTCCCTCTTGTCCACTGCTTAACATGATCATGACATATATAAGTAATCAGGAAGTCATTCATACCGTAACGTTTTGACAACCATTTCATATCGTACATAAATGTATTGTAACTGACGGCAGTTTTAAATTACTTGTATAGCGGCGAGTGCATTGTAATCGACGCATTGTAACTGTCACGACCATACTCAGTCAATATTATACGTATATACGAGTTAAAGGTAATAAGCTAGTTTATGAATGAGCTTGTGACAGACTAATCACTTATCTTTTCATGTCGGGCAAGTGGTATTTGCATTGTAATCCGCTTTGTAAGTATTCTTGGTACCGGCAGGATTCCGAGATCATATCATACTAATATTCAGCGAGGATCCCAATACTCCTTTCTAGGATTGATCTCTGTTTGTATTATACCAAATGCAAAAGCTTCTTGACGTCTTCGGATTCTTGCACGTGACCGGCTGTTCGTCGGGCGCAACGTCGGAGATAACTTTTAGCTGTCACAATTCAGCTCCTGCATTATCCAGGACAACAATTGCATATAGTGTGAATGTATCCGGAACATCTTAATTTCATGCGCCGTGCTCGTCGGGCAGTGTGTTTTTCTGAATTGCAAATCTCTTAATGACTATTCCAGTAGCAAACCGGACAGGTTTACACCCTACATGTTTGCGATCACAGATAAATATGCAGAAAGAACATTGTTTGCTTCAGAAAAATAGAAGAGCAGTTTTGACGCAGTAGCCCAAACATAAGCTTGTTTAACAAGATAATATGTAATATGATTTTTAGATAGAATTCCAAAGACTAACAGTGCAAGAAATGACGCCAACATGCTTCTAATCACATAGTGACTTTTAGTTACGACAAATTAGTAAGATGAATGTAAATCACTTATCTTTTAATAGACGTATAGACACTATGATCCCGGATTCGTCCTGATTTGTTTGAGCTCCTCAGTGAATCAAAATGACTTATCTATCTTTCCGATCGAGATGTCTCCGTCAGGAGTCATGATTGATGCTACAAGTGATCTCTACACCGGGGATTTAATTGGTTCTAACATGCAGTGCCAACTGGTCGGACGTTACGGGTCTATCCAACTTCAAGCTCTATCGTCAGAGTTAAATGATGACCACGATCCCTTCGACAATTTGAGATTGAACCCGACCCCGATCTGAACGGCTTTGAACTTGTTTACAGATTATTGGATTATATAACCATAAGAACTATAGAGGAAAGCACTCAGTGTTACTCATGTAATGGCTTGTCAAATGATAACGATATATCAAATGAAAAAAGAAGAGCCGTGACAATGAGACACTTATCTGGGGGATAATCAGACACTTTTCAGTTGGCTAATTATGCCACTCTCATCTGGAATCAGTGAGTGTTGTATGGCAATCAAGACATATGGCTGACATTATTTTTGGGTAATGTAATATATTGATAGTAGTGTTAAAAATAATCCATGTATCAACATTTCAACACCATATAGGAAGGATGATGATGTCAAAGTGACTTTTGGTCACTGTTACCATTTTAAGTACATGGTTTCGAGGTGAATCAACTAATAAAATGTTTGATCCTTTAGTATGATTAGTGTGGCCTAGGAATAATTTTATTAGAGTCCCACGATGGGCGCTAAATATTCTTGCTAAAAATAATATTTAGGATATTAAGGGATTCTGAAGCTCACGCAAGGGATGCATGACCTCCAAGCTATTGGTTTAGTTTACTCGCAGATGGGAGCTCTTAGATAAGAGGTTTGGAGAGAGCGATCATGAGATAGCTAGAGAGAATGAGATCCCTCACTACAAGAAAAATGTTATCCAGCCACGTGATTTTGCCACGTGATTATCATGTGGCTAAAAAAAGCCAGTTGCGACGTGATAATCACGTGGCAACATATTTTATTAATTAACTGAATAACGTTGATGGCAGTCAGTTTGTGCAGATAAAGTAAAAACTGTTGCGGCGTGGAAGCCATGTGGCAAGCAAAAATATAATTTAAAATAAATAAAGTTGTCTAACGTTCAGATGGTGAGAAATTTGAAATTTGGGAAAAGTATGTTGCGACGTGGTATTCACGTCGCAACATTTAAGCATTAATTTCTCTCTTTGAAAGTCAGAATGTGCTGGCACATGAAGAGGGTGATTATATCCGTTGGGATTGTTGCAGCGTGAAATACACGTGGCAACGTTGCGGCGTGAATTTCACGTCGCTGCTATGTTTATAAGTTGAATTAAAAATCACGTTTCACAAAGTCAGTGAGTTTTGTTTTCCAAAACTGAACTCTTTCTTCTTCCTCTACCCACACCATTGTTCAAATCCTCCTCCAAACCACCCCTTTCCTTTCTTCTTCCTCCATTCTGCTTCCTCTACCCACAACATCCATTGTTCAAATTCTCTCTATCTCTATTACAACATCTCCGGTAAATATAATTTAATTTTGTTTTTATTTTGTTGATATGGTTTTATTTTTTGTATTATTTGGTTGTAATGTATTTTAATTTTTGTTTGATTTGAATAGAAGGTTGGAGAAGAAGATATATTGGACTAGAAGTTGAAGGAGTTTGAAGAATAGAGGTATTTGTTGCTATTTTTTTTTATATTTGGTATAATTTCTGAATTTATTAGAATTTTTTAGGATTTTTTAGGATTTTTGAATAATAGAAAATATATTAGGATTTTTTATATTTGCTATTAATTAGTAGTATAAATATTATGTAAAAATATAATTTCTGAAGAATAGGATTTTTTATAGGATTTTTTATAAATATTAATTAGTAGGATTTTTTATATTAGGATTTTTGAAGAACAGAAGATATAATTTCTGAATTTAATTATTTGTATTGAATAAAAATATATTTAAAAAACTATTTTAATATGTATATATTTAATAAAAACAGTTTTAATAAAAATATAATGTTTTAATATATTTTGAAAACTGTTTTAATATGTATTCTAATTAAAAATATATATATTTAATCTTATTTTAATTATGTATATATAAAAAATAGTATAATATAATCAAAAATAGTATAATATGGTAAAAAACATTATATATTTGATGTTAATATATTTTTTTAAAACAAATATAATACTATATTTTTAAAACAATTATAATAAAATTGTATTATATGTTAATAAAAAATATTTAAATAGCATATAGAATGTTAATAAATTTAATAATGAATTTAATAGACTATATTAATAGTATATAATAAAAAAATTTATATATTAAAAATACTTTAAATAAAAGAATATGTTTATGTTTAATTAATAGTATACATAGTATATTTTTAGTAGTAATAAGAACAATAACAATATGTTTAGGATTATTAGTAAGTTGATTATTTAATATTTCTAATTAAAAAGATTTTGATTATATAAATTTGTAGTAAATGAAATATTATAGGTATTATCGTAGTTGGATATACGATAGACTATATCCAGGAAGACGCGCACTTAAACTCAATTTTATAGACGGAGTTAATGGTTTTATCACGTGGGCGTTTGCTCAGGAACGTTGTCAAAGTGAAGGAGGAGTTAGGTGTCATTGTCTTAAATGTGGATGTAGATATATAATTAGTGACCCAGAGGAAATAACACGTCATTTGCATAGAAAAGGTTTCATTGAAAATTATTGGGTTTGGACGTATAATGGTGAAACACTGCCGAGTAATATTGTACCAGAGACTAGCAACACAGATGCTTCAAGTAGTCGACCGCCTATGTAACCGCCTATGGAATTTCAGGAAAACTTTAATCTGATAGGCGACATGGTTGAGGACGCTTTTTGTGTTAACATGACCTATGATCAACCCGAAGATTTTGACGGGGAAGAGTTGCCGAATGAGGAAGCACAGAGATTTTATCAATTGTTGAATGAGATGAATACGCCGTTGTTTAAAGTTAATGATGTGATTCCAGATGAACACACTACAAGTTTGTCTGATACAATGGTTGAGGGGAATCAAGTTGATGAGGATCATGAAGATCATGAAGATTCTGGATCCGAGGACAATATCACATCAGATGACGAGGATGATATGGATGACGAGCTTGACGATTTAGAATAGTCAACCTCTATTGAATGAGTTAATGAATATGTATTAATTAGAATTGTGTCTTGTAATTTTACTTAACGAACCATCTATTGAATGAGTTAATAAATATGTATTCATGAGAATTGCGCTTTTCAAATATATTATATGTTAACTTGTATTTTCTATAAATAGGTAAAAATGCCACCCAAGGATAATAAGGGTAAGGGTCCTAGTGATAGTGGTAGGAAGCCCAGCCGGCCAAGGGTAGTAGTATGCCACCACCTCCGCCACGTGTCCTCCCCAGAGTCGTTCATCATATGTCCATGGATGATATGCCATTTACGCCATTACTATCCTCGGACTCCTCTACGTTCTCATCCGGGAGTCCTTCTTTATCGATCCATCCGGGGCCCCATCCTTTGTTAGTCCACGGTTTACCATTCAAAGAGACAGTGTCTTCATCCTTCCAATCTTTCCATTTCCCACACCGATACCCTCATTCATGCACGGAGGATCCAAAGACCCCACTTCCTACAGATGCCCCATTCTGCGGCAGCACTGGAGGATCCGACCCCACTTCCACGGTGCCCATATCCGTCCAGATCCGGAGGATCCACCTCTTCTCGACCCACGCATCGCTCGCCCCGCATCCCACATGTACGCATCGATGATCATGCAGTCGGTGATGACGATCTTGGTGTGGACGGTGACAGTGATCAGATAGATGAGAGAGATCTTCGAGGGGATGATGATCCTAGTGAGATTCATACCATTGATGGAAGATTTTGGGTTTGGCCTGAAGGGAACTCGTAAGTTTCTTATTTATTGATTTTTATTTATAAGTACACATTTCCATTTTTAATATAACTTTATATACTTAATTATGCTAATTCAATTATTGTTGTTTTAGTTTCGGGCCGAGTCGGACTGCAGCCAGGGTTATAAATTATATAATTCAGCAGAATTATACAAAAAATTTGAAGAGTTTTAGAGAAGTTTCAGATAGAGACGAATGGTTCAAGCAATTTCAGGTATAATTAATTTATTTCTTATGTTATTTTTATTTAAATGACCTTTTGAGTATTATTATAATTTATCTAACTATTTATTTTAATGCCATTCAACATTGCAGGCAAAATGTGTTTGGGATCCTCTGAACCATAACAAAGTGAGAAAAAAATATTTTGGCAGGACTTCACGACGACTTTCTGACATGCTACGACGTGTTAGAGAAAATTAGCAACTTTTGGGCATCCGTCCCAAATGGATAGGCAAAGAAGTTTTTGAAGAACTTCTTAAGTATTGGGAATCGGATGAATTTAAGGCTAAATATGAAACTGCCAAGAAGATGAGGGCATCAGAAAAAGGGGGGTGCCTTAATGTTGTTGGAAGCATTAGTACTGCTGAGCATGCTCGTCGCATGGTAATTATTACCACTTTTTAAAGTCATATTTTGTTTTATATATAACATATATTGATAATTAATTTACGTTAATTTTATTATTTAGGCGAAGCGTTTGGAGAGGCAACCATTGATGGTAGTGGTTCGAAACCGAACAAAGAAATCGGGAATTTGTTGTGAGCGTACAAAAAGGCTCGTAAGTAAATTTCTTTTATTTTTTATTTTAAGCAATTTTGTGACGTGATTTTCACGTGGCAAGTGAGATGTTGTGGCGTGAAAATTATGTGGCAACTGATAAGTTGTGGCGTTACAATCACGTGGCTAAATGTTTTTTTATTATTATTTTTTTTCTTCATTTCATTAATTTTACTTATATATTTAACTTGATTTATTTATTGTATGTATATATAGGAGGATTATCAAGCTTTGCTTGTAGAATTTCGACCCATAATCCTCGATACTCCTCCTCCGGAAGACCGGTTCATCCGGATGTGGATTTCTATATTTGGAGTCAAGTTGTTGGGGAAAAGGGCCTAAGATGCTTTTTGGGGTGGAAATTTGGCGGGCACCTTGAGGAGTGGGATAGAACTCATGTAGAGTGCGGACGGTGAAGGAGGTCACGTTAAACAAATTTGACACGGATCGATTAGAAATGGTCAGACAATTGGCTAGACGCGAGTCCGAAGAACGTGAGGCCGCATTGAAGGCTCAAATGGAGGCGGCCATGAAGGCCCAAATGGATGCAATGAGGGGTGAACATAGTAGAGAAATGGAGGCAATGGCGAAGAGGCAGA
Source organism: Vicia sativa (assembly GCA_021764765.1). NCBI lineage: Eukaryota > Viridiplantae > Streptophyta > Magnoliopsida > Fabales > Fabaceae > Vicia > Vicia sativa. The sequence goes on from CM038795.1 coordinate 2,402,802, forward strand.
CTGATATGGAGGAACAAATGCGACAATTTATGCAATCATTCGGTGGAAATCCCAACAGTGGTGGTCAAAATAATAACCCCCAAAATAATGATGGCTTCTTTAACGAGTTTTCCGACGACTCGATTGATCCTTCTACTTAGTTTTATTTTTATTATTTATTTACTTTTTTATTTCTGTATTAATATAAATTTATAATCATATTTTACATTTTAAATATAAATTTTAGTTTATTAATTTTATTATATTAAATATATTAATTTATATTTTTTGAATACATTTAGTTTTATTTTTTATAATTTGATTTATAATATTGAATTTAATAATTAAATTATAATTTTTAATCAGAATTATTAAATCATAAAAAATATATAAATTATTAAATAACAACTACTATATTTAAAATAGAAAAGAATTTTTAAAAAAAAATAGGTTGCGGCGTGTTTTTCACGTCACAACTTAGTGACATGAAAAACACGCCGCAACATTTAATTAAAAGCCTGCTCTGAATTCTACTCTGCAATAACTGCGTTTGACCCATAAAGTATGTTGCGGCGTGATTTTCACGTGGCAATGTTGTGACATGTTTTCCACGCCGCAACAACATTGTCACGCGCTCTCTAGCGACGTATTTACTCACGTGGCAAAAAACTGTTTGTGACATGATTATGCTAGTTGCGGCGTGGCTTTCACGTGGCAAAAGTCAATTTATTTTGTAGTGCCTAATTCCATAGACTTATGACGTATATATAGTACAACTATAGTTTATGATCATAATGGTTGTAATCGTCCATTAATATGGTAAGGTCTGTAATAGCTTCTCAATTTATATGAAAAAATTCGAAATTGATATATTCTAGGCTAAGCTCTATTCCTTGTATTTACTTGTAATATAACTTATGCTTCATAGAAAGATTATTATAGAAAGATTATTCTTATATATATAGTTGAAAAATGAGATGAAACTTAGTTCATAAATAGTATAACGTTTTATAACTGCCACTTAATGGATTCTGTAACCAACCCGGTCTAATACTATCCGGCGAGCATAATTAGGCCGCGGTCCTATAATTAGTGAGTCCTGTCTTAATACCCGACTTTGATCCTGAAATTTTGCCGAAGTACTACTCAATTATCAGCTAATAAGTTCATCTCGAATTTATTTATCTCTCCGAACTCAGACAGTAGATTTTATGCACGAACAATATATTTTATATACTTAAAGATGACTAGCACATTAGCACTATTGAATATCCTCTTTGTTTCAAAGGAAAGAACCGCGTTGCTCCCGTGTATTTGGCCGCGTGTACAGCAACCGTGTTTTTCCGAACGTACTTTCCCACGTCACGTCACCGTCTCTTTCCCTACGTAGTTTATGTTTATGATGATCTATGAAAAATATTTATTGCAATTACACACTCCATATCCAAATTAAAATGGAATTCTACTACTAATATAGAGTTCAACAAACTTTTATATGGGCCCCACAAATTTGTGATTTAGTTTAATGTTTTTATTTATTTATTTATGGAAAAGCCAAATAAATCACATTAATAAAACTTAAGAGATGCCAAAACTAAAGTATATAGTCTACTCACTGATACATAATTCATCACAGCACTTAAAACTCTAGACACCTCATCAATAAAACATAACCCCAAGATGTCTTCACAACAAAGTAAGAGCCCACCTATATTACAGAACTGTTAATAGCGGCATGTGACTCACCCCACGAAAGCTTGCCCGCGGAAATGAAAGCATTTTAAAGTATGTTTTGATTGGCGGTAGATATAATTGATTTTAATAGAATTGAATTTATCATAATTGATTAATATTTGAATATATTTATATAAAAGTGAATTAAATAATAAATTTTAATGTAAAAATTATCTATAATTAATTTTAGATGCAGAAGTTACAAATTTTAATTTCAAATAGAATCATTTCTTGAGTCAGAATCAACTTTATTTTTGATAAAACAAACACCTCAAAATTACCCAAAATCAATTCTACATCTCTAAAATTGATTTTAAAACTTCTAGAAGTCAATCTAAACACACACTTAATCATCAATTCCATTGGGCCAATTTTCTTTTTTCTTTTCGAAAATCAAAAGATATTGGCTAAATTACATTTTTGATCCCTCTATTTTAATATTTTCACGATTTTAGTCCCCCTATTTTATTTTTAAACACTTTTGGTCCTCATTCTCATTTTGGTTACAAAAAACCACTATGTTTCACTTTTTTAAATAAATATTTTTCCTTCTTTGTAATTGTATAACACACAACTGATATTTTATTATATGCCACGTATTTTAAAAAGTGACATATAAACATTTTTTGTAGCTAAAGTAGGGATGAGAGACCAAAAATATTTAAAAATAAAATAGGGGAACAAAAATCGTAAAAACAATAAAATAGGGGACCGAAATTGTAACTTAACCAAAGATATTTTATTAAGATTAAATCTACTAGTATAACATACTTAACATAATGCAAATGCTCGTAGATGATGACCCCAAAGACTATTTCTTACGTCGGAATATCTCAACACAAAATACTGACCATAAAAGGCATAAATAGCATAAATGGAATTAGAGTGAAAAGAGTGTTCTTTTTTTCAATTGATTTATTTGAGTTATCTATAATATAAGAAATAAATACGTTTTGGAAAGCTCATTTTTGTTTCTCCTTTAAATTGTGACAGATCATATTTTAAGGGATAAATTGAGTCTAATCTAACCAAATCGGAATCGATTGGTTTGTCAAATTTATACTACAAATAATATAATATAATATAATTTTAGAGTATTTGGTTGGTTTGAAAGTGTTGTTTTGAAAAAGGTAAATACATAATTTGAAAAATGTATCCGCCCGACAAGGGTTATGTAACTCAAAGAATGGTTCCCAAGGCAGTGTCACTTCACTTTCAGGCTGTGTGTATCATCCAACACACTCTCTCCCTCAACATTCTTTCCTTCAACACGTTTTCTCCTTCAACATCCTTTTCCTTCTTTGTGATATTTTTCTCTGATTTTCTTCAACAAACAACCCTGGTTTGAACAACAAACCGCGAATGTAAGAAAAAAAGTTGCAGTTCTTTAATATGTCGTGCCATTTTTTCCAGTTTCGTCAGTGTTTTTTCATGTAGTAGAGTTTCATGTTGATTTTCTTCTTTTTTTATTCGTAGTTGATGATGACAAGACCCTATGAACCGGTGAAAGATATAAATGATAACAAGGAGATATGTAAGATTTCAGTTCGTATCCATCACAAATGGGGTCTCCTAAATAAGAACAAGGAGCATTTCGAGATGGTCGTGGTTAACAAGGATGTAAGAATATTGTTTTGATCGAATGCACTATATTTTGCCTCTACAAGATTAAATGTCTTGTATGCAAGAATGGTGCAACCTAATAACAACCACATGTAGGCTCTAGGAGTAGAATTAAATCTGTTAGCAGCTCGCTGATGCACAAATATAGTCTTTAACCAATCCAGTCTATAGTAAGGACCTCTACAAGCCTGGCCCTCGTGAGCTCCATCCTCCAACGGAACACCCATAAGATCAATAGCTAAGATAATAACATCACTATCATAGAAGCATGCTTCAAGGTTAACCAACACACCCCTAATCGGTATGTGTAGAAGACATGAAAAATCATCCAAAAGTAATAGTCATCTCCAAATGGCATATGAAATAACGATGTTTCTGGATGCCACCTCTCTACAAATGTCGATACTAGAGTTTGGTCAATCCTTGACAAACTAGTTCTCTGAAGAGAAGATATACCAGAGCCATCCAACCAAGTCTCTATCACAAGAGAGAGGATGTGTGAAATCCTACCTATCAATTTGCTGCCATGTGCAACAACCTTTAACTCTTTCTTAGGTTGTCTTTCTTGAAAATAATTTATACTACAGATGTTATATAATATATAAGTATTAACAAATAAAAATTATTCAAGATAAAATGGTAGCGATTAACTTACCTCGCCAAACCACAAACGACAAGCAACGTGGCCCTCATATCTCACCAAAAGAGACGTATTGGTCGGTCCTCCAAGAAAAGATGGCTTCAGTGGACCCATAGCAGGCTGCCGATGTCCCTCTGCATCGTCCGCTGCCCGACAATATTGTTGTTCCTCAATCCTTCTGCGTATACTATTGTCGCTCGAGTCTCATCTTCTGTGAACCATTGGAAAAAAATTAGCATGAATTGGATAACCATACTACATGTTATCTGAAATAACTTAACAAAACCCGGATAACCCAAACCTGCATTATTCGGTGTATTTGAAATTTTCCTCGCATAAACCGGATTACTCACTTCTGCAATATCCGATGTGTTGTTTTTTCCCTCTCGTAAACCAGATAACTCACTTCTGCATTATTCGATGTGTAAGATACTAAATCGGATGTGATAACACTAGGTTCTCCAGTTTATGTTTTCGGGGAGACGTTCTCTCGTTTCACTGAAATGAAATTTGTAAAAAGTGATTTTTAATAATGTATTTGTATTTATATAAGATTATTTTCGTCCAAAAATCAAATTTATAGGGGTACAGGAATAAATGCAGGGGTACGAGATAAAATTTTCTTGTATGAGTAGCATATAAAGTCTTCAAATCGGGTCAGGTGAACTTATGCTTTCAGTGTAAGAATTGCGCTTAAATAATAAAATAATCAAAATATTTGTCAACTGCAATAACAGAACTGTACTTAAATAATAAAAAATTAGTTATTGAATCATAATGATATACACATAAATTAATTTTAATTCTTTCTATTAATTTTATTATAATTAAAATATTATATATTAATGTTTTAATATTGTTTTTCATATTTATATTAAAGTACATTTATTTTTAATATTAAATTTTAAAAAAATAAAGTGGATAACTCCACCCTTTCAATAGAGAAGGGTTTAAAAAAAAGAGGGTTTTACTTTTCATTAGACGGAGGTTTCTTACCTTAAACTTTTTTAGTTTGAAAAGATGGTATATTGGTATATCGTCAGGGCCGACTCTAGATAAGGACAAGATGACCGATAACCCAGAATCTAAAAAAATGGGACCTTCAAATATTTTAGTAATAGATTTTATAAATTTAAAAATAATATATTAAGTATAATATTTTAATTAAAATAATAATAAAACATAATTTTAAAAAAATATATATTTAATTGTTAACATGTATTATTAAGAAACATATTAGCACTATCTAATTTGTAATAAATTAAAAGATAATAATATATTGACGGTGTAAAATAATTTTATACTATCTTTCATTAAAAAACAAACATTCTCCTATGTTATTAAAAAAAATTAAAATAAAAAATGACATAGTTTGATTAATACTCCTAATTATTCATTTACATTGTAAAGCTATAAGAAGTGCATCAACTATTTTCACAAATTATTAGACCTGCGAGATGAGAATTTTTTTATACATAACCATGTGTTGAAAAAAATACACAAATAACCACATTTCAGAGAAAATTGCGTAAATAACCATGTTTCGGACCTCATTCAAGTGAATGCGTCATTCTAGATGGCATATACACTCTATTTTAATAAGGAGGCGCCATCCCAGATGGCGCATAAATGCATCCACTTTGCACTTAGCCATCTTAGATGGCGCCTAAGGGCAATCTAATTTTAAAAAAAAAACAAAAATTAGAGAATTAGGAAACAATTATGAATAAATTCGATTTGCATTAATAATAAAAGGATTACATAATGAAAGAAACAATTTCATATTATAAAGTATGAGTCTAGGTTCCTCAGCCGCGTCTCCGCCTACTTCTTGCTGGATATCAACGAATTTCCTGTTGTGGCTGGGTCGAGGGTCCAGCATCGTAGTGAATGCGTTCAGGATCTATAAAATTTGTCAAATCAACACAATCAGAAAATCCGCTTTGAAATAATCGGTTACCCATGCCCTCAAAGTTTGGTTGTGTCGGTGGTGGATGGGGTTCCATGTGTGGTCGATAGTAGTGTTCGTCGGAATAATGGGGTAAAACTGAAATTGATCTTGGGGAGTTTGATATTGTGATTGATGGGAACTACTGGGTTGAGGGTAAGTAGGGTTGGTTGGATCGTATTCTTCAGCCATCTCTGGATCTGGGCTAAGTTGAGAAAAATTAGATGACAAGGGGCCCACATCAGGATATTGGATAAATGGTCTTGGTTCAAAATACTGGAATTGTGTGCGAGGAACTTGAGTGTATGGGAATTGAATTTCTTATTTAGGTTGGGTATTGGGAATGTTAGTGTATTGGTGTGGTTGTTGAAATTGGGGTTGGGTGTTCGATGGTAAGTGGATGTGTGTCAAGGTTGTGGTTGTTGTTGCTGTCGGGGTTATTGTTGGGGTTATTCTTGGGGAATTAAGTATTATTCCCATCGTGTGTGTGGGTCAATAAGATATCTTGGGTCACACACAAATATTTCCGGGTTAGTAACCGATTTGTACCATTCATAATATTCTTCGGTGTGTCGCATGTTAGACTCGGTGAGGAAAACAGGGAATTGTAAGACATGTTGGTCACGCCTTTTCTGTTGGGGGGAAATTTGAGGAGGGAGCATTTACTTTGGGACACACCTTTGTGAGAGGCACACCACTTTTCCACCTAAAACCTTTAGGTCATAGTTGTGTGGGTTCTCTCATTTATACATTCTTCCTTTTCTATCCAATGTGGGACTTCTGTGGGACTTCTTCCCCACACTTGATTCTCAACACTCCCCCTCAAGTGTGAGTCACAATGTTCCCCCTCATGTGAAATCTCTCTCTTTCATATACACTTGTACCACCGTTGGCACTCTCCAACAGAATACCTTATACCCACCACCTGCGGGAAGTGTTTCAATACAAGTTTGTTGGTCTCTATCAAGCTCATGATACCACTGCTAGGGGGAATTCCAAGGAGGAAGCATTTACTTTGGGACAGACCTTTGTGAGAGGCACACCACATATCCACCTAAAACCTTAAGTTCATAGTTGTGTGGGTTCTCTCATTTATATAGTGTTAAATCTTTCATTTTCTAATGAATGTGTGACTTCTTCCTCACACTTGATTCTTAACACTCTCCCTCAAATGTGAGTCACAATACTCCACCTCATGTGAAAGTTCTCTCTTTCACATACACTTGTACCACCGTTGGCACTCTCCAACGAAACACCTTCTACCCACGACCTGCGGGAAGTGTTTCGATACAAGTTAGTCGGTCTCTATCTCGAAACCATAGGCTCATGATACCACTGTTGTGGGAATTCCGAGGAGGGAGCATTTACTTTGGGACACACCTTTGTGAGAGGCAAACCACATATGTATCTGAGGCGCCATATTTATAGGCGTATGAGTGAAAATATAAATTTATGAGGTGGTTGGGTGTTGCATGCATGCAAGCCACTTGTCACGAAGGAGCCATATGGGATGGCGTCTTAGTGCAAATATGAATGCATGCTCCATAATGGCGTGGGATAGGCTAGGGTGTAGCCTAGGTGGCTGTATGGTGATGTCATGACATAAAAAGAGAGAAAATGAGAAGATAAGGTGAGAAAGTGTGAAGAATGAAAGGAGAATGTGTGTTTTATTTACAAAAAACACAAATACACCTAGGAACCATTTCATTTGACGCCCACAAACCGGAAGTTAATTTCTAATACAACACCCTAACTATATTTCTGGTTTCATTTATAGTAAAAATTCAGAATATGTCATTTCATTGTCTAACATAGAGATACATAAACGTAGCAAATCAAACCAAAAGTTAAACATAAATAAAATATTACAAATCAATAACCTGGGGGACGTTGCAACATCCTCATAATGTCATTGATGGTTCTTGATAAAGTTGCATCTAGCTCGATTGGAATTTTCTCCTGAAAACTTTGATAAGTCGATCACATAGCCCGTAAATCATCGTCGTTCTTCATTTCACAGTTCATGAACTACAGATTCCCTTCATTGTCGATTGATGGCGAGCGGTACTCGATCTTCTCTACCTTTCGACCGCCGCCGTAAGGAACAAGTTCCTGCAAAGTTTCTCGTACCTCTTAAATTGGGATGTACACCGTGATCTTAAAATTGTGAGACGGTATGTCGCAGCAAAAATGGAAAACTCCAGCAACCCATTCGATTTTCAATTTCATGTCCCTTTCTGATTTTTTGTGTTGCTGTATGGAAAAATATAAGAGGAGGGGTATTTATCTAGTAGAAGGATGTAAACATAGACCATATAAATCATATCCTTTTTTCAGTGGCACAACCGGAAGTTAAATTCCAGTTTCCTACTTAATACCAAAACCGGAAGTAAACATCCGGTAAATGGCATGTGATTGAAAAACCAGAAACAGAACAGAAATAGCAACATGTAACTCAAAATATCATATATTCATTTTTTTTGCAAATGATCAAATTACAAAAATGAGTATATTTCCACATCATAATACATTATCAAAATGAAGTTAACATTACAATACTACATATACTACTTGAAAGAGTCGAAAAAAGTATCGCCGGATAAATCCATCGGTGGCACCCCTTTCGACTTTTCCCTATTTATTTCTATATCTATTTCCCTTAACTTGTTGAATTCTTGCATCCTTTCCATGAAATTGTCCGACCATGTCTCTGATGCTTCTCTGAAATGAAGCGTCGACTCTGCTGATGTCGGTGGTATCGGGCATCCCGATTTCAAGTAAACTTGAACAAAATGTCGTGGATTTCAAATCCACCCAACACAAATGATACAGTCAATGGGATTTGTTGTAGGAGTTGTGCGCAGAGGGAAAAAAAAGTCTCAGAAAAACCGTATCTTGTCAGGTTAATACACACCCTATCATACGCACTTGCAATGAAATAACCCATTTCAGGGAACCACATCTATTTGTCCTCCGGTGCACATCCAACCTTAACAGGTACTAGTGCATGATGTATTTTCTCAACCTTTTCCTTACTCCCGAACACACGTGTATACAACTCTATGTGTTCTGTCAACTCTGTGATCAGAGTATCTCGCACAACATTATAATAATCTTCACGGCTACCTAGCAAACAAGATACAGCTTGAAAGCCACAATTACCGTCACTGGCCACATTCACGATCCTTTCAACATAATTGTGCATGAAAACCGGCATGTGATCGATGAATGGTATTTTTGATCGAGGCGGTGTAGGCGGTGGTTTGCTAATATGGGCACCCTTTGAAAGCATATTTCTAAGATTTCGGTGTAGGTGAGTCAGGAAATACCTTGTCAACCTGTCCATAATACAAAGGATTTCTTGTAGTAGAATTGTCGGTCGGTGTAGGTTTCATCTTTTTCGGTGCACCTTTTGATTTTACCGGTTGGGAGGGTGGTTTCAAAGTCGTGGTCTCCAGGAACACAATTTTTCTCAACTCTTCTTTGATTTGGAGTTTTGTGGCGTTATCAGCTCTCAAAAAAAAATCTCGTTTGTATTGCTTTCCATTCGGTAAGGATGAAGATATTTGATTTATCACTTTTCATTTTCCCGTCATCCTCAAAACTAAGTCTCTTCCAATGATTAGAGACCTCATCCATACCTATCGGGACATTACCACTCAGCTTCTTGGCTATCACACAAGCACATGGGGTACCATATATTTTCACAATAGTTCACATCTTCCCAACCCGTAATCAAATCACCCTTGCTATTTGCCAACCAATTCTTGAGACAAGCATGTGCAAATTCAACTCGGTTTGATGTTGTATGTCTCAGGTGCATAACCTAATCAGTCCATGCACAAACCAATTTCTCCTTCACCTGATCAAGTATTATGCTCTCCAAATATTTCAACAGATTTAGATATTTCTCACAAATAGCTCGGAATTGTAAAACAACATCAATATACATCTCTTTTGTAGATGCATTAACAATAGCATTCCATGCAGCCATGATTTTATCCACAATAACACCGGACTTTACCAACATTCCATCTTCACCCGCTACCTGTTTCGACCCTACAACAGATTTAACTCGACTTCTCATATTTTTTGTAATATGGTACCTACAAAGTAACATAGAAGAAGTCGAAAATATGGTTGCAACGACATTCATTAAAGTCGTATCATGGTCGGTGACAATTACCTTTGGCACATGCTCTTGGTCCTTCAACATGGACCGACACACCTCTAACGCCCACTGAAAGTTGTCTTCTTTTTTGCATTCGAGAAATGCAAAACCAACTGAGTACGTCTTCTCGGTCGATGTAACACCAACAATTTCCATCAATGGAAGCCTGTAATTGTTGGTTTTGTACGTCGAATCCATTACGAGCACGGTAGGAAACGTGTTGAACAATTTAATGGAATCAAGATGAGTCCAGTAAATGTCTCTAACAGTTTCCCCATCATCACCCTGTCGGTACCTACAAACATAATTATTGTCATCAAGAACTTTCAGAAGGTGTTGCATTTAGGTTCGATCCTCCCGAATGCCCAACTTTGTTTGATAGCGCTTGTTATACACTTGTTTGATTTTAGAGGTGCTTTATGGTCTTTTACTCTTCAATATTGCAAGAATGTTTTTGGGAGGTACCAAATTCAAAGTCATGTCGAAAACACAAGTCTTCTCATCTGGAAGTAGCGGACATGCTATTGGATAACCGACCAACTTTGGAGTTAAATCATGATTGTGTTCTCCGCTAACCACATTAAACTTCCACTTATTGTTGGTCATGAGATAATCACACAACCGAAACGGACACTCACATTTTCTTTTGTCGGTTTCCTCACGTTTCAAATTTTGAATGTGAGGTACGTATTTGCCGCTCCTTTCGCAAGTCAAAATAACAAAGGCATTTCTTCTATCAGTGCCAATATCGGACCTTGCTATTACGGTACCAAATCCTGACCTCGTTGCCTCTAAACGAATCCACTGCAATAAATCGTCCCAAAATTTAAATTCTTGAACATTTTCAAAATGATCACGAACATCAACCGCCTTAATTACGCGGGGCAGAACAATGACCGACGATACAACATTGGTGCCATCGGACTTAGGAATGTTATCGGGGTGCACCATACCTATCTAAGATAATACAAATCATAAATACACATATATAATGAAATCTACTGTATAATTTCAAAACATAGACAAAACTAGAAATAAACTTCTGGTTTAGTTCACAAGAAACCGAGAATGAACTTATGGTTTGTACGTAACCTTATTTTCAGTAATAAGTTATAGATTAATGCAAGGAATGAGGGATAAAAAGGATGATGTTTACTTAAAATTCTTCTTTGTTGAGCTTTTTTCTAATATGATGAACCAAAATTATGGATTTGGAGTGGAAAACGGATTGGCAATGGATAGGGTTTTTGAGAGATTTGAAGGAGAAAATGAAAAATGGTGGTAATCACCATAGTTGTTGCTTATAGCAATCAGCATTCATGACAAAACCGAAAATAAACTTCCGGTTACATACAAAATATCCAGGTGACATGTAATTCAATGTTCCCGCTTCTATGGTCGGAGTTAGACTTTCGGTAAGATACCTGAATTTAATCTCCGGTACAGTTTTTTACAATTTCAGGGGTCACACCACACTTTGAACGATTCGAACAAAATAGAATGCAAATCAGAAATAAACTTCCGATTTTCAGAAGGACATTTTAGGGTTTTCATGTGATACGTCTCACCCTTTTGCGGGTGGGATAAGAAATTCATAAAAAAATCACTAGATGGGTGCGATGATTAGAGTTGTCAATTTTAAGGGCTAGGGCCTAACTTTTAAGGCCCTCAAAATATAAGGGGCCTAAATTTTTTTTAAAAAATGGGCCCTAAAATAAGAAGGGCCTCAAAAGTAAAGGCCCTTTAATTTTAAGTAAACCTTAAGGCCCCAAGTTTTTCACAAGTTTCTTTCATAAATTTTTTTTAAAAAAAATATTTTTAATCAAAAATTGACTTTTCATTTTCATGATTTTTTTTTTTTTTTTGAAAAAAAATCAACTTTTGTATTTCGGAATTTTTTTATAGGCATTTTTATATTTTCGACAAAAAATCGTTTTTTTCAAAAAGTCGATTTATTTTATTTTCAAAAAATTTATTTTTTTTCTGAAAAAATCGACTATTTATATTTTTCGAAAAAAAATTAATTTTTTTCTTTTCGCCATAAAATCGGTTTTTCCCCGAAAAAACCAACTTTTTATATTTTCGACAAAAAATTGATTTTTTTTATGAAAAACCCGACATTTATATATTTTTTTCAAAAAAATCGACTTTTTGTATTTTCGCCAAAAAATCAACTATCTATATTTCTAACAAAAAATCGGTTTGAGTTTGAAAAAGTCGATTTTTTATTTTTCGATAAAAAATCGGTTGTTTTTCCCGAAAAATCGACTTTTTATATTTTCGAAAAAATCGTTTTTTAAGTCAATTTTTAAATTTTCAACAAAAAACAAATTTTTCCGACAAAAAATCGGTTTTTTTATCAGAAATATCGACTTTTTATATTTTTGACAAAAAATCTGTTTGTTTTTGAAAAAGTCGGCTTTTTATATTTTCGAAAAAAAATCGATTTGTTTTTGAAAAAGTCGACTTTTTTTATTTTCGAAAAAAAAATGATTTTGTTTTTGAAAAAGTCGAGTTTTTTTATTTTCGACAAAAAATCGGTTTGTTTATGAAAAAGTCGACTTTTTATATTTTCGACAAAAAATCGGTTTGTTTTTGAAAAAGTCGATTTTCATATTTTCGAGAAAGTCGGTTTGCTTTTGAAAAAGTCGATTTTTTTTATTTTCAACAAAAAATCGGTTTGTTTTTGAAAAAGTCGACTTTTTTTATTTTAGAAAAAAAACGATTTTGTTTTTGAAAAAGTCGACTTTTTTTATTTTCAACAAAAAATCGATTTGTTTTTGAAAAAGTCGACTTTTTATATTTTCGAAAAAAACATAAAGTTAGTGTTTATTTATTTTTTAAATATTTTTTATTTTTTAAAAATAAAATTAATTTTGAAACGATTTAATTTCTAACAAATTATAATTTAGGTCTTTTATTTAAGGCCTCATAAAACACCAAAATATGAGGGGCTTAAAAATATGGACCCAAATTTTTTTAATAAGAGCCTAAAAAAAGAGGGTATTGTAAGGACTTAATCGTTAGAGCTTTGTAATTTAGGGCTTTTTTCATTCCTCTATGGATGACCGGTTGGTCAAATCAAAGTCATCCAAAATGACAGGATAATATATTAAATCAACGGAAAAGCTTGAAAGTATGTCATTTAATTTTCGGTACAACACCGTAACTATATTTCCAATTTCGTTCATAGCAGAAATTCAGAATATGTCATTTCATTGTCTAACATAGACATACATAAACGTAGCAAATATAAACCGAAAGTTAAACATAAATCGAACATTACAAATCAATAACCTGGGGGACGTTGCAACATCCTCATAATATCATCGAAGGTTCTTGATAAAGTTGCATCTAGCTCGATTAGAATTTTCTCCTGAAAACTTCGATAAGTCGACCACATAGCCCGTAAATCATCGCCGTTCTTCATTTCACGGTTCATGAACTGCAGATTCCCTTCATTGTCGATTGATGGCGAGTGATACTCGATCTTCTCTACCTTTCGACCGTCGCCGTAAGGAACAAGTTCCTGCAAAGTTTCTCGTACCTTTTAAATTGGGGTGTACACCGTGATCTTAAAATCGCGAGACGATATGTCACCGGGAAAATGGACAACTCCAGCAACCCATTCGATGTTCAATTTCATGTCCATTGCTGATTTTTTGTGTTGCTGTATGGAAAAATATGAGGAGGGGTATTTATATAGTAGAAGGATGTAAACATGGACCATATAAATCATATCATTTTTTCAGTGGCACAACCGGAAGTTCAATTCCAGTTTCCTGCTTAATACCAAAATCGGAAGTAAACTTCTGGTAAATGGCCTGTGATTGAAAAACCAGAAATAGAACAGAAATTGAAACTCAAAATATCATATATTCAATTTTTTTGCAAATGGTCAGATTACAAAAATGAGTATATTTCCACATCACAATACATTATCAAAATGAAGTTAACATTACAATGCTACTTGTACTACTTGAAATAGCCGAAAAAAGTGTCCCCGGATAAATCCATCGGTGGCACCCCTTTCGCCTTTTCCCTATTTAATTCTATATCTATTTCCCTTAACTTGTTGAATTCTTGCATCCTTTCCATGAAATTAATTGTCCGCTCATCAACCGTCTTAATTACGCGGGGCAGAACAATGACTGATGATACAACTTCGACGCCATCGGTCTTAGGAATGTTATCGGGGTGCACCATACCTATGTAACATAATACAAATCATAAATACACATATACAATGAAATCTGCTACATAATTTCAAACAAAGACAAAACCAGAAATAAACTTCTGGTTTAGTTCAACAAGAAACTGAGAATAAACTTATGGTTTGTACGTAACCTTATTTTGAGTAACAAATTATATATTAATGCAAGGAATGAGGGATAAAAGGGATGCTGTTTACTTGAAATTCTTCTTTGTTGAGCTTTTTCTGATATGATGAACCAAAAAGTATGGATTTGGAGTGGAAAACGGATTGGCAATGGATAGGGTTTTTGAGAGATTTGAAGGAGAAAATGAAAAATGGTGGTAATCACCATGGTTGTTGCTTATAGCAATCAACATTCGTGACAAAACCGGAAATAAACTTCCGGTTACATACAAAATATCCAGGTGAAATGTAATTCAATGTTCCCGCTTCTATGGTCGGAGTTAGACTTTCGGTAAGATACCTGAATTTAATCTTCGATACAGTTTTTTACAATTTCAAGGGTCACACTACACTTTGAACGATTCGAACAAAATCGAATGCGAACCAGAAATAAACTTCTGATTTTCTGAATGACATTTTAGAGTTTTCATGGGATATGTCTCACCCTTATGCAGGTGGGTTAAGAAATTCATAAAAAAAATCACGAGATGGGTGGGATGACCGGTTGGTCAAATCAAAGTCATCCAAAATGACACGATAATATATTAAATCAACGGAAAAGCTTGAAAGTATCTCATTTATTTAAGATTAAATCCAAATATTAGAAAAAGAAAACTAGTAAGTAACATGTGCTGTCGCACGGGTCCGGTCGAGATTTCATATAACATGGAACTAACTTTGTCATGTATAAGTATGGCAGCGTATTTTCAATTATATAAGACAACAACTAAAAAAATAGTTAACAGATAGATATTAAAATGACCAGTCAATAGTTGGTTGTCATACGTTCACATTTTACTCGTGAATCTAGATGAGTTAACAAACCCCAATTGAATCCAAATAATTAATTGTAAAAATGTATCAAACCGATATTAGCATATTTTCCAAATATAAAATGTATGACAACTTTCCGTCGTGATTCACACTACATGTCTACCAAATTATCTTTTGTAAAGTTTTAATTCATTCTCCAATCGGTTAACATTCTTATAATTATAAATATAATTTAATAATATACACAAATTTTAAGCATTGATATGTACTTATAATAATCGTACATTCGATTCTCTAACTTCAATTATATAAAACAATAACAATATAAATTTTTAAAATATGAACATTCAAATGAACAGTCTACAACTGCTATCTCATGGATACATTCACATCTACCCGTAAATCCAGATGAGTTAACAAACCCAGTTGAATCCATATGAGTTAATTCTATAAAAAAATTACATCCTACAATGTATGACAACTTCTCGTTACATTTCAATTTTATTATCTTCTTATTAGACGATATTTATAAATTTTACATAGTTTATTAATTTTTTATTGTACCCCATCAAAAATTAATAAACTATGTAAATATGTAACTTATTCTAACTATACAAAATATTAATTACTTCCAATATATGTAGTTTATTCTCATTTATACACGTCTACTAAATTATTATTTGTAAAGTTTGAATTCATTTTTCAATCGGTTAACATTCTTATAGTTTTTAATATAAACTAATAATATACACAAACTTTTAAATATTAATATGTACTTATAATAAATCGTACATGTGATTCTCTAACTTCAACTATATAAAACAACAGTAAAACAAATTTAAAAGATTGACATTAAAATAAACACTCTACAGTTTATATCTCATAAATGCGCGTGAATCCAAATGAGTTAACAAACCCAGTACAATTGATATCTCATAAATACGTTCACATTTACCCGTGAATCTACATGAGTTAACAAACTCAGTATAATTGATATCTCATAGATACATTCACATCTACTTGTGAATCCATATGAGTTAACAATATCAGTACAATTGATATCTCATATATACATTCACATCTACCCGTGAATCCAGTTGAGTTAACAAATCAGTATGAATCCAAAAAGTATATCCTACAATGTATGAAAAATTACATTTTAATTTTAAAACCTTCTTATTAGATCATATTTACAAATTTTACATACTTTTAAAACCTTTTTACCGATACTTTAGTCCTTAGTTTAATATTATAACTTATTTCCATTAACAAAATAATTATATAAATATAGTTTTTTTTGTTTATAGGTGTCATTAACCCGTGTAACGTTTTATGAAATTATTTTTAACTTATTCCTGTTAAAAATAATTGCATCAATATTTGATTTTTTTTTTATTATAAAAATATTTGTAACTTATTCCCGTTTATAAAAATTATTATAACTTTTTTTTGTTTATAAAAAATAACTTTTTATCATATTATAAAATTTTATGGATAAAAAGATAATTTATTTTTTATTATGCTATAAATATGGAAATAAAAGAGAATAATAATTTTTATAATATAACAATTTTTGATTTAATATAAATGTATTATTGATAATAAAAAAAAATTACAACTATAAATAATAATATAAAATTTATTATTATAGATATCTCTAGGGAAAGAAATAAAAAATTAGATCTAAGAAAATAATAATTTAACATTTATTATTATTGATATTAGTAGAAAAATAAAAAATTATCAAAAGAGAGAAAGAAAAGATATCTTTTTTATTTAAATAAATCATAATTTTTATTTTAGTTGTTTCTTTTGTATCGTTGATTTTAATTGGAATATAATTAATGAGAATGACAATGTATAACCCCTTTTAAATTATTTCTTTTTATATATCATATTTACAATTTTTTCAAACCTACGATGTATAACAACTCTTCGTCAAGTTGTAGTTAAATTGTGAATATTATAGACTCTAACAACAATTTTGATTAGAGAAATTCTTCCCAAAACCGATAAAGTAAAAGATCATATAGAAATGTTTGTGGATATGACATGACTTTCATTTTAAAAAAAAAAATATCAATAACATTCAAAATCATATAGTTTTTTCTTAAACTACTATCTACATACTATTTAAAATTATACCAAAATTATATATTTTATTTCTATTATTCACATTAAATTGATTTTTAATGGATCAACTAATATTTTAAAAATAATTTAATTGAATTAATTGATCGATTAACTCTTTAATAAAGTTACTATACATATAATCGAGTAAATGATTAGTTAAATAAATATTTTTTTAAAATACATGATTTTTATTAATACTTTCATGGGATATTCACTCTTATGCCAATTAGAAATAAATTTCCGATTTTCAAAATAACATTTTAGGGTTTTCATGGAATATGGCTCACCCTTATGCAGGTGGGTTAAGAAATTCATAAAAAAGTCACGAGATGGGTTGGATGACCGGTTGGTCAAATCAAAGTCATTCAAAATGATAGGATAATATATTAAAGCTTGAAAGTATCTCATTTATTTAAGATTAAATCCAAATATTAGAAAAAGGAAATGTAGGGCCAGTGTTGAAGCCCACACGCGTATATTATTCCAAACCAAACATGTATTTATAGTCCCAACATTCACCGCTTATTTATTTCATCCCCATTAACGCTTTTCTTTTCCGTTATTCCTCTTTTTCAAACGCTAACAAACAATGGCAGCAACCAACCCAACCGTCAACCTCGACGACATGGACGAACTCAAGCGCGTCTTCACCCGCTTCGACACCAACGGCGACGGCAAGATCTCCGTCACGGAGCTCGACAGCATCCTCCGCTCTCTCGGATCCACCGTCCCCTCCGACGAGCTCCAGCGCGTCATGGAAGATCTCGACACCGATCACGACGGTTTCATCAACCTCACCGAGTTCGCCGCCTTCTGCCGCTCCGGTTCAGCCGACTGCGACGCGTCTGAGCTTCGCGACGCGTTCGATCTGTACGATAAGGATAAGAACGGGCTCATCTCGGCGACGGAGCTTTGTCAGGTGTTGAACACTCTCGGAATGAAGTGCTCCGTTGATGAATGTCACACTATGATAAAATCCGTTGATTCTGACGGTGACGGTAACGTTAACTATGAGGAATTCAAGAAGATGATGAGCAATAACCGTCCTAGTGGAAATTGAAATATAAATTTAGTACTAACAGATCAGATCTGCGCCTATGGCGTTGTTGAATCTCTTTAGCTCTTGCTTTCATCTTTTTATAAATAATAATTACCGTTTCAGATTATGTTTCAATGGTTTTGTTGGGAGTAGTTCTCTGTGGATATAAACATTGAATTTTGATTTCATTTTAAAATATTATAAAGTGGTATGATATTGAATAATATTGTTTGACTGAGTGATGAATATTTACTACCTAGAATTTCTTTAAAACAATTGTTAACTGTTTTTTAAACCTTTTTAGATGTCCAAGATGATTGTCATGATAAGTGTAGCTCCTAATGTAGTTCTTAAATAAATAATTGATCTTATTAATACAGTTATCGTTATTTAAAAAATAACTAATTTAATTAATTTTTATGGTAAAATTATGCTAATGAAATTTAATCTAACAATTGATCAGTGGCGTTTTAATATTGGTATATTTAATTTATTATATATATATATATATATATATATATATATATATATATATATATATATATATATATATATATATATATATATATATATATATATATATATATATGAGAAGAGTTACACCATGACTTACACTCGCTCAAAGACGTTACTTCAGATTAATATTTTTTAAAATCAACCATTGGATTGAAACATACCATCATATAGATCATACCTGTAAAGTTTGAGTTTAATCTATAATGATTTAAAAATTTAATATATATATTGTACAACATTTAAAATGAATATACCATCAATTTCTATTTAAAAATTTGATGAGTAAAACGAGAACATTAAAATTATTTGAATTTGAATTAAAAAGATTATTTTCATAAATCAACTAAAAGATTTTAGAGATTAAGACATTAATTGAATCTAAAAGTAATTAAATAAAATATATAGTTAAAAAAAACGTTGCATTAATTAATTGTATAATGTACAATATTAGAAGTTTTCTACTGTTTAGAAATTTTATGAATAAAATATCTAAAGTGGAAATTATTCTCAGAACATGTGCTACTCTGCCCTGCTACGTATTGTCTACTCCAAGAATAATCGAACACGGAATTGTTTTTTTTCTTATTTTTGGTTTCCAGAGAAAAGCGTGTGTTGGCCTTCTTGTCAGAATCATTTCAACTTTCTCACATATTGGGAAATTCTCACACGTTATGAATACCAAACGAGTTGTCCGTCCAACCTTAAATCCGTCAAATAAAAATCCAGTTCGTCTCATTAAGATGGCGGATTCGTGCGCAGCACAACTCGGCTACTCTTTTGTTTATTATTTCTTCAATTTTTTTTTATTGTCATATTTGTCAAAATTTCTACTAGCAAGACAACAAAAAAAATAAATATTTTTTATCTTCTAATTTATCCTTACATTTATCTTTCTTAAACACTTTTCGTGTAATGTGCCAATTAAAAAAGTAAGGGTATAATTGACCTTATACCTATAAAGTCACAATTAAATAAAAATAATTTTTTTAACAAGTGTGAAAATTAAAAAGGAATGAACGAAGCAATTTTTTATTTTCTTAATAGATTAATAGGTTTTTTTTACATTTCAATTAGATTTTAAACTTGTGTTTTAGAATTTTTTTTTATAAAGCATATTTTTAGCAAATTTTACTTAAAAATATTTCATATATTTACAAATAAATGTATAAAATAAAATCATCAAAAATAAAAATACTATAATTAATAAAATCATCAAGTGAGACAAGTTAAACGAATAGGTGCGGTGGGTTTTGGCGGGACAAACTTTGGCGGATGAGGGTCTTTAACGGGGGCAGACTTTGGTGGGCGATGAGCTCAATACTTAAACCCAATCCACAATTTTTGGCGGGTGGACGGGCCAGCCTGACGGGCCATGGTCCATTTTGCCACCCATAAAGTACACGGTTTGGTGTTGCGTTTACGATATCAAAATTGGTTTTGAACAAAATTGTTCTGACTAAGAGATTCTTATATTTACACACTTGCAAGTTTTATCTTTCTCATTTTATTGACTTATTTGAGTGTTAATTTTGTAGATATATTAGTTGATTATCGAGACATTCACCATTGTACTAGACCTTCCACATTGATTATCTTCGACATGTTATTCATTTTTGTTCCACTACTGAATATTGCGCCGTCTTTGAAAACTATTTTTTGATTCTCACAAATTCTTTACCAAGTATCTTTAATTTTCTTTGTTGTACCGCCACTCTAATTATTTATGTTAACCTTCTTGCAACTGTAATTTGTTACCTCTACCAATCGTAGCTCCTAAAACGACTCAATCCACAAATCATTGTCACACCATCCTTACACCTGATGTTTGGTCATCACTCCAGATTCTCCAAGACGTCGTCTCCCTAATCCTCACTCTTACAACTGTAGAACCTCCTCTGAAATAAGATGTATTTGCTTCGACCATGGTTACTTCGGCCGCCACAACACCTTTAACACTCTTATTCCCAACTCAACATAAAGACGATAATACAACAAATAAATTTAAGCAATTAGAATGTTACTCATGATCCACCGATCAAACAACACAAAATCAAATATCTTTTTGAAATATGCAGCGAAAAACAATTATGTTTTGACATCATAGTTTCATCGATCACATAAATGCCACAAATGGCTTAACAACGTCTAAATAACACGAAAACGGGAAATTAGAAACAAATGACAACCTGTTGTTGGGGTTGGTTGAAAACATACATGTCGAAAAAGTCTCACATCACTTAGTTTTGTAAAGGAGAAGGGAGTCCAAGACTATATATAGAATTGAAGTTTTTCCAAGTCCCACATCGCTTAGTTTAGTTAATGAAGAGGGAGTCCAAGGCTATATATATGCTTCAAGTTTTTCTTTACAAGATTCACTAGTCAAAAGCACTTAAAGCTTATATTTGACATTTTCTTTTCTCTTATGCTCTTGTGTTAGAGAGTTGTGAGATGTAGTTAAATAATTATTGGTAAAAACAAATAAAGCATAGAGAAAAAATAGGAACACAATAAAACACAAGGACATAACGTGGAAACTCCAAAATCAAAGAAAAAACCATGGCTACTGTTAATAGACAACCCGATTATAAAACTACGTGAAAAATGTTACAACACATAATATACCCTTAATTAACAGAGACCCCAAATACATCCACATCTTCCAAAGCAAATATTTAACCATATCTAAGAGAATAAAGAGAGTCAAATATAAGCTTTAATTGTTTTTGACTGGTGCATCTTGTAAAGTAAAATTGAATCTTATATATAGTCTTGGACTCCCTATTCATTTTCTAAGCTAAGCGACGTGAGACTTGGAAAAACTTTAATTTTATATATAGTATTGGACTCCCTCTTCCTTTACAAAAATAAGTGATGTGAGACTTCTTCAATATGTATATTTTCAACCAACCCTAACAATCTCCACATTGATTGAAAATAATACATAAGCTTTCATTGTCTTTACCGATAATCGTACTCCACCATAAAGAGTATAGTCATTTGAAGATACACCATTCCAAGAATTTTTATATTTTCTTCACCGACAATCATAGTTTTAAAAACTATCATACTCCACTTAAATAAGAGTATACTTCACTCGTAGCTAAACTACTTCAAGAATTTTCACAAGCCGAAAACCAGGTTGAAACTTTATGGTGCAACTTCCATGTTGATAGGAAACTCTTCAACCATCGACATAATCTTGCACCTTGTGTAATCTTGATTGTAACACATCTTTGACTTGAACTTTCCACAAGTCAAAATAAGTCTTCCATCAATTTTCTCTAGCCCAAACTGCACAACGAAACTTATGACTGCAGCTCAGCAACGCCTTCACAACACCACACTTATTTTTTGATGTGGAAGATCAGACAAAGCTGCAACCAAAGTGCATACTAAGAAGTTATATCCTCGGATATAACCAGGCTCTGATACTAGTTGTTGGGGAAAACTAGCATAAAGAAAATAAAAGAACAAATATTGGGTGCAAGTGTGAGTGGTTAAAGTCCCACATTGCCTATGAATGGGCAGAATGTTGGATTTATAAGAGAGAGAACCCATTTATATAACACCTTAAGGTTTTTGGTTGAGATGTGGCATCTCCCTCTCTTATGGTCATGAATCATTATTCTTATTGGTTATACAGACTTCCCCGGACTCCTCAATAGTGGTATCAGAATCGTTGTTCGGCTTAGTGGGGGAGCAGGAGCTACATTCGGTGTTGGATCCTGTTATAGGATGTGGGGACTCACACTTGTGGTGTAGAATGTTGTTATAGGATGTGGGGACTCACACTTGTGGTGTAGAATGTTGGGCGCAAGTGTGAATGGTTAAAGTCTCATATTGCATATGAATGAGTGAAATATTGGATTTAGAGAGAGAGAGAGAGAGAGAGAGAGAGAGAGAGAGAGAGAGAGAGAACTCATTTATCTAATACTTTAAAGTTTTGGGCTGAGATGTGGTGTCTACATCTCTTATGAACCTAGAGCATTGGTCTCATTGGTGCTTCTGATTCTCCCGGACTTGTAACATCCTTAAATTTAATTAATTATTTAATTAAATTATTTCAGAAGTATTCGTGAAATTGATGGAATTATGTTATATTGAAGTAAATTGCCTTGCGATATTATTCGATTAAATGGGTTGGTTTAAGTTATAGAAATATACTAGAATTTATAAGTGAGTTTTGGGCTTAGCGATGTGATGGTAGTAGCAATTGGGAGGTGTAGAGAAGTTAAACCCAAATTAACTAATAAAATGAATAGGATGGGTGTATATGAGAATTAGGTTTATCAGCATAAGAAAATATAAGGTTTTGAGGCAGTACATGAAGAGCAAACAAAGGAGGGAAATTGGAAGAGAGGAACGAAGGTTTTGGAGGAAACTGTCGTCGAGAGAAAATTGTAGACCGAAAGCCAAACCGAAATTCGACCAAAAAATTATAGAGAGACCGTCATTCCAAGATAAGGGTGGGGTTCAATCTGTATAACTGGGTTTATGATAAATTGTATGTAGGGTTAGGTTGTATGAATTTTCCATGGATAAATTGTTGTCTCTGTGATGTGTTGATTTCATAAACTAATTGATTATGTGGATTGTTATTGTTGTATTGGTTGTTGATGTGAGTGTCGATTGAATCAAATGATAATATTAATTCCATAAAACAAAAAGTATGTGTTGTATGGTATGAAAATTAATTGAGATCAAACAAATACGAGGAAGAACAAGAAGAAAGAAAAAGTTGGGGGCGGGGGCCACCCATATGAGGGACGGGCACCCCAAATTGATGAAGGAAAGTGGCATAAGCCACATAGTTGGGGGTGAGCGCCCCACATTAGTGAAGGGGAGTGTCGGGGGCCACCCAGATGGGGGTGGGCGCCCCACACCTTAACATGCCATAATTTTGTTTGTTTCTTTTCTGCACTGTGTATTAATGATAATAATATAGTAATGCAGTAGTAGTTAGTAAAAGATAACTATGGCTTAGGCAAAGTCCTCATAAGATTTATAATTTAGCCGGTATAATAGTTACAGTCTCATTCAATTCTACTGTGTAAAAGTATGAATGAACATGTATAGTAAGTTGGTAGCAGGAAAATGTAGTAGCAATAGTGAGTAACGGTTCTTATAATTTTAGCAGTAGGGGGATGTTAAGTAGCAGTAGAAAATAATAGAACATAGTAGTTAATAATAAGGATATAATTTAGTAGCATTTGAGAATTAATGTCAGTGAATTGAATAAAATAGAAATAGTGGAATTAATAGTAAAAGAGGTCGATAAAATTAGTACCGAATAGTAATTTTAGTAACTTTAAGCGGTAAAATTAGTTAACCAGAATTAATTGGAAATTGTTAGAGTAATTCGTATACACTTGTAGGTATTTTTGGTTGGTTTTGTTTTGTTATAGTTACATCAAATAAGTTGATTTGCAGGTGAAGTCGAATTAAGTTGAATTGTTCCGGTTTATGGAATTGTGTTGTTGTTTATTGTTATGATTAAGTTGTTGTTGAATAAATTGTTGTTGTTGAGCTATTGTTGTTATAATTTTTTGTTGATACGTTGATGAAATTGTAGGCCTATGGCCAGTGTTGAAGCAACGATGTGTACCTCTATTTATTGGTATAGTGACGATATAGGCTTATGCCTTTGTGACGATAATTGTTGTTGTATGTATTGCTGCATTCGTTGAGTCACACACATTTGCATCTTTGCAACGTCCTGGATTGGCAAATTGCGACGAAGGTTTATGCCCTGGCCTTGATGGCAACCTGTGATGAAGGATTACGCCTTGTTGATGCCTCAAATATTGGTAGATTTTTACGTTGGGAGTTCTACTCCAATGGTACCACATGCATATGCATCAGTGCAACATCACCAAAATTCAACAACAATCATAATTTGCACATCATATACATACCAATATAATTCATCATTAAATCGTGCAATAATCGATTCATCAACACCAATAATTAATATTTACTCACCACGGTACTCTGCGGGAACATCTTTGAAAATCTATGTATTTGGATAAAAAGGAATATTTACAAAAGGAGATTGTGAAAATCTTGGTATTCGACCCTCCATTTAAATCTAGAACAAAGTTCTGTATGGACTGGTCCAACACAAGGATTGTTAGCACCTAGCAAGATTCAAACTCAGGACCTTGAGAGGAACATACTCTCAAGACCCAAACCTTCATTGCTAGACCTAGACCAACCCTTCGCTAATGAACTAATGATGGTTATTTATACAACTTTAGTTGAACTTAACACTAATAAGGCCCAACAACATAATCAACTTAGTTAGTTACTTGTGCAATAAGTAACTTGACTAAAACCTTCTAGACTTGAATTACACTTTAAGTCTGTAGGTTCAACCTATTTTTCTACCTCCTACCTAGGGGTGGAAAAACGGGCTCGGACCGTTGTGCATGCCCTAATCCTTAAACCCTAAACCCTAAACCCTAAATCCTAAACCCTAAAATGTAAATCCTTTTAGGCCCTTACTCTCTAATGTGAATGCCCCGCCCCGTCTTCGACGCGGGCTTTTGCAGGCATGTGTATGTTCATAAATTTTTATATTTTTAGGCTTAAAAGGTGCAACACCCGTGCGTTTTTCCTACCCCGCCCTCACTTTTTTGCAGGGTGGGGCTAGATTTTAGGCCCGCATCTTCAATTATGTCCGCCCCGCCCCATTTTTTCCGAACTTTTGCAGGGCGGGGCTAGATTTTAGGCCCACATCTTCAACTATGCCCGCCCGCCCTATTTTTTTGCGTGCTTTTGTGGGGCGGGCCTAAACAGGGCGGACATGCCCGTTTGCCACCCATACCCCTACCTATAGCGGAGAAATAAAATTATTCACTGATGATCTCTTAAAAAATAATAGTTGTTAAGCATTTTTAACCTACCTCCTTAACCAACTTTCAAATACTTTAACAAAATTTAACATGTCCGATGCAATCCAATAGGTACGCAAATTGAGAAATTTAGTATGATAGATACTTTTGTATATTATATCAAAGTTTATTAAACGATAAATTTTAGTGTAAAAATTATAAATTCTAACTTAAAAATTTATTTCTAAGTCTTTAAAATCACTTTTACCTCTCAAAAGTGAATGATACTATATACTAATATACTATTTAGTTATGTGGTGATGAAAATTACTACCTCTGTTCCTATATATAAGAGACAATTCATTTTTTAAATTCATTGAATAATCAATGTATTTGGTCAATTTATAGACTAGATACATTGATTATTCAATGAATCTAAAAATTGAATTGTCTCTTATATATAGGAACGGAGGTAGTATTTTGGTTAAAATTTAATGGAATTGTAAAACAACTTATGTTTGGATTAAATTATGTTGTTTGAATACTTAATTAAGATCAAAATTTTGTGTTATTATCAAAAAAAGAGTTTCATTATGTATATACAAGTTCACATAAAGTTATAATACATTACTCTAATACAAAAGCTACAAATAGTTGCTTAAGCATAGAAGTGACTCAGGAAACAAAGTTGATTCTCAATACATAAACCAAACATCATAAAAATTTGGTCAAACTCAAGATTTACATTTGATCATTGCAAACTCATGTTTGGAAGTTCCCACAATTTAACCAAACAAGCTCTAAGTATGCTTCTACAAAACAAGAGTATAAATTATACTAGTCTTACTCTCTTTCTTCTAGCCTTTCTCTTAGCACTATCTTCTAAAGCTATCTTGGCCCTAGCTTTCTCAACAAACTCAGATTTTTCAGCATAATAAACACCAGCACCAAGATCTCTATATGCATCTTGAAAGGATAGATAACCATTGGCAATTGCATATTTTGTAGCCATCTTTACACTTGGATAAGAAAGTAAAGCACCTGAATAATTCATTCCCTCTTCCTGCATCTCATCCTCAAATGTTCTCGTCTTAGCTTTACTTTGAGAGGCAGTTTCACCAGTATCATAGGCTGGAGAACCAAATCCTTCCATCCCCACGAACACATCTTCATACAAATACCTAGGCGGTGTGTAGGTACGATCTGCCATCATATCATCAAATACATTATCCAACACTTGAATTGTAAAATTCACAGCTTCTACTATATCATACGGTAAATTTTTATGAGCTGCTAATTCACCAGCGATATCCAAAGCATCGGTGTAAAGAAATCTTTTCAATTCATATGAATTGTAGCTCAGCTCAACTGCAAGTTTCTCCATACATTTGTAAACATTGGATACTCTCGGATCACCTCCATTGACAAAACCTGTATTCTTGTGCAAACAGTTAGAGACACTTAAGTGACTTAAAGCAAAAGCAACAAATGCAAACTTGGCTGCTGAGTTAATAAATCTGGGGTCATTCGTTTTGAACAGCCTCTTAGACCATCCGTCGAAAGTCTTGCTTACTTGATCACTCAATTTTGGAAAATGTTTCTCAGCCATTATCACTAATACTATGTAAGATGTTTCACTAGTTTCAGCACTCTCCAAACTAGTTTTTGGGCCTGAAATATAAGAATTTTGAGAGTATGAGTTCTCAACTGAACAAGTACATTGTTCGGGAGTTTTGTTTCAGCGCCTACTTGGGCTGGAAGGTTGAATGTGGTGGACTTCAAATGCTCAAGCTTTTCTATAAAATCATCCGGAGGGTCAACAACCTCTTCTTTACCAATTGTCCGGGCCAAAGTCCATGTGCTCTCGTCGATACTGCTTTGGTAACCTCATCAAGTTTATCTATAAAATCATTGCTCCGATAATATGCAAGTTGATAGGACGCAATGAGTTGTTCAAGGTTGTTGTCGCGCGCTCTTCTACTGGAAACTGCCTTAACTAAAGCTTCCCATTGAGGTACAGTTCCATTGAAGTAATGAAACATTGTGCGTGCGGTGAACCTGTGCTCAGTGACAGGTATTACTCTAAAGTCATCAACATTAACAATAACAGCTTCCATCCTTGTAAATATGTAGTAGTTAGGTATCAAACTTGAGACTGCAATTTATTTTTACGATAGATCATCAAAATGAGAAATGGTTCTAATTAAGATTAAATTTATAGAATAATAGTTAGTTCAGTTCAGTTAGTAACTAGAAGGAAATTTGATTGCATGAGTATGAGTTCGAGTTGCATATTCCACTTATTCAAGGTTAAACTATTAGACCTGATGAAAATTGAAACTCAGACCTGATTGAACAAATCACTAGCTTCAAACCAAAAAGAGGAAGAGTAACGTCACGGGCACAGCGACGAAGAGTAGTGGCGTCCTCCGGGAGAAACGGCTTCTGGAGGGGGAGAGGGAACGTTTCAGTTTGTTTGATTTAACTTTAAGATCGAAAATGAGTGATAAAAAGTGATGTTGTGGCTTGGTTGAAAGGAAATTGGAAAGAACGAATGACAATTTTGTTTCTCTAGTTTGATGAAATGATAAGTGAGACAAAAGAAATATGATAAATTATTAAATAGTTGAATGCTTCTAATGAAGTGTTGAATGAGCTATTGAAAATGATGTGTGTTGAATGATTAAGTGGAAGAAAGAGAAGATGACGTGAAGAATAACAAAACCATTGTACATAGTCTTATATCATGACAAACCTAGGGATGACAATTTGACACATCCTACGCGTACAGGTAAAAAATGCTTACAATGGGTAATGATAAAAACCCGCAAAATAGATATCGGTATAGACACGTGTAATTACCTGTTAAACTAAGCGGGTATGAGTGCACCTTACTATCCACGACATCCCATACTCGCACAACATATTTATATAATGACATTCATATTATATTTAGAGACTTCAAAGTTTTTAATCTGGCTATTGTAGAAAAACAAGGTTGGAATATATTGTCAAAACCACACTCTCTTGTGTCCAGGATTTTCAAAGTCGGGTATTTCCATCGATCTTCTTTTCTTTGCCTCACAAATTGATATTGAATTTTGTCGTAATTAACAACAAAATTCACAACAAGTGGTGCAGTAAGCGTGGAGCAAAGGAGTATTGTTTACAAGTGAGCACCATGGGTAAATGGGAGATCGAGAAATTTTCCAAAAACAACGACTTCGGGTTGTGGAAAATTAAGATGCAAGCAATTTTAACTCAAGAGAAGTGTATTAATGCTTTGAAGAGTGAAGCATTGATGCTTGTAGGTCTTACACTGATACAGAAGACCGAGATGGTGCATAAGGCCAGAAGTGCCATTATCTTGTGCCTCAGGGATAAAGTTCTAAGAGATGTCTCCATGGAGAAAATTGAGGTTGTTATGTGGGAAAAATTTGAATCATTGTATATGACCAAAGTTGAGAATTGTGATATGTATGAAATTGTGATATTTCTATTAATCAGTAGCATACACATATATATACAGCTATGAGTGGAGAGCATGATCCTACAATTAAGCTAGTATTGATGGCTATACACACAATATGGAAACATAATATTCTAGCCTATAATTGGAATATAAATGCTGTTGACTGTACATTAAACAATAGAGACATGATGCTGATATCAAGGGATCATATTCTAATTCCCCCCTTCAAACTGGTGGTGAGTGGATAACACCAAGTTTGTCTCAGCTGGTTGAAACGTGTGGCTTAATGGCTTGGTAAGGCGTCAATTTGATCGATTGTAGGAACATAGGCCACAACAACTTCATTTTGTAATACTTGATCTCTAATATAATGAACATCAATTTCAATGTGTTTGGAGCGAGCATGGAGGATGGATTTGAAGCTAGTGCCTTGGCACTCAAGTTATCACACCGTATGGGTTTCCTTGGACGTGGGAGTTTAAGTTCAAGTAATGAACGATCCATGATATTTCAACTAGGTCACTAAGGCTCTATATTCGACTCTGCTTGATCTTGATACTACCTTTGCTTTCTTGATGACCAAGAAACAAGTGTTTCACCAAGGAACACACATTGACCACCATGGATTTTCATCATCAACACTAGTGGCCCATGCATCGTAGAAGCCATGAATGTCCGATCTGGATGGCTTGATGTGTAAGCAATGATTTATGGTGCCTTGGAGATACCTAAAGATTCTTTTTATGCCTTGCGTTGTTCAAGTGTTGGTGAGCTCATGTATTGGTGAGTTTGTTAACCGAGAATGCTAGATCAGTCTTGTGTGAGTCAAGTATTGTAAGGCACCTATTGCTTGTCTAAACACGGTCACTAGTTTCTCTCCTCAACTGTGAATTGCCTACGTTATCATAGGTGTAGGACATGGTGAGGCCTTGTCCATCTTGAATTTACTCAATAAATCACCGATGTACTTAGATTGTTTGAGATACATTCCACGGTATCTCTTTTCACTTCTATGCCTAGAAAGTAGTGAAGTTGACCCAAGTCTTTGAGAGAGAATACATCATTAAGTTGAGTGATGAAAGCTTGAAGGAACTTGGTGTTGCTTCGTGATTATTATGTCATCCACATAGATAAGTAGAAAAGTAATGTGATCTTTACCTTTTAAAAGGAAAGAGAGGAATCACTCTTTGTGTTTTGAAAGCCCCACTGAGTAATGCAGCCTTGAGACTATCAAACCAAGCTCTTGGTGCTTGCTTTAGTCCATAGATTGCCTTAGATAGCTTGCAAATGTGATTAGGCCTGGTTGGATCAACAAATCCGAGTTGATGCATGAACACTGTTCTTTGAGATATCCATTTAGGAAAGCATTGTTAATGTCTAGTTGCTGACTTCCATTGAGATGGACTGCAATTGAAAGAATGACTCGACAATGCTAGCTTTGACTCTGGTGAAGGTTTCTTCATAATCAATGCCTGTTTGTTGAAATCCTTTGGCAACTAGCCTAGCTTTTCTCCTTTCTATGGTACCATCGACTTGTATTTGGTCTTGAAGACCCATTTTGAGTCAACTATGTTTTCTTTATCTTGATAAGGGACTAGTGTCCAAGTCTTGTTAGACATGAGTGCTTGATACTCCTTTTGCATTGCTTCCTTCCATAAAGGCCTTGTGAGAGCATCCTTGGCATTTGTAGGTTCCATCAGTATCTTTGTAGGTCAGCTAGGCCAATGTAAGGAAGCTTGTGCTTGTGAATGCCTGACTTGCTTCTGGTTTGTATGATGCCTGCATTGCTTGCTTCACTTGTACTTTGTTGGGTTATGTCAGGTTGTATATCTGAATGAGTCGCATCATCTAGTACAGTATCTTCAAATTGTTCAGTCATATTGTTGTCAGCTTCTGTGGCATTGTTGTCATCTTGTGATTGTTGCTCAATTTGTGAGTCAGCTGAGTTCACTTCATCTGGGATATCTCCTTCAGGGATTGCATCAGTGATAGGATTACTGCGGCACAAGGAAAAGAAAATGATGGATTGTTAGTTGTTTTTAGAGGACCTCTTGTATTGAGAAACCCATCTTGGAATGGGAAATGATCTTCATTGAAAATAACATGTCTTGATATGAAGATCCTGCCATGGGAATTGAGACATTTATACCCTTTGTGAGAGTTACTATAGCCTAAGAACACACATCTGGTTGTATGAAATTGCATTGTGTTGATTGTATGGTTTGAGGCATGGATAACAAGCACAACCAAAGGGTTTTAATAGCTTATAGTCGGGTTCCTTATGAATCATGAGCGAATAGGGGTCTCATTTGGGTAACTTGAGACTAAGTCTGTTTATGAGGTATCTGCAGTGGAGAATGCTTCCCACCAATATTGGAATGGCATTTGAGCTTGCAAGCGAGTTAAGCCAAACTCACTATGTGTCTATGTTTCCTCTCAGCTCTTCCATTTTTCTGAAAGGTATAAGGACAAGACATTCTAAAACCTATGCCAGCTTCTATTGCAAGTCTCTGCACAGGTTTGTATTCACCACCACCATCACACTGGATTACTTTGATTCTCTTGTTGTATTGATTTTCAGCCAAGGCTTTAAATTGAATGAAAGCTTGCACAGTTTCAGACTTTTGTTTTAAAGGATAAATCCAGGTGAACCTACTAAAATCATCAACAAAATGCACATAATATTTGAAACCAGAAGATGACATTATTGGTGCAGGGCCCCATACATCAGTGTGAACCAACTCAAGGGGTTCCTTAGCATGAAATGAAGAAGACTTAAAGGGTAAGAGGTGCATTTTCCATATTGGTGCCTCATGAAACTAAAGTGATCATTAGGTGATACTTTGATATTACAATTTTTCAAGACTTTGTCTAATGTATTGTTGTTTGGGTGACCAAGTCTCCTATGCCAGCTCTCCTTGATGGATATATAAGCACTTGGGCTCCTTTCAATTCTTGAGAGCTGGTACAATCCATCTTTAAGTACTCTTTTAGAATTTCCTTCCCGGTTTGTCCTTCACAAAACAACAATTCTTATCAAACTCAATAAGGATGTTATTGTCACCAATTTAGATACACTTAATAGATTTTGGTAATGTTAGGTACATATAGTATATCATGTAAATTAAGTGACTTGAGTTTGGAAGAGCCGTGGCTATAATCTCTAGTTGCTCACCATTTCCAATAATCGAGAGTTCTTACCATGTTGTTCATTTATTTCTTGAAATTTTCAGTTTGATGGGTCACATGATTGCTTGCCCCATCACAAAGTACCAATCATATTCTTGATTGGTTCCTTGTGTCGCTAGGAATGCGATTTTCCTTCCTCTTCCGAGTGATTTGATCCGAGTAGGTTTTGTCAAACCCGTAGAAGCACCGTTGTGTGACCGTCTTTGAGCATACTTGCGGTAGGTTTGGAGAATCGCCTCTACCTGCTTCCTCTCCAACCTCTCGAGTTGGAGCCTCTCCGTTCCATTTGAGCCATGAAAGCCAAGTCTATTGTTTCTCCTTTGTAATCAATCTTGTTTGCAACATTTTGAGGCATTGAGATTTAGGTTGTTAAAGGAATTGAGTTGCTCAATTCTACTCTCAAAACTCAAGATTGAGATTGTAAATCAATCCAACTAAGATTGATTTGATCGAGAGTTTTACCACTACAGATTGTACTCAATCCAATCCATTCAAGGTTTGAATGATTAGATCCGAGTTGAGAATTGGATTTCTGCCACTGAGTTTATCGCAAGATTTTTCATCTTGGATGATAATCATGCATTTTCATTTCACCTTTTCGGTGCTATGAAATTCGACTTGTAGGTGATTCTAGACCTTGTATGTGCTCCACTAGGCTTTGGGCCTCCTCCCAAAGTTGCTTTGAATTTTCACGGGCAAAACTGTGTTGCAATGTCTGATCATGGAATTCTTTAACCAACCTAGAAGTTGTTGGTCATAAGCTTGCCAATCTTGAACGAAGGATTCACTTCTTGAATCAATTTGTGACATATTGCTCAGACACTCCTTTGTCCCTAGCATGTATCCTTCAAGTCTGCAGCCTCGATGATGGGCAAGACTAAGGACCATAAGGAAAGTTATCTCATTCAACTTGATGTAAATAGTTGATGGAAGATCATTTTGTTGTTTGCGGATGCCATGGTTTTTGATTGGATCACGTTCCTTTTGGCAATGTTGCTCTGATACCAAGTTGAGAATTGTGATATGTATGAAATTGTGATATTTCTATTAATCAGTAGCATACACATATATATACAGCTATGAGTGGAGAGCATGATCCTACAATTAAGCTAGTATTGATGGCTATACACACAATATGGAAACATAATATTCTAGCCTATAATTGGAATATAAATGCTATTGACTGTACATTAAACAATAGAGACATGATGCTGATATCAAGGGATCATATTCTAATTACCAAGTCTTTGGCTCACAGGTTGTGTCTGAAACAACAACTCTATTCATTCTGAATGGTGGAGCATAAATCCATAGTTGAGCAGCTTACATAATTTGACAAGATTATTGATGATTTTGAGATTATGATTCTCTTGACTGAGTTGCGGTGGAAGATTTTCTACGCTCTTCGTCAACCGTGACCAGAGTAGGTCGTGTCTATTGCTAAAGTCTCCCATTGGGAAAAGCCATCTATTAGACGTCTTTAGACTCACGGGAAAAATTTAGGAAGCTCTTGGTCTTGGTGTGTGCTCGACATCGACCACAGCTACATTACCACCATCATTTTTTATTGTCCTAATTGATAAGCAATTGGGAAGTTTCGGTCTTAATGTGAGGAGGATTATGTGGATGCATCCCAATAAGAAAAATAACTTTTTTGACTGACGTCTATGTACTGTAAAATGCAGGGCCGACCCAAGGGACAAGCCACCAAGATAAGGCTTTAGGTCTCAAAAGTTTGGGCTTAAAAAAGAACCTCAAATTTTTTTTATTTAGTTATAAAAATATATAATGACACATTAGTTACATATATAATTGTAGTTGAGTTGGTAAAATCTAGGTCTCTTTTCATTTTGATATTGAATTCAACTCTTAACAACCACAAAATTATAATTTAAAATACATTTTAAAGGCCTCATTTAAAATTTATTTTAGGCCTCTAAACGTGTTGGGCCGACCCTGGTAAAATGTTATATGAATTTGTCACATAACTTCCTCTGAAATTTAATGGATTTGTCTTTTAGTGATTTAAACCACACCATGGTGGCTCCCTTGAGAGTCAGTACAAATTAAACTTCATTACACTCCTAGTTGGCTGATAGTCAAGTATGGTGTGCTCATCGGGATCCCCAATTCCATCATAGTTTTTCATTTGCATTAGCTTATCTAGATACTTAAGAGTCTTATAATCAATAACACGTCGAATGAATGAGTTCCTTCAAGGGTTGGTGAAGGCATTATTGATGGTACTAAACTCGTTTCCTCTTTGATAATGATGAGGGGAAGACCTCCTAGAATGAAAATCCTTAACTGACGCATGTGGTATTATCGTTGCCTCCAGAATCATGAGGAGAATAATTATTGCCATGGTGTCGATAAGAGCTTTTTTGGCGCTCTTTTTGGTTGTGTCACAACGTCGATATGTGGTTCCTTGAAACACATCCAGAATGGCCTTGTTGTACCACCTCTAACTAAATTGTGATATGAAAAAGGATTTTCATTATATATTATTCAACATGGAGGGACCTCTCATAGAGTAGATTTATGTTTTGTGGTTATGGCAAATTGTAGATGCTTGTCTTGAGCTCATTAGCATCGTGCATTCTCAGTGTTGAGTTGTTGAAGGTTGTGGGATAGATTTGGTATATGAGATTGAAATAAAGGTGGAGGGTGTGAGGGAATTTGTAAATGAATAAATTAAAATTAATGCTAGAACATCAGTGGTTGAAGAGATTCTTGGCTGATCAATTGAGAAATTGGAATTTGACGTGGTGTTGTGGTCGATGAAATATTCAGGATCAAAGCTTGTACATCTTGTTGCTAAGCATGTTTTTCCTTCGTAGGAGTGAGGAGCGCCACGACGATATTCTAGAGCATCTGGATTGGTGATCAGGCATTAACAACAAGAGCTTCATTCTGGTGAGTCGTTGATTGATTTGCCTGATGCCACCATTGTGTTAGGGAAATTAGTGGGTCAACACGATGGGGCATTTTTACAATTGGGGACTTTTTCTTTTGAGCAACACACATTTGTGAGAGAGACACACCACATACTCATCCAAAATCTTTAGGTGAGTGTGAGTTCTCTCACTTAGAAATGATCAAGTCTTTATATTCCTAATTAATGCGGGACTTCCTCACACTACTCACACTTGTAACTTTTTTCAACACCCCCCTATTTTTTGAGTCTACCCACAAGCCCCCCCTCAAGTTGAATCTATTTTATTACATACAAGAATTTTGATACAAGTAAGTCGGTCCCTTCACTCGAATCAAAGGCTCGTGATACTATTTGTTAGGGCAATTCAAGGGGTCAACTTGAGGGAGTATTTTTACACTTGAGGACATTTATTTTGAACAACACGACTTTGTGAGAGACACACCACTTACTCACCCAAAATTTTAAGATGATATGAGTGTGAGTTCTCTCACTTATAAATACTCAAATCTCCATAATATTCCTAACCAATGTTAAATTTTCCCTCACTACTCATGTTTATAATTCTTTTTTAATATATTAGAAATGACAGTAGGAAGCGATTGCAATGAAGGCTTAAATGTGTAACATAAAACGGATGCAACAGTGACCCGTAGAAAATTGGAGAAATTTAGTGAAAAATTCATGAGACAACAATAAGTTCCCGTCATTTCCAACTTGTCACCTTTCTTTTTAATTGAGTTGAAACAACAATAACTATTAAAAAAAAAGAAGATAGACTATGACTCTTTTACATGCAAAAATTTGAACTCCCCATCAAAATTTGAAGACGTAACTTTTTTACTTTGACTTCATATTTTTTTTAAAAAGTGAAATTTCTCTCATGTCATGCCTTTTTGGTAGATGTTACATTTGAAATTTTCTCAAACCCACCTTCATCTAATGTTTGATAGATGAGAAAAAGAGCTTTTCTTATCTCTCTTTTAAAAAAAGATTTCAACAACCTATCAAATATAATGTACTTCAAAAATAATTTTCATTTTAATACATCAATTATTATAAGTATTTGGAATTTCAAAGGATATGCTGCTTCGATGCTTGCCATGACTATGAAAGTTGTGATATTTTAAAAAATGATATGGTTATAGTGATATGTTGTGAATAATTGAGAGGGTGACAATTTCGGTTATTTTAGAAAGTTCTTCAACTCTTATGCACTTGTTTCTATTTATAAGTGAGAAAGTATATTTACTCACTTTAAAAGAGAGTATATAAAACCAAGAATTCTTTCAACTAATCTTTTTTTTTTTTAAATTTGGATTTACACTTAATGAATCCATAGACCAAATCAAATCTATAACCCTACACAAAAATACATTTAAGCATACATATAAATAAATGTTTGAGAAGGGAGACAAAAAGATATTCCCTGTGTCCCAAAATAAGTGTATTTTAAACTTAAAAAATTTGTCCTAAAATAAATATCACTTTACTTTTTCAATGCAACATTAATTAATTTTTACCAATTTTATCCCTAATTAATAATATTTGCACTACACTCAAAACATAATTCTCACTGTGCTATTATGACAATAATGTATAACCAATAACAAAAAGGACAATATTATAAAATAGTAATATTTATTCCTCCATTCATTATTTTAGCAGAAAGGGAGTAGCTCATAAAGAAATCAAGAAGAGTAGGACAAAAAAATATGAAAACAAAGTTATCTTTATAAAAATATTTTGTTTATAAAAAAACGAATTACTTTTCCTATTACCCTACAGTAACTAAATCATATCTGATAATTACTTGTTAAACAAAGCTATATCTTTATTATTTCTGCCAAACCCATTTCTAATTGTATAATTACAAACACAACCAACCACAAACACAAATCATCACATCTCATCTAAACAATATACTATTCTGAAAGCCAATCATAAAAGGCCACGTAAGCATGAAAATACCAAAATTCATTTGAAAAAGAAGAAGACACGTGGAACAATGTCATTGGACCAAAAACAATATCAAAGAGTTTTGTATTTCTTATAGTAAGTTATAACATTGTAATATAAATATAAGATATTACACCACCTTTCACACTATTGCTCACTATTTTACCACCTTTTTTCTTCTTCTTGTTCTTGTGTTAAGTATTAATCTTCATCTTCTGTCATTAACCTTGTTCAATGGATGGTGCAATGTATGATGAAGAGTGTGATTATCTGTTCAAAGCAGTGCTAACTGGTGATTCTGGAGTTGGAAAATCAAATCTGTTATCAAGATTTGCAAAAGATGAGTTCAGGTTGGATTCAAAACCAACTATAGGAGTTGAGTTTGCTTACAGAAACATCAGAGTTAGAGATAAATTCATCAAAGCTCAAATTTGGGACACTGCAGGCCAAGAAAGGTAACAAACAACAACAACAACTTAACTCTTTCTTTATTCTTCTGTTTAATTTGTATCATTCTTCTTGTTCTTGCTTTTATTCTTCAATATCTTGATCAAGAACGTGTTAGGTGTCAGATACGTATCAGTGTCAGGATCGTATTCTTCTTATGTTCATGTATATATCATAATAGTATTAGTATTATCATGGATTGATTTTTTGTTGTGACACAGAAATTTGCTTTATTATTTGTTGGAATTTGATAAAGAGTGCCGTAATTTTCTCCTTTATTCAATCAATCTGTGTGGTTTGTATGAACAATTTTAAAGGTTACTTTTTCTTTATACCATTTTATGCCTTTGAGTAATTGCATTTGCATGCACACTTTCATGATGAGAAAAAGCAGAAAAATTCTCAGCTGAGTTGACTAATGTGGGTTGAAAGAGTAGAACTCACTCTTTGTTGTTGTGTAAGTGTAGAAATCAAGTTTTCTTTATTAAATGTTTCGTTCATGATTGTGCAATCTTAAATTAATAGCGTAACTATTGGGTTATGTGGGTCCATGAAATGGCCTAGTTCAAATTAATGGTAGATAGACAATCAAATTGAGTGAGGTTGCCAACAACATAATCAACAATTTCATCTTTCAAATCATATAAAACTTGTTATGTACTACTCCATGGTCCGAAATCTCATGCATATCGTGATCGAGGCCTAATGGATTCATTATTATTTGTGTGGCAGGTTTAAAGCTATCACAAGTTCATATTATAGAGGAGCCTTGGGAGCATTGTTAGTGTATGACATAACGAGGCGAGCGAGTTTTGAGAATGTAAGAAACTGGTTAGTGGAGCTAAGAGAATTTGGAGGCCAAGACATGGTGGTTATTCTGGTTGGAAACAAGAGTGATCTAGTTGAATCAAGACAAGTTGAGGAAAAAGAAGGCAAAGAGTTTGCAGAGAAGGAAGGGTTGTGTTTTATGGAGACTTCTGCTTTGAAGAATCTCAATGTTGAGCAAGTGTTCTTGCAAATGATCACAAAGATATTTGAAATCACAAGCCAGAAAAGCTTGGAAGCCAAAAGGAATGAAAGACCACTTAGGCTTTTGAATGGGAGAGAGATTTATTTAGCTGATGAAGTCACTGCAACTAAACAGGCTCCTTGTTGTTCATGATGATTTTGCTGATGAATCTCTTATGTTTGGTTCATTCACTTTTTGATTGGTTTTTTTGGTATTACATATGGTGTTACAATGTAATTATACATGCTGATTTTTATATCATACATGGATTTTGATATCATAAAAAAATGGTGCTATCATTGAGTGACTAGTGCATAGAGCATTGAGCCATATTTGTCAGTGTCTTGTTGTGTAATACTTTGACATTGTTATTTACTTGGTTCAATCAGCAAAATGATTCTTTCTCTTTTTTTATTCTTTACTTTAGGTGACAAAAATATCATTCTATTACCATGCACTCTGGTCAATAATCTCAGACATCAAATGAAATTTGAAAACCACTCATTTAACATGATAGTTGTATCTTTATCCAAATTTGATCAGGATAAAAATGGCTTTTGAGAATAAAGAGAGAGTAAGTGACTCCATGGATTGATGAGTGGTAAAGAGGTGGTGTCTCTAAGAACTTTGAGGCTTGGCTCAAGTTGGTGAGTTACTAAACATAAGAGTAAGAGCTATTAGATATCGTGTCTGTTTTATTTCTTATAGGTTATAGTTAGAGCTGTCAAAATGGGTCTAAAATATGTCTGATCCACGGACCGGCCCATAATCCTATTAGTTTATCGTGGATCGGACCATAAAATACCTTAAAAAAATATGATCCTATCTTTTTGGGTCAACTCATCGGACCTATGTCTTTAATGGGTCGGGTCGGACTGGATCAAGCGGACTTCGAGCTGACCCATTAAAAAAATTTGATAAATTTTATAGAAACAATATTGAGATAAGATATAATTTCTTAAGTATGTTTTCAAGTTAATAGAAAAAATTAAAGAGGATAAAGATATATTTTCAAAGTGATTAAGGATTTAAAGAGAAAATTTGATAAGTATTGGTGATAATATTAAATTACTAGGTACTTTTACATATATATATTTGATGAATATTTCAAACATCACTTGACTAAGTTTATTATGACTCTCTACTTATATTATGTAGCTTTTATCCATTACATCTTTTTTATAAAATTAAAACTATAATATTGAAATACGGGTTGGGCTGACCCATCGAGCTTTACGAGCCTTTGAAAATTGGGTCGAGCTCATTTTTTATAGTCCATTAAACAATCGGGTCGGGGCAGACTAGCCAATTTAAACACTTTATCCATCGGACAGAAGCGGGCTAGGTCGGACCAACCCTTTTGTCAACTCTAGTTATAGTTGTAATAACACTCACACTTATGTCATTCAATTTGAAATCAAATTCACGACATTCAATATTTTCATGCATTCGACATCTTCAGAGTCGTTAGATCATGATCAAACTAGATCATGATCAATCAGTTTAAAATATAATGTATTTGTTGATTATTTCAAAATGAAAAATACTAAACTTTAAATTTAGACCATTTGATTTTAATCCAAAGATCGAAATTGTGTCAAATGCGTGAATGCGTATTTCATGATAGCGCTGCATTCAATATTTTCATGCAGACACATTTAATTTGGTAGTATTAATGCACATCATTCAATATATTATGTAAAAAAGTATTATCCTGACATTCAATTAAAATATTTTAAAATGATAAATCATAAAAGCATTTTAAAATTTACATTGTGATTTGACATTTTATATGGTTGTCATTAGTTGACAGTGTAAAACACCATTCCTTTTCTCGTATATTATACTATTACTTTAATTTTTTAATTATTTATATTTAAATAATTAGAATATTTTTTTAAATATTTAAACCACTAGTATAAAATTTTATATTTAAACCACTAGCATAAAATTTTAAATTAGTCTCATTAATCCTATAATATATTCTAATTTGATATAAGAGAAAAAATGTCAAGGCCCGTCAAAGCTATTTGACTATAGAAAGCGCTTATTAATATCAGAATTTAAATATTAAGGTTAAATATGTTTTTAATCCTTATAAATTATTAAATTTTGTTTTTTGTCTTTATAAAAAAAATAGATATTTTGGTCCCTCCAAAATTATTATGCATATAGTTTTAATACTTGTTGTTAAATCAATGTGTATTTTGAATGATTATTTGGCCGACATGTTTAGAATGTTATAAAAAATTCTTCGAAAAAAAAGAACTCAAAATTTGTTTTTTAAGTCGAGATTTTCATTATTTTTATCATTATCTTATGAAATTTCAAAAATTCATATTTAATTCTTCTAATTTTAAAAAATTATAAAATTTGGTAAAGAAACATTTTATAGTATTCTTAACATTTATGGTAAAAAAATTATTCAAAAATTTAAAAATTTGAGGATAAAAAAACAATTTTCAAAATTTTAGAAAATAGTATGGACTAAAAATTAAAATTAAAATTTTTAGAAGAACTATTTTTTGAAGAAAATTTTTAGAGGACTATGGGTCACATATTTATAAGGACCCCTGACATATTTAATCCTAAATATTTTTATTTTCTGACACATATGACTTTACATTTCCAAACAATTATCGATAAGTATGCTTTAAGCAAATCAATGTTAAGACACTTATCATAATTGTTGACAATCTTAGACCTAAGTTAAGACATTTCTCATAACTATCGACAGTTCTCATGACCTTTATCTAGTGTTTGGTCATTTGTCTTGATAGATGTCTTCTGCTTATCGTGTTGGAAAAAATCGACATAGAGCAAATAAAATAAAAAAAACACAAGGTAACACAAAGACATAACATAGAAATTCCGAAATTGGAGAAAATCCACGACTATTGTCATATGACAACCAATTTAACATTTAAATCACCTTCAACTACCTTCAAGCAGCTAAAGCAAATATTTAATTACATTTCACAACACTTTGGCACAAAAGTATAAGAGAACAAAGTCAAATATAAACTTAAAATTCTTTTGACTTATGCATTTGTAATGAAGAACTTCAATCCTTTATATAGTTTTGGACTCCCTCTTCCTTTACAATACTAAGCAATGTGAGACTTCTTCAACATTATACATTCAACCAACCCCATTAATATCCTCCATATTGATTGAAAATGATACATTAACTTTCATTCTTTTCATCGATAATTATATTACACCATAAAGAGTATAGTCATTTGAAGTTAACCATTCCAATAATTTTTATATTGTTTTCACCGACAATCATAGTTCAAAAACTATCATACTCTATCATAAAAAATGTATTTAAGTTGAAGCTAAACCACTCCAAGAATTTTATGTTGTCTTCACTGACAATCATAGTTCAAAAACTATCATACTATCATAAAAATATATTTCACTTAAAGCTAAAACACTTCAAAAATTTCACATTATCATCACTAACAATCATATACTCTATCATGAAGAATATATTCCTCTAGAAGTTAAACAACACCAAAAATTTCAATGTTGAAAATCATGGTGAAAAACTTATGGTTCAACTTTCATTTTTGCAGGAAGTTCTTCAAGCACCAACATAATTTCATAGTAGAACTTGTATTAATGTTAATTAATGCTCATGTATTAACAACTAACCAACACCTTGCGCAATCTTGATTGTATCATCATATCTTTCACTTGAATTTTTCACGAGTCAAAAACAATTTTTTATATCAATTTTCTTTATCCTAAACTGCACAAAGGAACTTGTGAGGGCGTCTCAACGACTCTTTAACAACATTAGCCATCATTTTTGTTGTGAATGATCAGACAAAGCTACAACCTCATTGCATACTAAGAACTCATAAATTCGGATCGAACCAAAAGTTCTGATACTAATTGTTGGGAAAAACTTGGCATAGAGAAAATAGAAAACACAGTCACAACACAACTTGGCGAATTTTCACACTTCCTCTCTTTCATTACTTCGAGGCTTCAAGAATCTTTGCCAGATGTGACGATCATACAAATACTTCAATCTCGAGTCTCTTTTCTTGATGAGCCTTGAGATATTTTTCTTGTTAGGTCATAATTATCAGAGAACTGAAAGTAATTGTCACTAACTTCATCATAGTAGTTAACGTCGTTGTCATCAAAACTTCAAAGAGAATCTTTTGCGTGATTATCAACTTTATACCTACAAGCACATAGATCCACACATGTCACTATCAAGATTTTTATGACAGAGAAAGGTGTCTCCGATGAGGATGGAAGTTTGTTGGCCAACAACGACGTGGTCTTGGTTGGTTATCAAAGACGTTTACTAATTCCTTTTGTTTCAGTCTAAAAACCATTTTTGTAAAGAAAACCAATGTGTTAATCTTTTTCTTAAATCAATTATCAACTTATGAAATACAAAATCTCAACACATTAAGGTCGTTAGTCGATAATTTCACAATGTAAGTCCATAATGACAAGTTGGGAATCATTCTCGTGATTGAGGATGATGAAACCATAATTAAACCCTATTTTATCGACATCAATGCTTTAGCTTGGTATCGTTAAAATGCACAAGTCAAGGAACTTCTTAGTAAATTGTCTTGTAATAATTTGACACATCACTTATCCAAACTGGACTAAGGTGAATTTAGCTTGTCACGAGAGTAATAAGAGGGTAGTAGAGTAAAAGAGTCCATGGACATCATATAATTCAACACCACCACGGATTTAAGCCCATGGACTTCAATTGCACTTCACATCTTATTGGATTCAGAAAATTAAACGAGTCTAACCCGAGACCCGTTAGTTAGTTGATAGGTAGTTGTCTTTGGATTAACACTCGGTGGGACTCAAAACAGAAATTTCGCCCAAAAAAACACATTTCAGAACTCGCATCTCACGGATTAGGCTTCAGTGACTTTCACGCGGGAAAGTCACCGTGCCTTTCCACTATTCTATGCCATTTGATCAATCTAAGGTTTGAAATGATGCCACTTGGCTTTTCGGTTTATAAAAAAAAATGCACATAAATTTTACATACTTTACTAGTGTTTTTTCTTGTATTATGTTCTTGATTCGTTTGGTTCCTCTGGTCTTGAGCAGTCAGCACAACCGAAGATAATTATATAGTTTACCACCACTTGAAACGCCGTCGATGAGAAGCCTCGCGATAAACAAAACCTGTCTACACTCTGGACCGTCAAAATCATGTCCAGCAAAGATTCAAAGTAACAAGAAATTTGCTTAGATTTGTCAAGAAAAATAGCATGTTAAATTTAATACAAAGAACTCCATCCTCCATCCCTTTACCCACTCACAAATCAAACGTGAGGCGACGGCAACCTGCACAATCAAACATTGGCTTGTTGCAAGGTAAATGGTGAGAAATTGGTATTTTGGGCAAAACTGAAAAACAAAATTTATGTATTTTTTAAATAAAAAAAGAGAGAGAAATATGTGCCTTCATCTAGAGCATTCATTTGATCGAACGGTGGATACAGATTGAAAGTT
The DNA here is from genome assembly GCA_021764765.1 of Vicia sativa. NCBI lineage: Eukaryota > Viridiplantae > Streptophyta > Magnoliopsida > Fabales > Fabaceae > Vicia > Vicia sativa. The sequence goes on from CM038795.1 coordinate 2,447,095, forward strand.
ACGGTACCTTTTCCGGGCAAAAGTCACTCTCCATCTTCTCCTTCTTCTTCTTTCATCATGGTTTAACAGAAAATCACCGTTTCTTCAACAACGTCCTAATTTCATCCTTCACATCTCACTCGCTCAAACCATGGCGAATTGGATCTCCTCCAAACTCAAAGCCGCCGAGAACATTCTCCACCAGGCAAGTCCCCTCTCATGTTCTTTATCTCCGCCGCCAATTTGCAATTTACATTTAATTGATTTCAACTTTGTACGTTTCAGATCGATCAGCAAGCGGCGGAATCGCTTCGGAAGAACGACGAGAGGCTTCAATTGGAGGAACAAGCCAGTATCGATGCTCCTGTCAAACCAGGGAGCGGTGTGCCTCTCAAAGATCAATTGAAGAATCAATTGAAGAAGAAAATCCCTCACAATAATGATTATAATGGTAAATTGCGCAGTGATCCTAATTTCAGCGTGCTTAAAAAAACTACATCACCGATTGTACCCAAGCATTCCCCCAAATCTAGCACTACCATCACGGACGGTGATTGGACTGAACTTCTTAGTTCACCTACTCACCCTACAGCTTCTGCTTCTGGGGGAAATCACGGTAACGGTGTACCCGCACCTCGGTTTTTAAGGCAGAATAGTAGGAAGCAGAAGACCGTGTCTGATATTAAGAGAAATCAGAAAACTGGTAGCAGTGCTTCAACTCCTAGGTCTTTGCAGAGATTAGACTCTGTTAAGGGAGCTAAATTGAGTGGAAAAGCCAGTGATGATGGGAAGGATTCTACCTCGCCGGGTTCCAGCGATAGGCAGTCTAATGTGGAATTGGAAACGGATGGTACTAGTGGACAGGAATATGTTAGCAATAGCAGTCCTGGTAAGCCTGTGATTGAGGCCGACAATAAGGAAAAGGAAGATCGTGAGCACCAATTTAGTTATAGGGACTTCTCTTCGCCTGAATCTTTACGGGAAGATGACAAAAAAACCGATGCAGAGACAATACCAGTAAGGGGAGTTGATAAAGTGCATGCAGCTAAGATCCCAGTTGATGTTGGAAGTCGTCTGAAAAATGTGATAAAAGGGAGGCGTGAGCTTAATTCAGTGTCTGATAATTTAACAACCAGTGATTTGAAAAGGGGTTCTAACATGGCAAGTGGCGAAAGTTCAGATTCAGATACAGAGTCTGGTTCAACCTCTGATTCTGAAAGTGAACATGAGAGGGAAGAAAGGAGAAAGAAGAGAGAAAGGATCCTATCTGAGAGAGCAGCAGCTAATGCAATGATTGCTATCAAGGAAAAGGAGAATATAGTGGCCAAATTAGAGGGGGAGAAACAAAGTCTAGAGAAAATACTTGAGGAGCGAGCTAAACAACAGGCACAAGAGGTAGTTTTGTGATAGTGCTTTTAACTGATCTTTTCATTTGCTCTTTTAAGTTCTTTGTTATACCACTGGTTATGCAAAGGATGTCTAGTGTAGAAAAATAAAATGCCTACTCAAGCTTTCACATGATAAGGGCTTCTCTTAATGAGCTGACTTCGCAATGAAACTAATTGTTGTCTAGATTACTGTTTTGGATAGCACTTGATGTTTTTGACGTGTTTATTACGTACTTGATCCTCTTTTAATCTTTCCCTCAGGCTTCACAGCTTCAGAGTACTATGATGGAAACAATGGAAGCTGTTGAGTTAGAAAAGCAAAAACATAATAATACTAGAATGGAAATTCTTACGCGGTTAGCTAAACTGGAGGTATGTTAATTGAATGTTTTAAGCCATTTGTCTGTAATGTAAAGCTTACAGCACACTTGATAAATATTTTGTTCACGGTGTTCTAGTTTTGCAAATATCTAGATAAGCTTGTCATTGATAAATGTATGGATTTGGTTGTAGACTTCTAATGCTGATCTTGCAAGATCCCTCGCAGCTGTACAGTGGAACCTTGAAGTAGAGGTATTTTTAGATTCTAAGTTGATTTCCTTCCGCTTTTCATGTTTCATAGAATTCGTGGTTTTTTAGTTGTAGTATTGATAAAGTTTTGAAGTTACTGAATACAAAATAGACTTGCCACTGTTGATCACAAAGTTTTGGACTTGATCTTAAATACGAGAAGAATTTATGATTTCTTATAGTAGTAACTTAGTACGGCCAAACTGGCATTACAATGAAAGCTGATGAGAGATAGTTAATCGGAGATTTTTTCTCCATACCAACTCTGACATTTCTTGGAAAATTTTCCTAAATACTGCTGGAACTAAAAGCTCAAAAGTTCAATTGAGTTGACTTATCAGTTCCCTAAAGATATTTTGATTACAAATGTAGCTTACTAATGGATTAAAACTGAATTAACCATATTCATATCTGGGAAAGCGTATTAAATTATCATGCGTTTCTTATGATATGTTCTGTATCAGGCCAAACAAGTAGCAGAACTCAGACAAAAAATTGCACTGAAAGAATCTGTTCTTGAAGGTACTTCCTTTTTGCAAAGTCATCGATTTGTTCTCTGAAATAGTAGGGCTCTTTTCTTTGAAAAAGTATCTTTTGTTTTGTTTTCCTAATTTCTCTTTTTATTATAAGACTGCCACGTTGTTGCTGTTCCTGTTTTCAAAGATTTGTACAGGATATTTTGAAAACAAAAAAGAAGTTTATCAAGTGTTTCTTGTACAAATCTTTGGAAATTAGCATCTTTTTTATAATTAAAAATGAAAAGATGAAATGAAAACAAATCACTTTTTGTGGGGCTCATTAACTACCAAGGTTTATACATTTTTTTCATTTTAACTTGAAACGTATTTTCAAATCTTCAGTATGTATTAGTCTACGATCTCTGAATAAAAAATGGCAAAAGGTTAGAATAGGCCTATAAAGATAATTTAGGTTAGTAACTTAGTATTGTTTACGCCTATAAGGAAAAATTTCTAGCTTGTTGAACAGCATAATGAGCTTATGCACTGCAATTATAGGGTACATTTATTTGCCCAATAGAATAATGATTATTCATGATTTGAACTTTTAGCTACGTACAGGTTGGACAAAATAGGTGGGTAGTATGCAGTTGAACGACATGTCATTTAGGTTTCAAACAAGGTTGTGTTAGGCTTCAGTAGGGGTTTTCAGGAGCCACATTATGTGAATTTGGGTTAGGTCTAACTCACCCCAAAAGCTAGCTCTAGTGGTAAAGATTGCTCAAGCTTTACATGGACTACTTTGACCTTTGGGATCCAGATGCCCCTTATGAGCACAAAAAAAAATGCAGGTGACCCAATTACAAATCCAAATTGGCCATATTATAATTTGGGCTAGGTTTAACTCAACTCTATATGTTAGCCCAAGAGACGAGGGATACCCAAGCACACTCGTCAACTAGGATTTCCCTTTCTTTTGCTTGACTACAAATGTCTTCTGGGATTGTCTTTCTTTCTATAGATTAATAGTAGCCTTGCTTATCATTCATCAGTGAACGTTTAATAATCATTATGTAGCATCACAAATTGGTTATTTAGGGTGTTGGAGTAGTTGAAATTATGTTTTAATGAGCTGGCCTGTTAATAAGTTAACCCTTTAACTTTTGTAGAGCTCAAAAAGAGCACGAGGAATCCTCATCAAACTGGAGCTTTACGAAATCAAGTAAGTTACACTATTCTTTGCTGAAGCTGGTATTTTGGCTTCTTTTGTTTACTTTTTCCTTAGGTGGGGATTTTACGAGGGCGTCTTTGTGGTATTTTCTTTTTGTTGGGTCATATATTCCCCATTTTAAACTTATATACTCATTTTCTCTTGGTGGAATATTCTTGACATCTGTTTGTCTATGCTGATGTTGTAGCTAGCTTCAAAAGGAGTTGAGTTTGAACGAGAAATTCTTGAGGCTGAGCACTCTTTTGTTAATGATAAAGTTGCACAGTTACAGGAAAAGGTAAGCTTTTATACTTGTGTGCGTGCCTATTATATTCACTTCTTTTTCCTTGACCTTGAAGAGCTATTATATTTCCAATGTAATGTATTTCATTATTTTTAACAGTTTGTCTAGAATTTTCTGTCTATGAATTTGGTATCTCTCTGTGTCTTTCCTTGCATTAAATAGGGTTTTTTCTTATTCTAACTTCAAAATTATATTTAGGAAGATAAGGAAGTTTTTGAAGGATCAAAGGAATCTTCTCATTAAATGAGTAGTCTTCTATATTCCAGAACTGGAATATACTGAATTCCAGAAACTTGGAATTTTTGCATGTTCTGCATACCTTTTCATGCTTATAAAATGTGCCCAGTTATATGCTGGGTTATCTATCCTATCCCCAACCAATTGATTCGAGTTCAAGTGGTTAATAAGCTCTATTTAAAGGACGAATCGTTTGAGAAAACCCGAGTTTGAATTCTGAGTGGAACAGTTTTCGGCCGGGCTTTACTTACCTCTTGGTCGGATTTTCGTGTTACCAAGGTGCCCCCTTCCCCGGGAAACCAGAGGGTTAACACCAAAAAATAATCTATTCTATTCTCAGTTGGTATCCACTTTTGACTTCACGTAAAACGAAAAGGTTTTCCTTAGCCATGGCTTGTCTAAGGTGTGGCATGATAAAGGTGCCTCATAGGTGAAGAACCATTATTATCCCTTAGATTTAATAGAAAAGTAGTTAATGATTGTGATATATTAAAGGCAGCTTGCATGTAAGTATGTGAAAATATTTACTTATACATCCCTCTATAAGGATTTTTAAAAAAGAAAGAAAATATTGAAGAATTGCAAACCCTATCTCTGCCTCCATCTGGTGTGATCGTGCCAGCAGCAAACAATGCACAGTCAAAGATGGCATCACTCTGGTTAAAATGAGCATCTTTCCAAATCGGAGGAAGAGATGCAATGTATGAAAAAAATTGAGTTTTGAAGTTTTAAGGTGAAGTAATTTCAATTGCATACAGGCTAAAGATGGTTTGGTTAGCTTGTGAAGCTTCAATTTTCACGACTAAAGATTGCAATCCACTACCTCACTTGTCCAATAGCTTACTGATTTCATCACCACTTGATCCTATATAATTATGATTCATTAAGTTGAAAATTTTCTTTATATATTGCCAGCACTTGTTTTGTTACACATCCAACTTCATTAAGTTTTGCACTGGGCCTTTTCAAAGTCAATATAAATGCTATCGGCATTGTAGCTATTTAATACACTTATACATCACAGGCAAGGAAGCTAGAAGCTGACATCGAAATGACAAGGAAGGAGATAGAAGAACCGTCGGAAGTAGAGTTTGAACTTAAGCGAAGGCTTAATCAAATGACTGATCATTTAATACAGAAACAATCTAAGGTGAGTCTTTCACACATCCAGTTGGCTGTAATATTTTTGCAAATGCTCAAGATTCACTGCTATAATTCAGGTTCAACCAGGCTGTCTGTTCAGTCCTACAAACCGGCTGAACACATTAGCAGTTTGCACGAAATCTTTAGTGTAATATTGCAGTAAAATATATATTGTAAAAAGAACGACGACAAATTCATCTGCATCTGGTTTACAGAATCCCGTCAGTTTAAATGCAAACTTTTTTATTAAAAAAACAAGTTTTACAAACCGGCTGAACACATTAGCAGTTTGTATAAAATCTTTAGTGTGATATTGCAGTAAAAAATAGATTATAAAAAGAATGATCGACATATCATCTGCATCTGGTTTATAGAATTTAGTCGGTTTAAATGCAAACTTTTTTTTATAAAAAGAGAACAAGTTCATTGCAACAGAATTGGAACCTACTGGCTTACGTGAGACCCTTTTATTTTAAAAAAGTTTATTCTGCTTGTCAACAGGTTGAATCACTCTCTTCTGAGAAGGCAAGCCTTACATTTAGAATTGAGGTATGCTTTTTCGGAGGTCATGATACTAATTCTTGAAATCACGATACATTTGATTTTTAATTTTGATTATCAACTCAGCAGGCAGTATCAAGATTGCTGGAGGAGAACACGTCAGTGTCAGCTATGAATCCTGCCTCTTCATCAAGTGACTTAGAATCTGGAATGTGGGAGCTCTCTAATTCAAAATTGAAGCCTATGCTAAAAGCCAGAATTCACTCTGGCAAAAAACAGCTGGGGTCATTGCTTCAACAATTAGATTATATTTTTGTGACTGGTGCTCTTGTTTTAAAGAGGAACTCAACGGCCAAACTATGGGCTGTGATTTACCTTGTTTGCCTTCATTTGTGGGTGATTTACATTCTGACATCTCATTCTGGCCCATCAGGTGAAGGTAAATCTGGTGCTGTGATCTCATTGGAGAACATCAATAACACGGGAGGAGTATGATTGTGTTGTGATGTATATTATAGATTTTCATTTTCCTTGGCTTTTAAGTTGCATACACAGTCAACACGTAGAAATATGTTACAAAGTACTTGATAACCACAAAAATGTAATAATGATGAAGGAAAATATAGGACTGTGCACCTTCCTATCTCCATAAGCTCAATCTCATTGGATTTGTGGAAGTTAACTCGAGAACAAGGTACGCCATCAGAGATAAGCAATGTCCTGCAGTATTTTTATTGAAGAAGGGATGATTTGGGTTTGCATTTTCAATGTCTGTCATATGATAAAAGTAAGTACTAGTATTTGGCATGTACAGTATAACAACGGATGCTTTGATGCAACCACAGAATGAGCCTCTAGTCGGTAGCTTTGAAGGACATAGTTGTGTTGTGAGTGCACTGTTAATCAAAGATGCAGCTTGCAGTTTGAATTTGTAAAGAAGAAGCAATTCATTTTTGGTATATATACAATTATTAGTTATATATTCATTCATTTCTGTAATGCATTGGAATCTTGATGACTTTTTTCATGAGCATAACATCATATAAAGTCTAATTGTTTCTTGACTAAATAGAAAGTCTACTGTATTTGTTTTTCTACACTTGATTTTGTTCAATTAATCAATACTGCATCCGACAAAGGCCAATAAACTGGATTAAATCAAAACACTTCACCGACATTCAACTACTTCCATCACCACTTACAATTTATAATGTCGATTATTATTGTCGCCATCACCAAGCATCTTCTACTTGTCACCATCACCAACTATTAATATGCTCTCTAGCACATATCAACAATTCTCACCTCCACATTTATTTTTATCTTTACGTTGTCACTCATAATAAGTGATTTGTATTTGTTCTTGGTATTATAGTCCAGTGGTTTGACTGTGAGGACGCATTATGTGGCAATCAGGGTTTGAACCCTAGTCAAATCCTAGTCACCACATGTTCTGGGCTGGTCTAACATCTGGCCCACGGCCATTGAGGCCTAATTCAATAAGCATAAGGATTCGAAGGTTCATCTGTCCATAACGGTTAGAGATCTCCTCATGTGCGCGTTAGGGCCACGTGGTCAACGGTTACTCAACCGTCACCTATCCTCCGAGAATACCGGCTCAAGCGCCTCGCATATCACGGTTACTCAACTGTCACCTACTCTCCGAGAATGTGACATAAGATATTGATGACTTTTTATTGAATGAGAATGTAAAATTATTTTATACAATTGTAATTGCATATATTAAACGCATTCAAAAACAAATAAAATATTTCAAATAATATACTTTTTCATTTCTTAAAAGTTAAAACATAGAAATAGACAAAATTGTTGCAACAAAGCATAAGAGCTAATGTTGGAGGTGGAGACTCAAAAGAATCAAAACATAAACCCTAGGCAGTATCACATTTTTATTCACCTTTCATTATTATCATTTTTTAATGAAGAATGGTTCTGATTTAAACAGAAAAACCACACACCGCCGTCGCTGCAACACACAGTGACAAGAGCGTTCCGTTCCGCAGTTTGGGAGATTGAAGACGAAAACGAGAGAGGAACGGAACGAATCTTGAGTGTGAAAAATTGATGATGCTAAATCCAAGGTATGCCATTCCCAAATTCACATTCACAACTTCTTCTACATTGCTTCTTTATCGCTTCTTCAGTCATTTGCAACGCCGCAAAAATTCTGGGTTTCATAATGTTGATGCTGCTGTTACTCGTTTCAATTGCATGATTCGTGCACTTTCTCCGCCACCCACTTGTGAATTTGACAAGGTTTTAGGAGCTATTGTCAGGATGGGTCATTATCCCACTGCAATTTCGCTTTTTTCGCAGTTTCACTTTAGGGGAATTTCACCTTCTATTGCTACTTTCACTATCTTGATTAACTGTTTTTGTCATCAATCTCATATGGGTTTTGCTTTTTCATTATTGGGTACCATTTTTAAGACTGGCTGTCAACCTAATTTGGTCACTTTTAATACAATCATCCATGGTTTTTGTATGAATGGGATGATTTTTAAAGCCTTGAACTTTTACCAACACCTTGTTGCCCAAGGGTATCTTTTTGATGAATTTACTTATGGGATTTTAATCAATGGGTTGTGTAAAAATGGGCAAACTAGAGCTGCTTTACATTTGCTACACGAGATGGAGGAACGGTCCGTGGAACCCAATCTAGTAATGTATAGTGCAGTCATTGATGGACTATGTAAAGATGGACTTGTCACGGATGCGCTTAGCTTGTGTTCTCGGATGGGTGATAGGGGAGTTTTACTTGATGTTGTCACGTACAACTCTTTAATTCGTGGTTGTTGCAGTGTGGGTCGATGGCAAGATGTAACTCAATTACTAACGAGAATGGTGCGGGAAAACGTTGTCACGGATGACTTTACGTTTAACATATTGATTGATGCATTATGTAAAGAAGGAAGGATCTTAGAAGCACAGGGTGTGCTTGTTATGATGATGAAAAGAGGCGAGAAACCGGATATTATTACTTACAATGCTATGATGGATGCGTATTGTTTAAGAAAAAATGTTAATGAGGCTAAAGAACTATTCAATGGAATGGTCAAAAGAGGCTTGGAACCGGATGTGTTGAATTATAATGTCTTGATTAATGGTTATTGCAAGAATGATATGGTTGATGAAGCTATGGTTCTCTTTAAAGAGATGTGTTGTAAAAATTTAGTCCCTAGTATTGCTACTTACAATTCTCTTATCGATGGCTTCTGCAATTTGGGCAGAATACCAGATGTGAAGGAACTTCTTGATGAAATGCATGATAGTGGTCAACCCCCAGATGTAGTCACTTACAATATACTGTTAGATGAGTTATGTAAAACCCGATCTTTTGACGAGGCAATCTCATTATTTTGGAAGATTGTTCAAGGAATTTGGCCTGATTTTTACGCAAACTATGTCATTGTTGACAATTTGTGCAAAGGTGAAAAGTTGAAGATTACAGAAGATGCTCTTCAATACCTTTTGGTGTATGGTTGTCCTCCGAATGTCCGAACATATACTATATTGATCAATGCACTTTGTAAAGATGGCTCTTTTGATGAAGCTTTACTGTTACTAGCAAAAATGGATACCAATGATTGCCACCCTGATGCTGTAACTTTTGATACAATTATTGGTGCACTGCTCAGGAAAAATGAGACCGATAAGGCTGAGAAACTTCGTCATGAAATGATGGAGAGAGGTCTAGTAAATATTGAAAAAAGGTCAGATACTTTAGTTCCATTTTATTTACTTACTTTTGGACAGTAACTTTAGTTCCATTTTGGATTATGCTTCTATAATCTATTATCTTTCACACCCTGTAAATGCTTAGAAACTGTGTATTTCTCTTTGTGATCTGAATCTGACCAATTGCCAAATTACTGAGTTTCCTTTGGTTTTATCATCTAGATGACAACCTTTTTAACAATGAGAAACCCTGACAGGTTGATGTGCGAACAGGGAGGGAATCTGTGACCACTGAACTTGTCATTCATGTTCTATTTTCACATGACAACTAAAGCAAGTCAAGATTTACATGCGTTGGCCAATCCTGAGTGTGAAGGCCGAAACGGTTATGCAAGCAGAATATAACTGTCCAATGCCAAATATCAAATTTTCTGTGTTCAATGGTTGATTGGAGACAAGAGCAGGAACCAGAGTTACACTATCTTCCTCCCTACGAATTCTGGCTTTCAATCTGGTAGACTTACCTGCTTCCATTTTTCTCATAACTACCTCTACTCAATCCTGCGTTTTCCCTTTTTCTAATCTAGTAAATGCTGCATTTGATTGATTTCAACTAGATAACGAATCTGGAGCCTTGCATCTTACGATTTTTACATGTTTCATCCCCGTAAACTAAAACCTGAGAACTGGATTTGTTATGATACATGTGATGTGCTATTTACTTGTAGGTTCACTTCACTCTGACGTCTGGGCAAGTTTCTTGCTTATGAGCTAAGTCCCCGTGATCCTTCATACTCTCTAGAGAAGTGTATGTTCCATCTCCAAGGAAAGCACAGGTAGAAGTTGAGCTATCTTAAGAGAACATTGATTGTTTTGCTCTTTGGATTCTGAGTTTCTTACCAATATTTACGATGTTTTTCTCGGTTTATCAGATTACTTGATTTCTTATTCGTGGAACTTGTGAAGATTCAGTGCATTGTCTTATGGTCTTTGCTGGAGATATATGAGCATTAGGTAGCAGATTTGCAGTTGGACTAACTAGAAACATCCAGAATCATCTTTGTTTAATTTTTTGACTAGTAGCTGCTTGGAGTCTCATCCAGCAACCAAACATGCTTATAATAAAAACCCGGAATAAATCATATACATCGAAAGTTGAGAAGCACATAATAGATTTGAATTATTTTCAGTGTCTTGTAAAAAAATAAATATACACCTTGAGAAGAATAGCATCGTGGTTTGGTGATTGTGAGGATGCTGGAGTTAAAATAGAATATTTATTTATTGTATTTATTGACATTGTTTGTATTTATTAAAAGAGAAGTTATTAAAATAGATTTGGAGATTAATGATTTGGATAGAAGTATGGCATTCGATAGAAGATTATGACGAAAGTTGATCCATGTAGCCGACCTCACCTAGTGAGATAAGGCTTAGTTGCCGTTGTTTGTATAGCATGCTCCGGATGGTGCATACTTACTAAGATGGTAAATAGATCTATTGTGACTGTGAAAGCAACTCTGAGTTCCTTAATTTCAGTTCTTCAAATACACTTTTGGTAGGCATATGGGTTTAAACCCGGGTCTCATTTACTGAATCACACTTACTGTCATATTAGTTGTTGTGCCTTGTTATTTACTTTTTTTTTATGTACCATGATTCTTTTTCTGTCAAAGCAGAACTGGAAGTCTCTGGCTTCATGGGAGAATTGACAAATTCTATTACACAAACAATGATCCTCAGATCATTCTCATGTTTTACAATGCCGTTAGTCTAACATCCTTTTTCTCAAGAGGATTGTTTTTCTCACCCTCAACACTTCAGATGTAGATGTATACATCCAAAAAATTGTGAAATTTATGCTATGCCATTTAGATACATATTTTTCGATAAACTGTATGGCTTGGATGCACAATTTATGAACAAAGAAGTTCTCTAATAACAAGAGCGGAACAAAGTTGATTCCTTTGTGAAATCTATTTTACAGGCATGATTTGTACCTCAAGAGTATCATATAAAATTAGTCCTTTAATGGGTATAGGTTGACTGAAATAAATTACTGTCTCTGACTAATAATTATATTTAAAACAAATTTGACGTTGATCATCTGCAATGAAAATATTGTTTTCAAAATCTTTATTCACCAAATTGGTGTTTACTCTAAATTATAAAACTTACATATCACATTGTTTTAAGAAATACATGTTTAGAAATACACTTAAAAAACAAAGAGAAAAATTGTATTATTTACTAGAAGTAATCTTCTGTATGACATGAAAATTGTGTTTTTTCTTCTATAAATAGACTTTTGAAACAACCGCAAGATGCTTTCTAATAACAGCATTCAGCAATCAGCTTATTTGCATTCTAACAACAGCATTCAGCAATCAGCTTATTTGCATTCTAATAACAGCATTAAGAATGGCAGTTTGTAATTAGAATATAACTAACAAACAGCATGTTCACAAATAAAAAATATATTAAAAAACATTTGAGTTAAATATATGGCAATGCAGGCCCAAAATGATAATTGCAGTAGAAGAATTAGTATGATAAAGAAATGATCTAGTTTCCTGCACAGTTGCATAAAGTATGTGTTTATCACAGACAAGTAAAGAACCAAATTAAAGGGATAAAAACAAGAAGAAAAGTTGCAAGTTGCAAGTTGCAACAACACTACATGGCCTTGAAAAAACCCCCAAAGAAAATTCCTAACAGCGACAGACAACGATGGCAACTATAACTTTAGTGTGATGCAAGAGAATCGTTGGTTACTCGATTTTCAAGGTATCGCTGCTTTCCCCACTGCTTGTTCTACACCTTGAGCAAACAGTAAATAATTCAATACCATTTATTGAGACCTACATTTAATAATAAACATAAATTTTAAAGCATTCAGAGATCATTTTACATTTGCACGATCCTTCCACAATTCCATATTATGGTAATCAGACTCTTTGATGATAAAGACATGCAAGGTTCTGAACCAAATCTATAATTGAACACAAAAAGTACTTAGCAAGTAAGCATAAAGGCTAGATGACTATGCTGCATTTTTGTGAGGTTTTCCTCACCCTCGATATGGGTTGTGGTAACTCTCGGGTTTTACACAATCTGAACGGTCTGAGACACTAGGATGGAATAACCAACAAGCTTAGAAGTATTGTTATCTTGTTCTTAATGACTGTTCTAAACTTGTAATACATAGAGCAGTCATGAATCTAATCAAAAGTGAAAATACTTGTGTTCTCGAAACCCAAAATGGCAAAATAGAATACTTCTGCAGACAGAAAGGTTATAAGAGTAAAATAAGAATTGTCCCTCACCAAATTTGTTCTTCTGGGGGAAAATTACGACTGTAGAGTGGAAATTCAAAGAGAAACGCTGATTTGAACCATGCAGGTAACTTTCCATAGACTCCTGGTGGCAATGGAATTAAAGGGCTGAAAAAAGATTTGACTTAGTTGTTTCTCCTTAATGACACACTGAAATATATAATGACATGGAGGAGGTAAGCTTACCTGGTTTTTTGTTTGTATTCCCTATATCCTTCCAGGTTGCCAAACTTCTTGTCTGCTGATTCCTGCCTCCATTATGCAATTCCTCATTAGAAAAGCGACAAAAATGCATCACAATTTTGATCAAATCAGAGGTAAGAAGCAAACCTCTAGCAGTGGAATGCCACTGATGAAAAGAAGCAACAATGTAAGAAAGATTGGTCCGATGATTACTAGCCATTCAGCTTTCTTCAGTATAGGTGTAGACGCCACAAAAATTCCCCACCAAAGCAATATCTGAATTAAGCATTTACGAAGCTTGATTAATATTTTACAAACTATAGAATCACGCTGCAGCAACATAAAACTAGTTTGATTTGAAAGTAATCACAGACTGACCTCGCCAAAATAGTTAGGATGACGAGTATATTGCCAGAGTCCAACATTACACCACTTGCCTCTATTTTCCGAGGACTTTTTGAAATTCAATTTCTGTTGATCTGCCGTAGCCTCAAGCATAAAACCCACCGCCCACATAAGCCACCCAACTAAATCCACAGCTTTTAGAAAAGGATTTCTATCGCTCGCATTCACCAGCGTAACAGGTAAACTCACAGCCCAAACCCAAACAGCCTGCAAAAAAATAGAATCAAACAGTCTGCAAGCCATAAAATAAAAAGCAAGAAGAGCAAAGACGAGAAAATGGTAAGAAACCTGAAATATCCAAAACACAGCCAACTTGGCCAAATTATTACGCATTCCATCAAAGCGCCGGTCCTCTCCCCACTGTAAAATCCTGAAAACAGATATTGAGAAATGAAATCAAGGCTATATAGTTTGAAGAGAATTGAAGTGTTATTGATGGATAGTACCTGAGTAAGAGAAAAAAAGCAAGGCGAAGACCCCATAATAGAACAAAAAGAGTGAGAATGATCTGAAAAGAGAGAATGGACAGGGTTAATAAGGTAAATAGATGGAAAACGAAGGTGATTTTGGGAATTACCTGTCGAAAATGCCACGAGCCTTTGAGAAGTAAGGTCAAAAGAGCGAGTATAACGAAATTGGTACTTCCTATAGAAATGAAGAAACATGTACGTAAGTGTATAAGTAAAGAAGAAAAGTGAAATGATTGTAATAGAGTTTCGGAAGTACCTGCAAAATCAGTGACCTTGTCGAATTTGAGAAGTGCAGTTATGATGAAAAACAGAAGCTGATAAAAAATCTGAACAAACAGTTGGAATTAGCTTAATGATAATAATGGTAGAAGTTAATGATGGAATTAAGAATGTAGTTACGGTGATTATGGCAGTGAAAGCTAAGAAATGAGAGTCAATAACAGTTCCCATGTTTTTCCAGATATTCTTTGCTTTGCAATTTTGTATTATTAATGAAGAATTTGAAAAAAGAAGAAGAAGAGAGTTTGGTGTTTCGTGAATTGGATATTTTGCGGTTCAGATTGGAAGACGATACACACCACACCACCATACGACTAGTCGTTTATAAATTGCAACTGTTCTATTCAACGCTAGCTTTATCTTTACCTTCGCACACCTTTTTTTTTTTCTTTTTTTTTTATTTTTTATTTTTTTATTTTGATATTTTTTCAAAAACAGTTTTTACTTGTTTATAAAAATACAAAAAATGGAAAATATTGTTGAAAACCTTGTTTTTCAAAATTATTTTCTCATATTCTTTTTACTTTTTCACTTTTTAAATTTATTTTTACTTAGGGAAATTTTTTAACAATAGTCATTTCTTACAAAATTATCAAATTTTATATATGGATTAAGTGGACACGTTATCTGATATCGCACATGTATGTTAAGTTTTCAGAGAGATGTCATATGAGATGACGCTTAGATTCATATTATTTATAGAAAATCATCTCATAAAGTACCTAAATGCAATGTATTTTTTTAATTTAAATAATAATAATAATAATAATAAACAATTTATAAATAAAAATAAAAAAACTAAAATTTATAATTTAATATAACGACTACATTCCAAGAATAAAAATAAAAATTACATACAATTTAATTAACGTCCAATAGTCGATAACGACAAGTGGTTCTGCATCACGTCCTCTCCTAACTCATTGTGTTACTCTACGATTTTTCTCTTGTGTTCGTGTCGAGGTCCCTGCGAGATCAGTGTGTTTAGCGTCCATGAATCCTCTAGATCACCAAATCTTGAAGATCTGCTTTCAAAAAGTTGGTTACCCATGTTCTCAAATTTTGGTCATATTGGTGAGGGTATGGGTTGGATGAGTGGTCGATAGCATTAGTCACTTGAATAAGAGGGATAAATAGGAAAAGAATCTCGTGGAGTTTGGTAGAAATGTGTTTGTTGGGTGCTACAACAATCTGATGATTGTGTGTATGTTGGGTCGATTGAGGAATATTCCTCGGGCAGACCCATGTTTGGGATAAGGTGAGATCTAGAGGGGTCCACACAGGGTTGTTGATTGTATGGTATTTGTTCTTGGTATTGAGTTTGCGTGTGTGGCATGTATTGGTCTTAGTATTAGTCGTAGGGTTGGGTGCTTGTGGATCGGTAACATCGTTGTGTTGGTTGAGTGGCGGAAGTGTGTTGGTTTGTTGTTAGGTAGTGTATGATTGTTGGTAATATTCTTGGGTATTTGATGACGATGCAACTCGTGTTCGTGGGTGGATCAAATACCTTAGGTGGATCAAAGACCAACTCATAGCCACCTTGTACACATGTCGTTCGCCATGGAGGGTGTGGCAGGCGCCACCCCTTAAAAACGTCAACAGTTGAATTTTGACTTGGCTTGGTCTCCCACGACCTTAGCAACTTCCCACTTAATTTTTAGAGTTTTGGAACTTTATAAATAGGTCCTTTATTCACTTTTAGAGATATTTAAGCTTCACACAAACACAAGTCATAAAATTAAGTATTCTTAGAGTTTTAACTCTGCACATCAAGGAGTTATCACGTTTTGTTCGTGTATCAAGTTTGAAGCATCTTTATCTTCCGCATTTATTTAATATTTCCGTCATTTACATTCCGTCGAAGTTTATTTCTGTCTATTTACATTGTACCAGATTCAAGTATCCGTTGGGAGCAAGTTCTTATTTAATTTAGCATTGTTTATATTCTATCTGTTTTACTTTACTTTGCACGCTATTTAATCGCACGTTCTTCTTCTACCTTTCTTTTAATTGCACGTTTAAAGCTTATATGTCTACTATGTTTTATCGCATGAACGAATCGATCATTTTAGTTTATGACATAATCATGTCTAGCTAAATTTATAAGTATATGATGTGAGGATCGTCGATCTGACAATACTCTAAAGTGTTGTTCTCTGAGAAATTCTATTGGGATTGTTTTAGTTTTAATCACAAATTTTCTAAACTTAATTTGTCGGTTACTACGAAAGTAAAACCATTTATATGTAGGATAAGATCGAAAGTCGTCCGGTACCAAAGAATAAAATTGTTTAGTAATTAATTGATAAAAATCGTGAAAGCACTTTATTAATAAATTAGGATAATATAATATTTTTAGAAAGTGATATTAAACTATTTATGAAAGAGCACATTTATAGGTTTAGGATCTGGTTACCCGAGCGAAAGCGTGAAACCCTTTAAGTTAAACTTTCCAATCAAAATTACTTTTCATCTGAGTAAAGAGTCTAATTTTTTAAAATAGATTTTATTTCTTTAACGCGAACAATGTCTGCCACCATGACAGTTCTTTTTCAATTAGTTCTTTTCAAAGTAGAAAATATTGTCCCGTAGAAATTCAATTTATGAACAACAAGAGTACCAACGAATTGATGAAATCCATATTCCAAGATTGTGTTTCTGATATTAACTGAAGTTTTTTATTTACGTTAGCCTAAACTTGAATTTGAAAAGTTGATACTCAGGATAGAGCCTGAACCACCTCCATAAACTCAGAAGAATGAACCACTTCATGGAAGAAGGAGAAAAAAAGTGAGGGATATGAGAGATAGCTCGATAAGTGGCCGTAGAAACCGAATATTATTAAAAGTTTGACCGATGAATCATTCTTGAAAGAACCACCATGCGTACTTACACTCCTGAGACGTCGAGCTACTGACGTTAAAAGAAGCGTTGTGTGGGAGGCAACCCACAAGTTTTTAATTTAATGTTGTTTCTTTTGTTTGGGTTTGTAGGAAATAAAAATATTGATCGCTTGATCATGTTTTATTCCTTTTTCTCACTTTTACTAAAATATTGAGGATAATGTTTGGTTTAAGTATGGAAGAAGAACTTTACTTTTACTTGCTTTCTAGTTAGATTTATCGCTTGCTAGTATAACTGTGTAGGATTTGTTTTGTCAGTTTTAGTTTGTTTTATCGAGTCATTTCATGTATTATCGAGTCTTTATGTGTGGTTTTTGTTGTTTATTGAATTTTTCTTTTACTTGAGCCATACCAGAATTTGTTTGCAAAAAGTAACCGTGTTTATTCTAAATTGGTGGGCTATTAAACAAGTTTAGGACAGGTTATAGAGATTTGAGAAATTTCTAAAAATATCAGTATCGTTTTAACACCGTAAGTCTCTTAGTTATAGAAATCGATATAGATTCTTGTTATGTCATAGCCTTAAATTCTCACTCCTAAATATGTCCTTAAATAATTTATTTTAGCAGTCGGCACCATCTTAAGTATGCTTTACGTAAGAAAGTCAGTGAATATAATTGAATGATCCAAATTTTTCTTGATATAATTAATTAAAAGTAGAAAATGTACCTTCTAAATTAAGTGACCTTCATCCTGTTGCTTAACCTATCGGTCGTGGAACCTCCAAATTTTCACATAAAGTGTTGCTAATTTATTAATTTTATTTGCATAAATATTTAAAATTAA
The DNA here is from genome assembly GCA_021764765.1 of Vicia sativa. NCBI lineage: Eukaryota > Viridiplantae > Streptophyta > Magnoliopsida > Fabales > Fabaceae > Vicia > Vicia sativa. The sequence goes on from CM038795.1 coordinate 2,464,945, forward strand.
AAAAATAATTAGACCAAGTCAAGATATTTGTTTTCCTTTCATCTTTATCCCCCAAAAATTGAATCTTCCTTTTTCAATGTTTAAAATTGACTACTTTCCTTTCCAAAATCATCTGAATGTCAACTAAAATTTCACATACACAAGTCATCACAAACATTTTGGACATATCCCGAAATATGGTAAAATTTAAAGTGTAACTAGCAAGTAACCTCAACACAAATATAAAAGAAGAATGTATGGGTGTGTTGGACACCAATACCGACATTTGTATTTACGCTCAATTTATTTATTTTTTGAATTACTACTGGTATTTAAGTGTTGGTGTCTGTGTCGTGTAAGATGTCCGTGTCTATACTTGATAGTATATTTTCCCTTAGAAAATGATAACATAAAATGATGAACATTTATCACATGACAAATCCAAAGCACCCTTCAATTTTGATTAAGAAATTAGTATAACAGTTACATTTAATAAAAATCATCAAGCTGGTGCAATGGAAACTTTATCAACTTGAACAATATATTCAAGTGTAGCAAGTGGAGGAATTTGCACACCAGAACCTAAATCAGCACCATTCTCTCTAAATCCCAATTCAGGTGGCACTATCACCTTCCTCTTCCCTCCTGCCTTCATACTTTTCAGTACATATTCTATCCCTTCACACACTCCTTTACTATATGGCCTTGACCCCATTACTAGTGCCAATGATTTCTTCTCCCCTTCAAATGTGTTCACAAACACTTCACCTGTGCTTTCAACTTTTCCCATTATATCAATCACAACCAAATCGCCTCGCCTCGGCGTATCTCCCCCACCAATCTTCAACTCATAGTACCTGTAGAAATCGCGTAATGTATCACAGAAATAAGACATGCATACAATTTTCAAAGTTTCAAATCAGTGTGAGATAATGAACCTTATGCCATTAGGCAGAATCACTTCTTCCGCCTCCTCGACATTCCTGCAAATACAACGATACTATAAGTAATCATTAACAGAATCCTTTAGTAACAAAATTTGGAGAAGTGAGAGAGACCTTGTATTAGCCTCTTGCTGAGAAACCTCGAGGCGAGTTTTGATTTGTTCTGAGACAACACCAAAAGCAAGGAAACCAACCCATGCAAGACCAGCTCCAAGGCCGAAGCGTCTAGTCAAGGAAGTGGCTATCCAATCTGTGGAATCAACCTTAGTTGATGAAACTACTGGTTTAATAGGCTTCTGTTGCTGTGAATTAATAGAGGCTTGCACTGTCTGATCATTCAAGTTCGTTGTTGGTTGTGGAGATGATGAACCTGAGGGCTGAGGTTGTTGTGGTGGAGGTGTTTGTGATGAAGATGCTATGAGATGAGTGGTTCTGGTAAGGGGAAGTGAGAAAATAGGTGGGGAACCAAAGATAGTAGCCATGCTTACGATAATAATGATAATAAGTTTGGTTTAGATACAAAAAGGCAAAAAGATATCTTTAAAGTTATTGGCTGGCTGCAATGAAGGGCTAGTCCCCACCTTATCCTTACTTTGAGGGCATCCAAACATTGATTCCATCATTGCCTTTTATTGCACATGTCAAAGTTTTTCTTTCTCATTCTCCCTCTTCAGACCCATTTCTATTTCCTAGAATTGTAGTTGAGACTATATCTCAGAGATCTTAAATCAATCTTTGAATAACTAATGTATTTGATATAAAATATAGACCAAATTAATCAATAATTCACAAAGTTGAAAAAAGATTCTTCCTTCAACAATATGCAAATCAGAGAACTGCTGGCACAAATTTACATGATCACTAGATACAGAAGCCAGCATTTTTCACTTACAACTGCAACTTTTAATAACTACTTATGGACAACAAAATTTAGATTCTGATTACAACATTTTTTTGCCAAAGAATTTTGTACAAACAGAATGGAACAACCTGACAGCCGGCTGCATTGTTGTAAATTACAGATAGAGAAAAAGGCAACAAAAACCTTGGAATAAGAATGGACGTTAACTGATACGGTTTTGAACCTATCAGTAATGGAAAATAATTTACAAATTGCCCTCGCCTTTTTTAGCAGTAAGATGAAAACTTTCGTTAGCTGTATAATCGTCTATTATGCTTCAGGATCTTCAGGAACTTGCGATGATGGCGTTAGCTGTATAATCGTCTACTATGCTTCAGGATCTTCAGGAACTCGCGCTGATGGTGTGTGAGCATTTGCTCTATGCACTTGAGAAGCAGTAATTGGCTTTTGCAATGGCTTCAGCAACGCCATGATTTCAGCAAAAGTAGGTCTCAATTTTGGATCTCTATAGCATATCAAGTCACATTTGAATCATAAATTAGTTCAAAACAGAAGAATAAAACAAAATATGAAAAACAAATACACTTACGTCTGCCAACACTGTCTAATAATATTTGCAACGGCAGGGTCCACATTGTCTGGAATGTCAAGACGACGATGCTGGAAACCGACAGCACCAACAACTTGCATTGGATTCATTCCTCCCCAGGGTTGCCGCAAAGTAGAGAGCTCCCATAATATGACCCCGTAGCTAAAAACATCACACCTAGTAGAAAAGAAAACGAATCGCACAATCAGTTCGTCATTCATTCATGGTATCGTAATATAGTAACAAATACCGAGAAAGAATAAGAAGCTTACTTTTCATCTGAAAGTTCATTTCTCAACACTTCCGGAGCCATCCACTCGGCCTGAAAAATATATTATGCATAACCATTAACTAATATATTCGAGTTGGAATCTAATTATCTAACATAAATGCAAACGACGGATGGAAATAAAAATCACGATAGCTTACTGTTCCCGCCGTTGATCTTGAAGAAAGGAATGTACTATACTTCATTCGGGATAAGCCAAAATCACATACCTATACAATGATAAAAAACATAAAATTCACATATACATATGTTATCAAGGAAGATTAATTTGTCACAAGATTCGATTCAATGAGCACCTTTACAACCCAATTTTTGTCAACAAGAAGGTTTGGGGACTTCAAATCCCGATGCACTATCACTGGTGTGCTATTGTGCAAATAGTTCATTCCTCGAGCCTGAAGAGTCAAAACACATTCACTAGTTATTATTATAGCAATGATTTGGTGACTGAAGAAGCTTTATTGATTTAATTTTAAGACATCAAAATCCATACAGCGTCCAGGGCCATCCTCAATCGCCTTCGCTCGTCTAGTTGACTGTTAGGTCGGTGAAGTAATCTATACAAACTCCCTCTGCAAAACATGAATATCTATATCAGCAAATACACCGCATATAGCTTCTTGTGAACATTAACATACATAGCTTAAATTACAAGTTAGTGCTAGCAAATATCAACTTTCAGAAAAATTGCAAATCTGCAAATGAAGGATTGTAAGTTACCTCGGAAGAAATTCAGTAACGATTGAAAGATTTGGAGGTCGAGTTATAGCTCCCATGAAGAGAACAACATTTGGATGCCTCAGTCTTCTCATTATTTGGACCTATTGTAGTTTATATCATAATTCAAATAAGCACTTATATCATACACGGCAAGAATAACTAAATAAGCACTTCTCAATGAAATCAATAATCAACTACGAGTATAAATAAGTAGACATTGCAAAAGTTGAGGTGGCTTATACCTCACTTTTGAATTCTTCAAGTGATTCCCCAGAGATATCTTGAAGTAGAAACCTCTTTACAGCAACTTCCTACAAATCAAATGCAGAAACATACTTTAAGTACATATTAAAATCTATTATTTACAGCATAATATGAAAGATGATGATAAATATCACAGTTGATCTATGATGTAAGGAAACTCACAGTTCCATGCCATTCACCACGATACACTTCTCCATACGATCCTGCACGCGAAACATACAACACAGGTTGCAACTATTTTTTTCTATGGAAAATCGAATAAAAAACAAGTGTTCCTATATATAATAATGTATGAAAATCTTATAGAAATGAGAAGTTCATACCAAGTCCGATACGTTCGCCCATCGAGATTTCCTCCCATGGAATATCATACTCAGCAACATCTTCTAGTGCAGAATCCGATTTTGTGCTATCATTACTTATTGATCTATCAGATTTTCGCTCGCCTTCTGAATTTGCTCCTAAAGCATTATTCTCTCCATCACCACTACCTGTCTCACCATCACTTCGATTCCCCTGCTCATACTGTTTATTGACATTATTGACAGCAGCAGTGGTTGCTACAACAGCCGCAGCAGTAGCAGTAGCAGCTGCCGCTACAGGAATCTCAAAATTTGAGTCAGTGCTTGACTTTGCCACGGCAGCTACCATAGAAGAAGCAACAACAGCAGCCGCAGCCGCTGCAGCAGCAGCAACCGGGACATTTTTCCCGTATTTAACTTGTGCTGCTTCTGTATCGGATTGTATCTGCTGTCCAGCACCTTCCCTTGTATCAAGGGAAAGGCCGATTCCCAAACCTTCTACAGGTTTAGAATGCTCCGTCATAATGCTAGGACTAGCTTTGGGATGAGTTCTGTGTGGAGGCAATGGAGGCAAAAATCGAGGAGGAGCTTGATTATCGCCAACCTTGGCTTCTTTCTGCGCGCTACCGTGATTATATTCATCTTGTTCTTCAGCAGGAGAATTGTCCTCATTTGGATTGGCTTCATTTTGAGAGCCTATCTGGTCATGGTAAATTTCAGAAAACAGGTTTGGCGGAGCTACAACGCCGCTTTCAAGTAAAACATCATGAAGCTTTTGAGCCAAGTTAGGGTTCTCTTTTGCAGCGTCAATCATATATTGAGAAACATCTTTGACTTTCATTCTATGTGCTGCAGGGGAACTGATCCCTTCTGTCCAAGAAGGAGATCTTCCATGCGTGTACGGATAATTATTAGGTCTGCTAACAGATTCCCTCGCCTTGATCTTCTCAACGTTCGGCATATTTTTGAATTCATTTAACGGTTTCTTTACGTCTTCCTTGCCAGTGTCAGTTTCCTTCCCTGCATAGGCAAAGTGCTTGTACCTGGTTCCTTTTTCAAAAGTCCCAAACTCTGAAGTTTCTCCGGATGAACTTCCAACCCCGCTGCTAAACGATGCAATGCGAGACGAATCATGGTCTCTTGATGAAGGACTAGCAACGAAAGAAGAATCGTCGTACTCAATATGCGAACCAGCTGCATCAGATGGAATAAGAGTTCCAGGAGCTGCCATGAGGTCAACAATGTACTCCCTAAAATTCAGATAAATCAGAACTTATAGATACATAATAACGAATTTGCTTCGTTGTCGTTCGTTAGGTTAGAAGTATACATAAAATAGTTATGCCTACTAGCCTATACCACCAAAATACAAATTTAACAGACTAACCTTCCTTCATCAATCTTAACGAAGTTCATTGCTACATCATCGGAACCTGTATATTGCATTCCTTTCACCAACCGACACGGGATGCCCAAACTATCAGCTAATACCTACACAGAAGTTTACTGTTGTTAGTACAACAAAAATCAAAACTTTTCTAAAGAATAGAGGTTGTGACTTGTGACGATTGCTAATTCCCTTGATATTGTTTAAGAAAAGAAAATGATAGGGTAAGTAAGTCAAGTACACCTTAAATAGCAATGCGCGATGCCGAGCCAATCCCATTGTCAGTGAACCTAGAGGCAAAACCATGCTACCGAGGGTTGCTTTTAGACTGAAACTAAGACTCCTCCATGCTCTTAACATGCTTTCAGGATTTTCAACTGATCCACCCATATATTCAGCCACTAGTATTGCAAGCTTGTGCACCAAGTTTCTATCTACAACTATTTCAAAATCTTCTCTTGACTTCATTGCAAGCTCCACGGCCTTTTGCTCAAGTTTCAACAAATTGGAATCGGCAACCCTATTGACCAAGACTGCTTCCCATTTTACATCATTTGCGGTTGGTGTTCCTTGCAGATCTATAAGAGAAGGCATTCTTGTCGAGGTTGACTCGGTTAAGACACCGTACAGATCATAGAAACCATCTGAGATCTTGTCATCATAACCAAGAGCATTGTAATTCTGTGAAGCATGTATAAGTCTACGATATGAGATAAGTTAGAAAAACAATATAAAGTGCAACAAACTAGAACTAAGCTAACCAAGTGACATAAACAAGTCAATTTATGCCGAAACAGTTAAATAAAGTTGTACTATATTACTTAGCATTCCTGTACAACATTGCAGATTGTATAGTTGTACTAGAAAGTTTTTTCTTTAGGGCTTCATTTTATAGTAATTCACAACAAAACAAAAATGTGATTTCATTCAACCTTGTAATTCGTAAGTCAACCGCCGGGCTAATAATAAAAGTACTTACCCAGTATCGGTAGGCGACAACTTCAGCTGGTGTATTATCAGGGTCACAAGATCCCAAACTGATCTGCTTAACAGCTTCAATCTGCACAGCCTCAGGATCCTCCTTAGCACTCAGCTCTAAAGCAAGCTGAATCTGATATTCCTCCTCCACTTCAGGATCCCTCGAACTACTAGACTCCGAATCATGTTTCACGGACTCACCAACCATATCCAAACCACCACCAAAACTCACTGAATCAGATAAGTCCACTCTCTCCCCTCTTGCCAAATTTGGAGATGGAGGACTGCATGGACTCTGCCTATTAGTAGAAGAAACTGACTGCAACCAATTCGAAAGCTTCTTTCGCGTAGTAGGAGACGAAGACGAACCATCATTGACCTTGTTGTTACTCCTTTCACCTTGTGCATCTTCTGATTGATTATTGGACATTATATGAAGCTTCTTAAGAATGTTCTTCATAACTTTTCACCTTGTTGAAAAACTGAATGTTAAAGAAGTGAAAACCTCTCCATAGTGTTGTTGTTAGACCAAGCATGAATGAATCACAGTCTCAAAACAACAAGAGTACAAAAACAATAATTTAAGCAAAAAGCTCCTAAACCCAGAAACCAAAACAATGAAATCAAATAGAAAATCATATAAAAAGCAATAAAGAAACAAACTTTACACGTTTGAGAATCAAGAAAGTGATAAGGATGGCTGAATTGAATTGAAATGAAACAGGTATCCTAATCAGCAGACATAACATAGAAATAGAATCAAGCTTTTGTAGCATAAAAATCACACTTTTAGGAAGCATGAAAACAAGAAGAATGAGAAGCTATATATGGAAGAAAGAATGGATGTTTATATGGAAGAAAGAGTGACAAAAATGGGAGAGACAACATAAGATGAAAGGGCAGGTAAGAAGAAGGTAAGAAGACAGCAAAGGAAGAAGCAAGTGGGAGAGGATTGTAGGGGCCACAGAAACACAAGAAAAAAAACAAACATGACCCACAATTCATGAGAGACTGAGTCAGGGAGACAGACATGAAGGTTTCATTTCACACACCAAAAAAAGTAAAAGTGAAGTTTTGTGTTGATGGTGGAAACCAACTAGAGCAAAGAAGAACCAAGTTGGTTTGTCTTTCTTAATCTTGTTCAACTTTATTTTTCTTGATTAGAGAAGATGGAAGTGGTTGAGAGATGAGTTTGAGTTTGAGTGCTTGTTGTGAAGTTCTCTAAAAGAATGAACAAGTTGGGAAAAATAAAATGGTCCCTTTGAGGTTTAGCTTTTGCTATATCAAGAAAACCCAATCTTTGTCCTTAGTGATTCTTAGTAGAGGACAAAGGACTTTAGAGTGGAAGTGGAAATAAAACCCAATTCACTTTCATTTTTCATGTGCAACCCACACCTTTTTGTTCATCTTTTCAATACCATTTCATAAATCATTCTTACTTATGCACCGTACATATCTCTAACCACTACTAGTTAAAATTTATATTCGATCAAGTTATCTCTAAATTATCATTTTATCTCTAGTTTATTTTCAAAATTAAAAAAAAAATGGTAGTAATTTTTGTTAAGAGTCTCACTAATATATGACCTTGAAAATGTGTTTATAACTGGAATAGTTCTCATTTTATAAGTATAAGTCGATTTTGTAGGGTTGAGTTAGGTCCAACCCACATATTTTAAGTGTTAAATATGTTTGGTTCTCAATCCGAAAAGTTAGCTCTAGGGGTGAGGTTGCCCTCACATATTTATACATTTAATAGTCCGAGAATCTAAGCAACTTCAACACTAAGATGGTATCAAAGTTTGATCTAAGATCTCGACTACTTTGACACTCTTTATATTACTTTGACATTTTTCGTGCACTTGTGAAATACCCCGCCACTTCCCTGTAAAACACTTCAAAATTAGTCACCAGCACAACTCTTATATCACTAAAATCCTCCATATTCACATCTACGAGTTTTTGCTTGTCTATTTTATCATTTATTTATGTCCTATAACATTGATAAATTACAACCTCATTATACTATATGTGTCTTCTTGGGTTATTTGCTAAATCATAGAGGCTACAAGTGTTATGATTTGTCAAACTAGTTAATGATTTCGAGGCATGTTATATGTGATGAAACCCAATTTCCCTTCACCAAGATACACTCTTCTACCCCTTAATCTTATAACTTCCTAAAGGATGGCCTACACCCTTACATGGTACATTAGTGGCAAAATCAAATATCATCATCAGTTGCATATACCCAACCAACACAAACAACCACAAGTGACCATTCACCCTCACAAATGTGAGTGCACCTACTCATTAGATGTGAGTGCACCAACCATATCTAAACCATCATTAAAACTCATTAAATCAGATAATTCCACTATCAGTAGAAGACATTGACTACAACCAATTTGAAAGCTTATTTTTTCTAGTAAGAGAAAAAGATGAGTCATCCCTAATCTTGTTGTTACTCCTTTCACCTTGTGCCTCTTCTGATTGATTATTAGACATTATATGAACCTTCTTAAGAATGTTCTTCATAACTTTTCACTTTCTTCAAAAACTTAATGTTAAATTAAAGAAGTGGAAACCTCTCCATAGTGATATTAGACCAAACATAAATGAATCTCAGTCTCAACAACAACAATACTAAAACAATTATTTCAACAAAAAGCTTCTAAACCCATAAACCAAAATAATAAAATCAAATAGAAAATCATATAAAAAAAACTATAAAGAAATTTTTTGACACGTTTAAGAATCAACAAAGTGATAATTATGGTTAAAATAAAATGAAACGTGTATCATAATCAACAGACATAACATAAAATAATAGATATAGAATCAAGCTTTTATAGCATAAAAAACACACTTTTAGGAAGCATGAAAACAAGAAGAATGAGAAGCTATATATGGAAGAAAGAAAGAATCTTTATATGGAAGAAAGAGTGACAAAAATGGGAGAGACAAGAGTTTAAGGAGAAATAACATAAGATGAAAGGGCAATTAAGAAAAAGGTAAGAAAACAACAAAGGAATAAGAAAGTGAGAGAGGATTGTGGGAGGCACATAAACACACATAAAAAATATGACCTACAATTATTGCGAGACTGAGCCATGGAGACAGACATCAATATTGATTTCGCCTCTGACTTCGCCCGACGCTCACCTCACGAGACCATGTTATCCCAAGTTAGTAGCTAATGGAACTTTTTCTTTTGCACTCGCCCCTCGCTCTACACCTTCTCTCTCGGCGACTCGCCACCCGCTCGCCGCCCATTCGCTTGGAGAATTTTCAAAAACATCAATTATTTATTCTTTGGCTCTTTTTGCTTTGGGCCTTATCCTTTTATTCCATCAAATTTGTATCTTGAAGATTTTTCCTTTGGCACTTATTACTCAATGCTCCAACCATATAATAAATACTTACAAAAAGATGAAAACTATTAACTAATACAATATTTAAACAAAAACACTATTATACTATTATGTACACAAAAGTTAGGGTTGCACTATATAAACCAAATGACTAAAACTGATAAGTGTCACCAAATGTAACTGAAAAAATAATGACATTCTGACACTTATCACACTCTCTCAAAAACTTTGCAAATTAGAGGGGGGAAAAAGGGTCTCATATCTAGATATAGGGTTACGCTAGAGACGAAAGGCTAATTCCATAAAGAACAGGCCAGAGATTTGCAACCCACCTTCTAGCCTAACATCACTTGTACTCCACGCTGTTGTCAGAGTGGTTTCATGGGCGACACTAGAAAGATACCACAAGTTCATGGTAATGGCCCTAAAATACCACAAGTTCATATATAAAGTCAGACGTCAATCTAGTACTAGTGTGACTTCTCGTGGAGAGCAATTTTCACTCCTTCTAGGAAAGACAGAAAGGTGGGCCAAATCAAGGAATGCTGCCAGTACCTGACCATCATTTTGAGTGTGAGAGAAATCGATCATCAGGTCAGATTTACCTTAGGCAAACCCTCAGATCTGCTTAGATAGATACCCATTCTATAATAGGAAAGAAATCATGGAATTTCGACCCAAGTGATCAAAAAAATCCTCGACGAAACATCGAACATAGCAGTTCTACGAGCCTAAAGCTCCAACGGTCGACCTCAAGTTACGTTCATGGAGAAGTCGACCATCCAAACACATATTATGAGGCAAATACCAGGCAGGGCACCTTGGCACGTGGTCCAATCAAATAATATGATTTGAAGCACGAAGTGTATCCAAAGATAACATACACTATCCAACCTTGATGGGGTCACTATTGAAGGTTTAACATATGGAAGAACAAAAATAAAATGCATGGGTGTATATCTGATATGGAATTAACACATTTATGCGATTCTAATATGCCTTAAAGTACACTCTACCTCCGATTGCGTATCTAATACAGACTTAACACATTGTCTCCGTGAATGTATATCTAATTCAAACTTAATGTATTTTGCAATTTTGATACGGCTTATGCACATTTCATGCCCTATTATGTATGTGATATAGATTTAACACACTTCTATGATTCTGAGGCATATTAAACGCATTTCTGCGTAGCTAGAGCACACCCCAAAAGTGTAGGTGGTAGAGCCTGAAGAAGTCTACCTTTATCAGAGCCAAGTCTCGGGGGAAGGTACAAGTATCCTATGTAACGCCCCGATTAATTAATTAATTATTTAATTGTGCAGTTATGAATTATCTGATAATTGATGTGTTGTATGGCGTGTTTTGACACTGCTATGTGTGGGGTAGTATCGGATTTAATGGTTGTTGGGAGTATTTTAGATTTATTAATTTGTTGATAAATTATTAAATTTAGAATTATTATTAGAAATAATATAAATATTAGAAAAAAGAAGTTGTTACTAATTGGTTATTATTTAAATAATTAACAATAAGATAGTTAGTAGAGGAATGACAAGGGCAAGATGGTATTTTTGATAGAATGAGTGAGGATAGAAAAGGGAAACCAATATTAGGGGTCCTAAGGGTAGAAGTGACTATAAGGTAAAATGAGGATTGTAATTCTCATTAGTTGCATCGTGAAAAATAAGGAGAAAGTGGAAGAGAAGAGAAGAATCAAGGGATTAGGGAAAAGAGAAGAAAACTCCATTAAAGGCATACCAAGAGCTTAGGAGCAACATTCAATTCAAGGTAAGGGTGGAGTTCCAACTCTTTAAAGGGTAGTATAATCCTAAGTACGTGGGATTTGTTGTATGATTGTTTGTGTGGGTGTATTGATTCATAAATTGATTGTTTGTGTATGATGAATAAGGTGATAACTGTTGAAATTGGTGTTGTAAAGTGATTCTCATTGATACCCATGGTTTGGGTATGTTTTGTAGTGTTGTTGTTGCTAATTTGTGTGGAAAATTCTGATTTTTGGGGTGTTTGAAAAAGGAAAATTGCAACCTATGAGTTGCAGAATTTTTGGAAAACTAACCGTGGGAACCGGTTCCCATTATAGGGTAACCGGTTACCATGTGAAAAATTGTTTTTGGGGAGAAAATATGTGAGTGGGTAACCGGTTCCCACTGGGGGTAACCTGGTTCCCAAATGCAAACCAGAATGGGTGAGTTACTGACTTGTGCAGTAACTGGTTCCCACTAAGTGGTAACCTGTTACCGCATGATATTTTCAAAATATTGAGTTACTGTTTTAGGCATAAGTGGTAACCGATTCACGAGAAAAAAAAATTTCCTAAACTTATAAAAATTTCGTTTCGACCGTTCGAACCTACGGGAATCTAAAAACATGATCTTTCTTATAAAAATGTTTTTAAAATTTGTAACTTGATATTTATGGATTTGTATTTCGTTTTGGTGACCTATGTATATGCGTTTGTGAATGAAGTTGTGAAAGTTGATGTTGTATTGCGTTGTACTGTTGTTGTTGGTTTATAACAGATGGCTGGAAATGGTAAGATATTGATAATATTGAAATCAATGCTTTTGTTGTTGGTTGTATGAATTAGTCTCATGCATTCATATTGCATTGTTGTTGTTGTTGGCTCAAATCCTAAATTGAGTGGATACGAGCGAGGTGAATACATTTATTCCCTTTTGTTGATGGCTCTAATCTTAGATAGAGTGGATTAGAAATTAGGTTAACCAATTGTCAAGAAATGGTGTCCTCGATCCTAGATGGAGTGAATTCGGTGGTGATCTCGATACTGGATGCATTGTGTCGATGTTGAGTTGTACTTCATACTTGTTGTTTGTGTTGATTGTGAATTTTAATTGTTTAGCTTATGACAATTGTGTTGTGGTGATGAGATACTTATACACGATTAATTATGCATGATAATTTTGTATATCTTTGATTATACTGTTCTTTATATTGTTGTGATATCTCACCCCTTTTGTTATTATGTTGCCTCAACGTGGGTAACGTGCAAATACTCGAGAGTATTTCGAGTAGCAGGAGTCGAAGAGGTTGCTCTTCTTTTTAGTTGAAGTCAGCGTTATGCTCTGATATGTAACACTCGGGTTGGGGATAAACGTTTGAATTGTTTCTTTTGATTTAGTTTTCTGTCGTTGATTCTGATTAGAGCATTTTGGGAGTCCATAATACTTTGTTGATGTTGTTTTTGTTGAATTTTGAAATATTTCTGCTATTTCAATGAAATTGTTTATTTAAAGACTATATTATGTTATCCTCGTATGTGATATGTATCACACTGAATGAGCTTGTGGTCTTGAATCATGTGACATCCTGATTCATGTTGTTTGAAATTTTAAATTCACTCTGATATTTATATAAATATGTCATGGGGAAGTCAGGGTGTTACATCCTACTTTTAATCAGGGAACGGTCTTCAGTAACACGGAGTACAGTACAAAGTACAACCACATGACATTAACTTTGTTGATCCAAGACCTCGCCTTGAGATACTCAAACAATTCGCCAAATGTGAATTACACATCAGTACACTACTACAACAAGCGTTATATACAATGAACAAATATAGCAACTATAATGGTAGCTAACACTATCCAATGCACCGAGTTTCAAAAATCAAGAAAATTCCAGAGGGACTTTTGCCATATCATTATAATCAAATGTGTTGTTTCTTTCGTAATGTAAATAGTGAAACATCTTGTGCCCAAAATAGATATCTTACTATAATGGATGAACGTCGATGGTCTCGTAGGGTAAAAGAGCAACTCCTAAAGTTACAACAATTCATAAACAGTGATAGTGACAAAGCAAAGACAAGTGAAAATCTATAAAGTTAATAACACTTGAATCGTCATGGTAAAACACTTCCATTAAAAAATAAATATTGTTATACCAAAGGCACAAAAGTCTGAAGAGTATTGTAGGAAATAAAAGCAGTACAAAACAAAAGGAAAATCTAGCCGGAGCATCCGATTAAACCTCTCAACCAAACCATTTTGTTGTGGAGTACTTGCAATAGTTTTGTGCCTTGCAATACCAAAGGTAGCACAAAAGTTGTCGGAAGCCTCGTTGCAAAACTCAGGTCTATTGTCGGTTTTCAACCTCTTGACCTTTCTTCTTGTTTGATTTTCGATAAGAGTCTTCCAACTTTTGAAATTCTCCAAAGTTTCATCCTTAGTCTTCTTTATGAATACCCATAACTTTCTATAATAATCATCTATTATGGATAGAAAATACCTTACTCCTGGATGTGATGGACACCTTGTAGGCCCCAAAGATAAACATGAATGTAATCAAGAGATCCATGTGTTCTATGTTTTCCTTTATTGAACTTCACTTTGCAAGATTTTCCAAGTACACAGGGTTCACAAAACTTCAGCTTTTCAAATTTGTCTCCACCAATTCAACCAGACCCCTTTTACTAACATGGCCCAATCTCATGTGCCAGATTTTTGTCTTCGACAAAGGTTTTGTGGATGCAACATCTGTCAAACCACTTATAACATCAGCCTCAAGGGTATACAAGCCTTGTTTCTTCACGCCTCTTAAGACTTCCTTTGACCCCTTCATGAATCTTAGGATACTTTTCTCTCCTTGGGAAACACATCCTTTCTTCTCAAATTCACCAAGAGAAATCAAATTTATCTTCAAATCAGGTACATGCTTGACTTCAGTCACAACTTTACTGACTTGTCATGGAGCTTGAATATCACAGATCCAACACCTGCAATCTTGCAAGTTTTGTTGTTTCCCAACAATACATATCCACCATCTGGTTCACATAATTCCTCAGACAAGTTTTTGTTCTGGGTCATATGCCAAGTGCACCCAGAATCCATAATCCACTCTTTCGATGAGTTGCTGCTCGAAACCACAAGAATATCAGATGAGTCGAAATCATATTGAACAATAGCTACATTGCCATTATTCTTACCTCCATAATCCTTGAGGTATTCAAGGCACACTTTACTTATGTGACCGTATTTCTTACAGTGATAGCATCGAATACCAAATGGTTCTCCATTATAAGACTTTGACTGACTTTTACCCTTCCTTTTGCCAAACTTACCATCGTTTTGCAAGAATTTTCGTTAAACGCCCAAATTGTCACCAACTGTTGAAGGTTTATGCTCATTTCATTCGTTCAAGTCCTTCGAATACAGGGCTGATTGAACTTCTTCAAAGGCCAGGAACTCTCTTCCATACAAGAGAGTTTCTTTGAAGTGAACATGTGTTCTGGGCAAAGTGCACAACATAAACAACGCTTGATCTTCATCATCGATCTTCACATCAATATTTTCAAGATTAAGAATCAGCTTGTTGAACATATCCAACTGCTCAGCTAATACTTTATCTCCAATCATCTTGAATGAATATAAAGCTTACTTCAGGTAAAGTCAATTTACCAATGATTTAGTCATGTACAAATTTTCAAGATCACCCATAACCATGTCGTCGTCGTCTTTTTTTATATATGTCGAAGAACCTTATCATCAAGGCTCAACAAGATTTTGATGTGGGCTTTCTCTATCATGACCATCTTCTCGGTTGTCGTTAACACAACGTTCATGGTTGTCTCTCCCTTCAACGCCTTCCAACAACCATGTTGAACTAGTAAGACTTTCATCTTCAAGTGCCACGGACCGAAATCATTCACTCCGGTGAATTTTTCAATCTTATATTTTGTTGAAGGCATCTTCTCCACGCTTGTTGCACCAGTTTGTTATGAATTGGATGCCTTAGAAACAAAGTATAAATTTTCTTTATGATCAAGAAACAATTAGGATATAAAAGAATGAAGAACGCGAAGAACAAAAAGGATTGGTTATAACTGTTATTCTTACTTTCTCTTTAAACAAGATTACAAGTGTTACAAGAATAACAAAGAACCTCTCTCACCCTAAATTAGGATTTGCAATATGTAATGATGAGAGAGTAGTATGTTATTTATAATAAACCTAACATACTAAACTAATGAGTTTTTAACAAATATTCATTACAAGCTAATTTATGGTACAAGTTAACTTAAATAATTGAACATAACAAACATGCCTAATTCGACATGCTAACAAACCTAATATTTTTGACATCTACACACTAGAACACATTTCGACTACAACATATAAGTCTTCAACAACAACATGTGAACAATCTTCAACGACATACTAAACTCTGTTGAACTGTCGAAATCAAAATGTTACTTTCAACTATACTAGAGTTCAACTTCAATTTCTCACAACCTCTTGAAGGGGATCAACACTACTGTTCAAAATTATTAATTTTCCAACTGAAAAGAACAACAAAATTATATTAAAAAAAATTAACTCTTGGTAATAAAAAAACTATAAAACTTTAGTAATCTAGATTTGGTTTCACTTTGATACTTACGAACTCTTAAAAACTGAGAAGCTAAAAAAACATGTAAATGTACATGTTAGATGACTATAAAGAAATAAGAAAACTGTATATTCTCATTTAAGGAGTTGGTGTTGTTCAATGACATTCAATAATTTTGAAATACGTAAGAGTAACTCCAATGAGAGTTCTTTCTATGTTCTTTCAGTTTGGCAAACGTAGCATAGAGTTTGGAAGCCAATGGAGTTGGCCACTCTGAAAATCCATTGCACTGCACTGCTCCGTTGTTTTGCAATACTTTACAATTAAATAATATATTATGTTTGTTAGATGGTTTATTTGTTTAATTATTGTGGGTCCAAATTGTTCAAAATTGCATCATTGAAGACAAAAATTCAATGAGTTATTTTAAGATGACTTGTGCAGTGAGACCCACAAAAAACTATTTGATAGAGATCACCATTAAAGATGCTCTAAGAGATGAATATGGAAAAAAAATATTTTAAACTCAAAATTACTTTCCCCCTTTTATTTTAGTTTCTCTAGTCAAGTAAAAAATCACAAATCAACATCACTTCTATATGAGAGAAGTGATATTTTGTCACTCCAATTTAGATGTTAAAAAAGTGTTTGACGGAAATTTTAAATGTAAAAAATTATTATTAAAATTTACATAAATGTATTAAAATTATTATTGTTAAATATTTTATATGTAAATGTATTTAATTCTGATTTTTCATCTTCTAAATTAAATTAGTAATATTAATAATAATAAATAAATTCAATAATTTAAAGGTCTATGGTCAATTTTTTTAGGTAAATGCTAATGTTATGTAAGTTATTCTTTTTTATAATCATGAGGGTCAAAGTTCAGAAAAACAAAACTAAAATAACACAATTCTATGTAAATTGTTAAAGAACAAAATAAATAAATTTTTTATTTAAAACTAATGTATTCAATTTCTTGAAATTTAAAATTAGATTTTTTCTATATAAATTTTTTTTTCTTAGAAATATTCTGAGAACATTTATCGGCAGTGCCTTTTTCTAAAAAAGAACAACAGTTTATCAAAATGATAAAATGAAACTTTATGAAAATTTGCAATATATAAGCACACTCATATAAGTACAAAACTTTTAATGAATAATGATCTAGATTTAGCTCTTTTCTTTTACGGTGACTAGCTTAAGTTAACTGTTAGGCACCATAGGTCATAGTAATTTATGACGCAAAAGAGTGAGAGAAGTGAAGTGGAGATAAGATTCAGATGACAAACTGCCAGCAGAGAGCAGCAAAAATTGCACTAACTTATCCTCCTATATTTTATTCTAAGAAAAAAAATGATTTGAGTGGGAAAAGAGAAGAAGGAAAAAAAAGGTCATTGAAGATAAAAAGATGTGATCTCATAGGTATTATAAAATTCAACATTTTGCTGCTTTTTTGTTGACTATTGACTTTATTGGCCACAACAACTTTGCATACCAACCAATGTCTCCTTGCATATCAATCCATCTTAAAATACTCCACACAAATAATTAGGCGTTTGTTTATATTTTTATTTTAAACATTCATAACTTTTTTAAAAGATAATCATAAGTCGGATCATAAATTAACTTATTTAAATTTCAAGAAATGATAGAGTTCCACTTCTTTTTATATATATATATATATATATATATATATATATGAGAATGTGAATATAAATCTACACCATTAAATTTAAAAAGGAATGATTGAAATTAAATTATGATTTTTATTAAATCATATGTCATTAATAGAAAAGAGAAATCATTAATTAAATTTTAAAAATATATTCTAATCTCAACCATTCCTTTTAAAATTCAATGGTGCGGATTCATTCTCATATAAATATATCATTCTCATATATATATATATATATATATATATATATATATATATATATATATATATATATATATATATATATATATATATATATATATATATATATATATATATATATATATATATATATATATATATATATGTGAGAATGAATAACAACCATTAGATTTAAAGATGAAAGCAAGGGTGGCAAAGCGGGCGGCCTGCCCCGTTTAGGTTCGCTCTAATTAAGCTCGTCCAAAAGCGGGGCAGGGCGGGACGGACCAACTTAGGCGTCCGAGCACAAAAGTCAAGTCCGTCCCCGTTTACTAACGAGTTGGCTGGTTGGCCCGCCAAATTTATATATTTATTATTTTAAAATTTGGTTTACTACATAATTTATAAAAAAAAAATTAATTATTATCAAAGAATCGACAAAATATTTTTTAACGCATAATAGAACTTCAACATGTGTTAGTCCAAATAGTTCAAAAAATAAAATAAATAAAGATCAATTACAACCAAAAAATAACGAAATAAACTCAATCACAATAAATAAAAAATATCAAAATAAAAACTAAACGATACATATCATCTTAATCCTATTTAAAAATTAACTATTAAAGAACCATATTAAGATTTTACACAAGACAAACAATGATAACAATTACACTACATAAAATATCGCAATGCATAAAAATGTTAGTACATAAAATATCAACACTTGACTTTCTTAATGTTTACATCATGTAGACTCTTATTGGTTGATTCCTTAATAGTTAAATCTTAAATTTGTCACACGTATACACTAATCAAATCCATGTTTTCTTAAAATCAACATCTATTTCTAAAGAAAACATGTGAGCTAATGTTTGAAAACTTAATAATCGTGCACATCATACAATTGTTCTTTTATTTCAAGATTTTCCAATCAACACATGTATTAGAAAGTTATATAAAAAGAACGTTGAACTTATAATTCAATTTAATCAACGTAATCCTACGAAGAGAGTGTTATTTATATAGTTAAAGTTGTTTTAATTCGAAGTAAAACATAAAAAGATTTAACAAAAAAGCCTACGGTCAAAATCTGCCCTGTCTCGCCTCGATCCACTTTTTAAGCGGGTTAGGTAGGACGGGCCAACTTAAGATACCGAGTCAAAAATCTTTGCCCAACCCGTCAAAAATGACGGGTAAAACGAGCCGACCCGGCGGGCCCAACCGGTTTTGACACCCCAAATAAAAAGTATTATAACATGTTCATAGATCACATGTCCTTTTTCTTTTCTAAATTTAGTTAATAATTTAATTTTTTATAAAAGAATTAAAATAATAATTTGTATCTCACTTTTTATTTTTCTTATATTCTTGTTTTATTAGCATTGTAAGATGTGATTAAATATTTATTTTGAAGAAAGTAGAAATCTTAAAGACGCTTGAAAGAAGAATCTAGTTATAACAAATTTTATATAATCTTATTTTCATATTGTCATTAGACAATGGTTTTTTATATTAAAAATCATGATGTATTATTTGTGTTATGATTGTGTTCTTTATTTTTTTATGTCATTTTTCTCCAACAATTGATATAAGAGTCGTTGGTTTGAGTAAGAAAATATTTCAACCACAAAACATAATATATTTTGTGGTTAAAATATTGTAGGGTCTTCCACATAAAAAAAAGAATGATGGTATTGTGAAAGTGTTCAAAAGATTTTGAATAGAAAAGGCTTGACACTTAAGTATGCACATTGTGATGCCATCTCGCTTTCTTAGCAACCTCTCTAGTGTTTGAATTTCATTATGGATGCAAATGCAATCAGAAGTTCTGTTGTGAGGTGTGGGCTAGAGTATGTTCATGGAAAAAACTTTTTTTAGTGGAAAGTTCAAGTTAAGGTTGTGCTAATAAAATGAAAAATCCATATGATGTTGATTAATACACATACATTAATTGGAGTTAATATAAAGCGTGTTGTGAGATCATGTTGATAGATGAAGAACTTATTGTCAACATGGAAAAAAAAAATCTTTGAGCAATTTACCTTCAAGTGAAATATACAATTTATGATTTATCTTTGAGCTCACTTTATAAAGGCCCAACAAGGAGGGCGGTCTAAAAAGGGGAAAATCCCAAAATACCTCTCATGACCAATGAACTTAAGCAATAAAGTAGGTACAATAGGCCAAAGTTCTTTATTAGATCTAGGCTTACCAGCTCTTTTGTGAATCACATTGGTCTTTCTAAGATCATTGGCACCGTAAATGGGAAACACTCATAGACATTTTCATTCTCTTTCACTACTTTATGGTGAATTCTTATGAAAGAGTTATCCACATAATCCCTTTGATGAAAACTTGTTTTGAATGAAGCGCAATCATAACCAAGACAACTACACGAAAGAAATGCATACAAATATGAGGATGGCAACATAAATCCCTCCCCAACCTCTCCTTTCTAATGAAATTTTCTACTGTTTGGATTATATCCACATTATGTCTTGCGTCTAAGGATAAGTATGCCCCTTTTTGGGAACTTGTCCATTAATGATTTATCTAGATGCGTAGGAAAAATTCCAACCCAGTCTCTTGTTGTGTTATGTGACATCCCTATTTAAATAAAGAATCCAAATTTGGCTTTAGGTCCATATGTTATCTCATATATATGGATCTATATGCTTGCAGGTATATTCAATAAGTGATCTAAGATGGTGAATCTTATGGTTAGAAAATATAGCTGCTTAGTTTTAGTGATGACAACATTTAAAGTCAAGAAACTTCTGAAGATAGCTCAAGTGGTCAAAGATGCATAAGATAGTTAATCAAGCTATCCTCCCTAATCAAGCTAGACAACTATTTAAATTCAACATTATAGTCCAACAATTCTCAAGTGAATACTTGGGCTTACTGATAGTTTAAACTTTCAAACTCTCATGATTTCAATAGACGTGAAGATATCTCAAACCTCGTCAAGAAGACCAAAGGTTCTTGTGTGATGCTAAATTCAAATTTAATGATGCCAAGACTTGAATCTTCAAGTGTGAAAGATATAAATTGTGGAAGATCTCATGGCCGTGTCTATCTGAGTGACCAATGTCTTTTAAAGACAAAAGAGTATTATGGCTAAATCACACACACAAATACACACACGTACTAAAAAATCTTGAGAAACCTCTCACGATTTAGTAAAATCACCAAAAAAAAAATGTTTTTGAAGCCTAATCAATTAATTAGGGGAGTGCTTAACTAATTAGAAGAATTTTTCTAACTACTGAATAGATTAGATCTAATGCATAATCGGTTAGACGATGATTAATTGAATTTATAATCAATAAGGATAATCTATTAATGATTGTTAATGACTCTATATCAAAACCTTTCATTTTGAGCCTTAACAATTGATTGTTTAAGGGTTCCAAATAATTAGCCTAATTGATTAGAAAAGTTAAAAGGCCCGTTAATTGTTTCCAAATTTATACCATGCATTCTATTATAAAGAGAAAGTTTCTCTATCACCTTTTCACATCCAAAAAACATTAAAAACCTCAATTTTCATTTCTCTTATCATCTCTCAAAATCTATCATATTTTCTCTCATATTTTAGCTTTAATGCTTTGAGAATGTTCTGGATTCTAGTGAGGAATATTGTTATGGGCGAGTGAAAAATTATAAATTTACAAAGAGTAAATTTCATCTTGGGTAAATAATTCTTTCATAAGAACTTGGTATTTTGGTGGAGAGCTAAATTAATTAAATGTTCTCGAGAGCTTTTCTTAAGAAATATTTGTCTAATTCGTGAGTTTCTCCAACAAAGAAAAACTATCTTTTGGTTCGTGAAGATCAGCTAGTGAAAATATCCGCAACGGTTCTTGAACTCAGCCTGGTTTAAAACTTTATCAATTTAAGATTAACCCGATTAAGATCTCACTTGGTTTTTGATTTTAGTCTAGAATAAAAACTCAATAGGTTCAAGATCATCCATGTAAAAATCTTGGTTCAGTTCATGGTCAACCTGTGTAAAACTCCTGTTTAGTTTTGAGGATAGTCAACTCAAATCTCCACCTTCGTTCTAGATCAACCTATGCAAAATCTATATTTGGTTTAGCGACTGACCACTCTTAGATTTATTCTCTCTCTGGGTAGAAGCTAGCCTAAAAACTTTAGTTTTTCATGTAACGGGGTTCATGGGCATAACTTTCTTGGTCGAACTTGTTGCTGCTTGAAAAGATGTGATATCACATGCAAGTATACATGTATTTTAAAGTATCAAGTGATAGAATAGTCAGGATGTTGAACCCACAGGGAGTGGAAAATAACTTAGTTTGATTTTGTTAAACTATCTTTCGTAAACGAGCATGAGCAAGAACAAAAATAGTTGATGGTTCTCATATGTTCAATTTGGAATAAATAGAGGCAAAAACAATTCAATAAGAGTAAAATGGAGTCAATAAAGAAGAGCATATTTTGAAACTATCAGTTAATATAACTATTTTATTGTGTGTACATGATGTGTTATGTCGTGCCAAAAGAGGTCAGGAAGTGATCTTATGGTGCATCTCTACAACATTAGAAACATATACAATAAAGCAAGGCGACAAATATCTAAGCCTCGCTTGTAACTTTAATGCATGCCTGGTTTTATTTTGAATGTCCTATATAATTTTAGCTCTTTATCTCTAAAGTAGCTAATCCATTGAATATCTATGCCATAGTATTTTTAATAACTTTTATCATGAAATCCACTTGTTGCTGGATATCTCATAACAACAAGCTTGTATATTTTCCT
This sequence comes from Vicia sativa, assembly GCA_021764765.1. Classification (NCBI taxonomy): domain Eukaryota; kingdom Viridiplantae; phylum Streptophyta; class Magnoliopsida; order Fabales; family Fabaceae; genus Vicia; species Vicia sativa. The sequence continues at coordinate 2,487,658 of CM038795.1, forward strand.
GTGTTGATCATTCAAAGAAGCATATTTATAAAAGTTTAACACATGATAAAACAAAGCACTAACAACGCATCACATAACATAAACAACTATTGGATCCTAAGTTAAACATAAGACATAATGAAAAAGAAATGAAAACATAAGAGTAACTTCTTCGTCTTCAAGATCATTTTCAGGGGTCGGCTGAGTCTCGTCCACGATCATATCGTCAAGAAAGCCAGGCTTCTTTATCTCGCCTCCCTAGAGATAAAAATGGACCCTTATTTCGTCGGTCACCAGCTCCACACCAGGATTTAGTATACACATCTGAGACACAACATTATCAAAGATGGCCTTTGAAGCGATCACTGCATCATCGTAAGCCTGGTACACTCGACCAATGAATTCTACCTGATTCCTCACATCTGAAAAGTTTGTAGGCTCTTCCTCTCCCGGGGTCATTTCTTTCCGTAAACGATCAACCTCCTCACTGAGCTCGCGCTTGTCCTTCAGAGAAGCATCGCGCTCTTCGACCATCGTCTTGTAATCCTCCGACCATCTCTTTTGAGCCTCTTCTCCCTTTCTCTCGACCTCTTTTAACTTAGCCTGAAATTGACTCAAATCTGCATCCGGAAGTTGGTTGTGCTCAGCATAGGCAGCGGCCATCTCAAAGATCCACATCAATGCCCTCACATCCTCGACTAAGGCAGCCTTCTTGGTCGGACAATCCAAACCATCCAACATGAGTTTCTCGGCATGAGGGAGGACCATGCTCGCACTCTCAAAATATTTCTTATCATGCCAGCAACGAGGAAGGGTAAACTTCCCCTTTTCTTTCTTCTTGGTCAGATTTATCTCAGCCTGCGTCCTTTTCATCTTCGACAACACCTGTTGTGGGGACAACTCCCCTGCCGTCGGACCAGTGGACGACTTCCCCAAACCAGTCGCACCAGCCGTCCCCAGCTCAGTCAGCAAAGATCCCGCCTCCTTCCTGAAGCAACTGGTTTTTTCATCGGTTATTTAAAAACAATGAAGTCGCCACCTAATTTTATTTGTTCTAAAAGGATCGGGAAAATATAGATAAAACCCACGACATTGGATAAGGCGGTCTACAAGACCAAAAAAAGATTGATTCGGGAGTCGGTTACGCAAAGGGAAGGTATTAGCACCCCTTACATCCATCGTACTCGATGAGACCCGTTTAGTTCATGCATGTTTACGTGTGTTTAAAGTAATAATGCTATCTTCTAATTAATGATCGAGAAAGGAAAAGTAAGAAAAAGTTTTTATTTTTAGTATTTTGAGTTCGGCGCGGTTTCAAAACCTTGTGCCTACGTATTCCCTCGTGCATTGGGAAAGTCAGAACTCCGTAGTTCTTCTTGAAAATGTTTGAAGTTGGTTGAATGATTTTAAGAAAAATTGTGCATTAGATATTTCAAATGCTGGAACTTCGACTTGTGTGCTCGTATGAGAGGCTAAGTCTTTGTATGTTCGTATTTGAAATGGTTAATGCACACTCTTTGTAAGAAAAATAGTTTGATGATAGTGTACGAGTGAAAAAGAGTTGAATGAGTTGAGTTGATTTTAAGTGAGTGAAAAGTACCGAAACATTAGGCTATCATCTAATGATTCAAATACTAGAAATTGAACGAGTGTGCTCATCCAATCGTCTATTCATCCCAAAAACTTTATTATGAAATGGTGAAGTGAAAAAAAGTTCATGTTATTAGGTGTTTTGAGTGGAATAAAATATTTAAATTATTAGATTATCATCCAATAACCTAAATATTCTAAATTCAATTAAATTGTCGGGCTATCATCCAACAACTTTAATGAATGCCACTCTGTTATTATTGACGCGGATAGAAGTTTTTTAGCTTATTGGGCTATCATCCAACAACCTAAAGACTTCCAATTCGATTAAACCGTCGGGCTATCATCCAACAACTTAACCGAATACCTCTCTAGATTTTTGACATGGATAGAAGTTTTTTAGCTTGTTGGGATATCATCCAACAATCTAAAGACTTCAAATTTGTTTAAACCATTAGGCTATCATCTAACAATTTAAATAAACCTCATCCAAGTTTTCTTTTATGAAATTCATCTTGGAAAAACAAATTCAATTAATTAATTTAATTTGAAAGTGTTTTAAGAGGTTCGATAACAGACTAAGAGGGATGGAATCGGGTCATGATTAATCAAGTATATGGACTTGATTAATCTCGTGAAGATAGTTGCTCCTATCTTCAACTATGAAACCCTCGTGCATGGACAATTGGTATATGGACCAATGTATATTCGGGTTATGGTTAATCAAAGCAACAAGGGATTTGATCAACCTCGTAAGAATGGCCATGCCCATTCCCAACTATGAGACTCTTGAGGAATTTGACATGAGTCAAGACGAGAAAATGGAAATAATTATCAAGTGTGTGGAGTGTATAATTGGTGAATAATCGATACAAGCATACAAGAGGCGAGTAAAATAATTTAGCGCACAATACACGTCCAAATCCTTTAAATAATTATTAGAATGATAATTTTGTTTTGATAAAATTAATTAATAGTTTAATCAATAATATCGAATAAATTTATCTTAGACTAGTAATTATTTAATACAAAACAAGACTTACTTGCATATGTAAAATAAAACTAGCAAGAGATAATTGAAAAGAGGTAAGAGTTTAGAGTTAGCCTATTTTGAAACTAGATTCGGAGGTGTAGGTTAGAAGGAGAATCGCATGGTGCAGGCTTAGGATGCTTGGCAAAGGCGTAGAGAATCGGCTAAGCTCAACGTATCAGATGAAAGTTGGATAGAAATTCCTACATCATACAAGATACAAACAAAACCAAGCATCGCACGGAAACTTGCAAAGTTCAAGTATCGATTATCGAACGTTTGCACTTTATTGAATTATTTAGAATAGATTTATGTAGAAATAAATTTTAGGAAGGAAACCGATATATTTGTGTTCATACATATTCGAAAGTCGAATCAAATTCAAAGTTCAAAATTGCAACATGATGGAGATCATTATAATATAAAAATGAATTTATTTACAAATGGATGGGGTAAAGAATAAAATCGAAAGTAATAAAGTGTAATTATATATTTACATTTCTAAATATTACTAAATATTAAGTAGATATAGTAATTCAACATTAAAATGGTAATGATCAAGTGTAGATGTGTTAATTGGAAATGAATGCTTGAACAATCTTTGGATATCTTCACAAATAACAAACTTGTTAGTAGCATAAGTGAGATGAAATTGAAATGAAATGCAATTGTAATAAATTATAATATGGTTAGTAATACAATCGAATGAAGTTAGTATAATGTACATGAATAATTCAACGATCAAGTAAATGTTTATTCAATGATTTCAATTCACAAATGGACTAACGAAATAACTGATGCTATTAATCAATCGAAACATGGAAAATTGAATTCTAAACACAATTAAACCGCATGAATCAAAACCGGGCAGCAACCACATATATTCAATTATGCTCCATAAACTTATTTCGAATAAGCGTTCAACACAAATCATACACCAGTAAAAATGCAACGAAATCAGATCATCATGGAATCGGATATGAATATCATTCACAACTAGTAAAAATAAATTATGCCATCATCGACCAACCTTTGAATTCAAACTTGTATTGTATTAAAAATCTCTTTCGAATAAAAATAAACGTTGCAATGATAGAAAACAAATGGTTGCCCATATAGTTTCTCGGTTATATTACGCGAATAGACGCAACATCGACATTAAACCATCATCGAAAGTATCTAGAAATGAATCATCACAACTTTAAATGGACACAAGCGAGAATAACACATTAACACAATTTCTCGGTTAGATTTAAACACGAGTAACGCGGTATTATCATATAATCTTCATCGAAACTAACAAACCTTGACTACCATAAACAAAAAAAACTTTGACAAAATTGGTGTCATTATTGATTAACCTTTGCATTCAAACTTGAATTGTATCAAGATCTAAACCGAACCAAGTGAATAATGCAATGATAGAAAACAATTGGTTTCCCCGAAAAGTTTCTTGGTTAGTTTCCACGCAAATACACGCGGAAACAAAAAACCTTCATCGAAACTGAAATGGGATCCTCGTCACAAATTTAATCGAAATTAAAACAAATAATTCCTTAACATGGTGTCAATATCGTAGCAAATCAACATTAACCAACTAAATGTCATTGATACCAACATTCACGGCTTAAACAAAGGCAAAGCAATCATAAGCTCTAGTTTAAACTAATCAAACCGAATTCTCATTCTTTTCAAATTTGAAACTGATATAAATATCGAACTATTTAGCGCAAAATTTGACATAGAATCGACATAAACCATGAGTTCGAAACTTGAACAGAATCAACATTTTCAAAGTTGACAAAATGTTTTCTCAGATTAGGACTTAAGCATTATGTTGTCAAGAACTGAATCAACCAGCATCATTCCTAACCAAAACTAACACAAACACATGCCATGCCCTTTTTTATAGTTTAAAACAATTTGTATAATATGATGATCTCAGAATGAAAATAGTTAAATCTTCATCCTTATAATTGTTTTTAACAAAATGAAAATAATAATGTATGACGAAGGAAGGAGTAAGATTTGTTCAAATACCGCTTGGGAAGTTTTGCTTTCTATCTTCCTGACCAAGCTCGCTATCGTTTTCCATCAGCTTTTGCTTCTTGAGATTCTGGCTGAAGTCTCCGCCCATGAACAAATCGGTTCTATTCTTTGTGAAGCTAATGTTTGTGACATCATTTCTGAATGCCCTTTTTTTGTACTCTTGACTTGAATTGTAAAGCGGTGCCTCATTCCATGTCTTCCCATTCAAGCCTCCGGACAAAACTCAGATGTCCTTGCCACGTGAGGAAGCTGGTGGCAGAAATGATGGAGAGAGATACGGTGAGAGGGAGTGTTCGGATAGTGGGTGTCTGATAAAAGGTGAGGATGGAAGTAACAACAGCGAGATAATAGTCTGTTCCCGTGTATTATAACATTTATAAGAGGTAAGGATAGAAGTAACAACGGCGAGATGGAGAGGTGGAGTATTACGGTGGGTATGCAGCGGATCGATGAAGGTTGGTGTTGAGAAAGATGGAGAACAATGGAGTAGGTGTGAAGATGAGGTTGAGGAGAGAGTATGGTTGCGTTCTGAGATGGAGGGTAGAAGGTGGTTGATAGGAGAACGATGCGATAGAGGAAGGAGATGGGCGGAGGGTTCCGGCGGAAGGAGTAATGAGAAGAACGGAGGTGGTCGGAATTTGGGTAAGGGTGGAAGTAGCGGCTGGCGAGAGAGATGAAGGTGGGTTTGGTTGGAGATAAAGGGAAGCGGAGGATGGAGGTGGCAGAGAGACAAAGGGAGTATGAGATGTTGGTGACAATGGAGGAGGGAGCGTCGGATGAGGGAGGCTACAACCGAGAGAGAGAGGGAGAAATCGAGGGTAGTATTGATGGAGTTTGTGAAAAGATGAAGAGGAAACTATTTTTCTTCCTTGTTTTTGAGATCTCATATCTCTTTCGCCTCTCCTCTGTTTACATTTTTTTCCTCCCTGATTTCTGTGCCAATGATTGCTTTTATAATGATACCAGATTAGAGTTTTGCTACTGCTTGGACTTTCTGGAAAAAGGGCCTACGAATTTTTTGTATTTGGGCCTGACATTTGTTATGTTAATTCTAATATGTTGCTTTGGTTGTTGGACAGAACTTCTGATAACAAAACTTATGATATGTTGGACAAGAACTTCTGATAACAGAACTTCTGATTGTTGGACAAAACTTCTGATAACAGAACTTCTAATTGTTACCTTGGACAGAACTTCTGATAATAAAACTTCTGATATGTTGCCTTGGACAGAACTTCTGATAACAGAACTTTTGATATGTTTCCTTGGATAGAACTTCTGATATGTTACCTTGGACATAGCTTCTGATAATAGAACTTCTGATTTGGGCTTGGACAGAACTTCTGATAACAGAACTTCTGATATGTTGCCTTGGATAGAACTTCTGATATATTGCCTTGGACAGAACTTCTGATAACAGAACTTCTGACATGTTGCCTTGGATAGAACATCTGATAACAGAACTTTTGATATGTTGCCTTGGACAAAACTTCTGATAACAGAACTTCTGATTTGGGCTTGACATTCTGTTATGTTAATTTTGAATCTTGTAATAAGATAATTTGGTATTGATTATGAAACTTGAGAAACTTGTAGCTTGAATTTTGAATGCCATAAAAATTGGATTTATTGATGAATCTTGAATGTTAGGTCTCTTGGAATTTTGAAGTTATGGCAGAAGTTCTGGCCGTTAGGAGCAAAAGTTTTGGCCGTTAGGAGCAAACGTTTTGACCGTTTGGAGCAGAATTTTTGGCCGTTAGGAGCAGAAGTTTTGACCGTTTGAAGCAGAAGTTCTGGCCATTTGGAGCAGAAGTTCTGGCCGTTAGGAGCAGAAGTTCTGGCCGTTTGAAGTAGAAGTTCTGGCCATTAAGAGGTTCTGATCTTCTGATGAATAATTAGCTTATTTGAAGATGTATTGATGAAAAACTCAAAATGATAATGCTCCAGAAACTCGTCAAGATAAATGTCACACGCTATAGCAATCAAAAACCAAACACAAAAGCCCATGGATGTGAGAAAGTAAGATTCACCGTCAAACCCTTGTCATCTTCAAATCTCTTGGAATAAATGATAGCACAACCATCTTCTATGCTCAAAGAAAACCCAGTGGGAGTCACCTCAAATCAATAACCATATAATCAATTATATGAATGCATTTGCGTGCAATGATGAAGCATAAGCTAATTAAAATAAAGATGATGAAAATGGTATATTTTAGGGTGCAACACTTCCCCTTCTGCCTCATAGCTTACCGAGCCACACGCTCCATTACCGGATTCATCCTATCTGCAAAACAAAGGAGCAAGCACGAATTAGCAAAAAATTGTATACACATATGAAAAAGTAATATGGACAAGAAATCTACCCAAATATGCCCTAGGGTTCCCATAAGCAAGGAGCTCTCTAACATTTATAAGGCCAGAGCGGTTTTCCCCCATTTCCCATACACCTAATGCAAGGGAAGCCCTTGACGAACATCGACATTCTCTCAAAACCGGTTAGATCTTCCTCACACAACTCATCCCGGGCCCAAACATAGAAGTCAGGAGTCTTGTTAAAATGCTTCTTCGACCACAAAAACTTGAACTTCCTGATAAGCGCATACTGTCGTTCCCCATGCTCGTTAAAATAGGGGGTCCCGTCCTTTTTCAAGTCAGGAACTATCCGAAACATATTGCGTAATGTCTGATCCAAAACCATCCGAATAAGCATGTACCTATCCTTAAAGAAACGAACATATTCTTGATATGCCTTGAAAAGCATCCCATTCTAATGCTTCAGCGACACCAACCCCCATCGAACCTTCCCGTCCACCTTCTTCGAGTTCCTCTGAAGATAAAATGTAGAAGAATAGATCGAGAGTGGCCCCCACCTCCAAGTATTAACAGAAGATCTCAAATGCCCGTATGAAATCTATGGCATTGGGATGGAGTTGGGACGGGGCCAGACGAAGATGGCAAAAAACGCCCACCTGGAACTTGGTGAAAGGCACCCGAAAACCCAACTCCCGAAACCATATGTCATAAACCGATATGTAGCGGGACTCGTACCTCGAACAGATTCGACCATCTTCGGCCGAAATATCCATAGACCAATCTTCTACGGCAGCCTCGGCCTCCCCAACCGCTTCGACCGCATGATACAAACCCACCTGGAAAAACACCTCATCGGGGTTACCCAGAAACTGCGAAGCTTGATCCCACACATTGGAAGACACCCAGACTTCCGGTTCGTCTTCATCGGTCTCATCGACCTTAGATGTAGGAGGATCCCCTTCAGCCTTAAGCACTGGCAGACTCTCACCTTCTCGATGGAAGTAAACCCAGAAGGCACTCGCCCTGATCCTTCAGGATCTTCATGAATATCCTCATTAATACTTGCCATAACACCTGAAAAGCATAGGACATAAATGAGCTCGACATTAATGTCGAATTCACCCTTCCACCACTATTCAAGTGAAAGGGCTTAGACGATCAAGGATCATATCCCTGTCCAAAAGCCCTCTACAGACAAGGAACGCTCAAACCTAGATCATCAGAATTCGCCCCATTATTGCAAATTGATTCCTCTTTAAAAGGCAATATGCCACCAAGACAAGGGCGACATCGAACAAGGGAAGTGCAAATGATCTAAGTGGCACAGACTACCGGCAAGAGGCGGAGCAACCGCTCACCACCAAGAAAATTCTAAAACCATAAATCCTAACTGCATACATCTATACATGCAAGCAAAATCTCAAGCCTAAACATCCAAATTCTTACGAAAGGGTAAAAAACATACCATTTGTGAGTGAAATAAACTGAAGAAACAAGCAAATTGCGAATTGATGCGACGGAGGAAGAAAAGATGACGTCGACCACCGTGAAATAGCTCCCTGGATTGGTAAATGTTGAAGTCGAGTAAGAACAAACAAGAGATAATCAAAAGGAATTGGAAACAAAAAGTTGTGATTAAGAAATTCCTCTGGCTTTTATAGCCCCCTCTCCACGCGTGGGTCTGCACCTATCTAGGGACCTAGGAAAATCATCATTACCCCGTAGTCCCTAGGTCTTCCAGCTATCACTTCACGCGGATCGAGGCCACGTAGGCAAAACCCTATGAATTATCCAACCTTTCGCTTCATTGATAACTCCTCATCTCCCCGGACGAAACGACCTCTAATGCTCTCTTCGAAATCAAGTCATCACCTCCACAAGAAGCGGCGACGACTTAGGGGGATATTGTGCTGGGCTACTCGAATGCTTGTCGGGCAGGTCACCCCATCTCGAGGTGCGACGATCCACCGAGATCCAGCAACACGCTGTTGGCTGAAGATTTTGATATCTATGATTCGAATAGGAGTTACTGAGCTCGAAATGAAACAATGTCAGTATTCATTGGAACGAGGCAAATGTCATGATTGGAAAATGGAAGAATCAGCTCTTCAAACAAATATATTGAAACTTGGAGCTTTGAGTAGCGAATATGATGATATATGTAGAAGGAGCTTCGAAGTGGTAGTAGCGTGGAGTTGAGCAGCGAGTTCGAATCAAAAGGCAGTTCAGATATTTGAAATTCAAACGTGAGCGGGATGAATAGAAGTTAGAAAATGCGCGGTGGAAACGGTTCGAAGACGTGGAAGCTAGATAAACATAGCGTTTTGCATGGCTGAAACGTGGCAAGATCTCATAAGTCAGACCGTTATGGTCGAAATAGTATAAATAGAAGTCTTAGTGTTAGGATTTCGTGTGTCATATCTATTGTACTAAAATTCAGTAACATTCAAAATACCACATGGATAGGGAAACGAATGCACGAATGATGTACGTATGATTGCACCACTTTTATCCTTCAATAATGCATCTTTATCTTTCCAGTTTACCTTTATCTTGCATCAATGTCATTTAAATCTTTTACGTTCAAAGTCATTTAACTTTCTTTGCATTTAAACGCTTTTCTTTCATTTCGAAACTCTTTACTTTTCTGAAACTTTTCCTTTAATGTTCTTACTTTCCAGAAAGCTTTTACATACTTGCCTTTAAATTCCTGTCTTTTACATTTCACGCTTACTTTGAAAATCTTTTACATTTACGAGTCATTTGAACATTCCTCCACTTACATACTTTCTGCAATTCGAAGTCTTTATGTCTTATATGTTCAAATCATCTTTATATTACTTCGTTTGATTACGTTATCAATTTATTGAATGTCATAATTGGAACACACTTGAGACATATCTAAAAATAAGCCTTGAACGTTAACCAACATTTTAAGTTTATGCCAACGACCAATAACCCCATAGGATCAATCTAGTCGATCCTGCAAGTTACCAAAGGGATTAAACAACAATCATAACGCTTGTTTGATAGTTTGGAGGACTAGCGGTTGTTTCACCAGAAATCACTATGAACACACGCTACGAGCTTCATTCTGCCTATTTCCTTAGCCACGCAACTCCATCTGCTCGACACACGTCGAGCAGATAAGTGAATTATCTCGTTGAGGAATATGCCTATTGTGTCCCCTTTTGCCTAATATAAAGGCTAGTTACGAGCATCCTCGCACGACTTTGACCTAGTCATCTCGAACAGTTATATTCGCGAGCCCGCATATCTCGGCTTAAATATAGCAACCAATGAGAATCCTCTTATCTTCATTATATAAACCCTCATATCTTTGAGGGCAAGGTATCACTTTCTTAATCTCTAAACCCTAATATTCACTATGCTCTTCTTTGAATATTTGTTTACTTTAACATCGAAGTGCCTTGCAGGTACATGATCGATGGTATTTACACAGTTATTTCCTGTTATTTTAGTTAGAGTTTATTACCAGTGTCAAGCATTTTATTTCATTGTCGCGTTTTATGCTTTGGTTTTGTGTTTTAGTGTCTTCAGGTTCACAGGAATAAAACAGGACAAATCGGAGCAAAAAGGTGCAAGATTCAGAGTATCAGGAGGAAGACTTGGAATGGAAGAACTGAAGACCAACACGGCCTGTGTTGGAAGATCTCACACGCCCAATACAAAAAATAGAGTGCTAACACGGGCGACCGTGTGGCTTGGCACTGCCCGTGTCAGGAGGCCTGAAGCAAAAGTAAAATCTTCAAAATCAGGGACTAACATGGCCCGTGTTGCGCGAAAGCTGTTTTATATTTTAGGTTTTTTATGTGAATTTGAACTTTGGAGGGCACTTTGGACATTCTGCTTTGCTGGGATTTATGTGGAGACTATTTAATTTAGTTTTTAGGATTGAGAAAGGACTTTTGATCACAAGGAGAATTGAGAGGATTAAGGAAGGAAGCATATGTAACTGTTGGAGAACAAAGACCTTTCAGGAGCGGAAGCAATTGAAGATCAAAGTTCACCAGTAATTTGTAATGTCTAATTTTTATGTCTTTGATATTCTTTTGAATAATAAAATGAGTAGCTAAACCCCCCAATGCTAGGGGGTGTCCCTGATTTGACTATGTAATGACTTGAATTTCTGAGTGATCAATTTCATGTTTTTATTATTCAATTTAATCGTGCAAAGTTTTTATGCTTTCCTGATCGGACCAATTAGGATTGATTTACGATTAACGATTAGTTGGACCGCAATTGTTAAGGTTTGTGTACGATTAGACTATAATAGATATCACCTAGGACTAGGGATACCCTATGGTCACCGGTTAACCCTTGATAAAACAAAGGCTTGATTTCATCATAATTCTCTAAGGACTTAGGAATTAAGATTGAATGTTCAAAGGTTTTCCCACTAAGGACTTAGGGGAAAATAACCCAAAAGGTTGGTAATTGAATGATATGAACTTGTTGAAGAAATCAAGAAGGAAGTTATCACAGGGGAAATTCACACACTCACCACTAGCATAGTACTCATATTATTCACTATTAGAAAAAGTCAATTTTTACTTTCTATTAATTGTTCCATTATAGAAGTTAATCACAAATCAACATCAACTCTATTGTTTTTGTTCAATTGAATTAATTATTCAACTCAATATTTCCTACGCAATCCTCGAGATCGATACTCGGGATAAATCTCATTATTAATACATCGGTAAAAATAGTACACTTTCTATTTTTCCGATCAGTACACCATCCCCTCCTCTACATCAACTTGTTTGAAGGGTCTTCCCGTTCCGACCGTCTCTGATTCTGATCACCTGTTCAGATCACTTTCAACATAAATGCTAAAAAATGATGAGCACAAGGTTCAAACATGTGATCCCTTATTAAAAAACAAGGACGCGCACCTGGTGTGGCAATGTTATAATTTCTAACATTTATCATATATAAAACATTTTTCCATGACTAATAAAGCTCCATAAATATGAGGACCCCGTTTTTAGATTTTTTTAAATAGCTACTATTTAAAAAAAAAAATTAATAATCACTTTTTTAAAAAATTATAAAAATAACCACAAGGAACAAACGCCCACATGGAGCAGCACTAATGCATCATTTCTGTGGACGCCCAACGATCCTTCGAACGCACAATCTGTTGCGTCTTCCACTAATAGTATGGCCACGAATGGAACGAATGGCATGCTAACAAACAATTCGATCATAGGTAGTACTGGAACCACAGGGTATCCTGGGGGATTCATCCCATCATCAGGGGCACAAACCCATTTCGCTACCCCACCACCAACTAGACTGTTCAGTTTCGATAGTACTAGACCCGTAAATTCCAGATGGAATGCCAACATCCTTTATGGCAGCTTGCAAACTCGATCGAAGCGCCACCACACTTAGGTCGGGTTCGGGGCTAATCAATTTATGACAAATAACCAAGGGTCAGAGGTTATGGTACGCCCATCTTAACCACGTAAAATCAAATGGCTTTTAGGCGTTAATGGATGAATCATAACATGATAGGAATATTAGCACAAACTATGCAGAAATCTTTGCCCCAATAGTTCAAAACGGATGTGACAAAGAGAGAACGCCGACAATATGAGTCGAATAGCGATTTCTTCGCTCCACCAAAGCGCGGCGTAACAGTGCATTGGTTTTAACGAACGCACCTATCATAGAACAGATCGATGACCCACCTTATAGGCCAGAGAGGGGTTAACTTGGGATAAGAGCACAAAGGGTAGATGTCCGATGATTCGAGAAGAACCACAAAGGGATTGATAGAACCACCGAAGGGTTGAAATATTTGAGGCCCCAGTGATTTGAGAAGAACCACAAAGAGGAATCATGGAACCAGGGGCAAGGGTCGAAAGACTAGAAGTCCCAGCGTTTCGAGAGGAACAACCCAGAAGAGTTGTCATGGTAGGTCGAAACCAAGATGCTGATGCGGTTGTCCATGGAATTCGAAATGACAACATCCTGGCGGAAAATAACCTAACCACCATGATAGAAAGGATCATGGCCCAAAACGGTGTTAATACAGGAATTAGAAGGCCAAATTACACTTCCCCCATAGCAGACTATGTGATCCATACTGATTTGCCTAGAGGGTACAAGAACCCTAAATTTACAAAGTTTGCTGGAGATACCAATGAATCAACGGTCGAACACATAGCTAGGTATTTAACTGAGGCAGGAGACTTAGCAAATAACGAGAACCTTAGGATTAAGTATTTCCCAAGTTCCCTTACAAAAAATGCTTTCACATGGTTCACTACTTTGCCCCCTGGATCCATAGATACATGGACCCTCTTAGAAAGGTTGTTCCATGAACAGTTCTATATGGGACAATCCAAGATAAGTCTAAAGGAATTAGCAAGTGTTAAGAGGAAGTTCACTGAACCCATAGATGAATACCTAAATAGGTTCAGACTTTTGAAATCTAGATGTTTCACAGTAGTCCCGGAGCATGAGTTAGTCGGCCGCTGGTGGCCTGGACTATTCTATTCGAAAGAAATTAGATACACAATACTTGAGGGACATGGCTCAGTTAGCAGATAGGATTCGACAAGTCGAAAGACTAAAGGCCGAAAAGGCCAGGGCTTTTAAAAGTAATAAGAAGGAAATAGTCTCCTATGTCGAAACGGAGGAAGGTGAAGACTACCCAAATTCAAGAGGTCAAATAGATCTCTGAATTGAAACAGCTCCACCTTACTCTTGTAAACCTAGTCCCCACGAAAGGGAAAGAAATTGTTGAAAATGAGAAAATGACAAGTTTCCAAAGAAGGTGTATACCGATATAACAGTGTGACGAAATCTTCGACGACTAGTGAAAGATGGCCAATTAATTGTGCCACCAAATGTCAAAATACCTTTAGATCAAAGAAAGAAGAGAGGATTTTGTAAATATCATAGTTTCTAGGCCACAAAACCTCATGTTCTTTTCGTGGACTTGATTCAAAATGCAATTAAAGAAGCCAGATTAAGGTTTGCTGATAAACCAAAAATGAAGGTGGATGAGGACCCTCTGGATATTGCAGACACCAACTACTCTGAGCCTTCGAGCCTTGGAGAAATCAATATGGTGGAAGCAGACCAAGGGGCCACTACATTGAAAGAGGAAAGCACTGAGAGTGAAAGTTGGGTTTTGGTCGAAGTCAACAATGGAGTTATTGAAGAAGTCCACAAACCACTGGAGCCTTCGATCGAACCAACTCCAGTTGTTGTTTCAAAAGGAATCTAGCACGAGGGTCGGAAACCAAACAGAGGTTGACACAGCACCAAGGCCTGAGGCTCAAACTGGAAAAGGTTCAGATTACAGAACAAGCTTCCCCTCAAAAGGAGACATGGGATACCTTGGGTGAACCTAGTGGGAAGTTCGACTATATGGTAAAATAATCAGCACCAAAGAGTTCCAAGATTCGGATCGAAGACATCAAACCATCAGGATGGGGAGATGATGATACGAAGGGGCAGGATGTGGATGTCAATATGGTAGACATGGAGAGACCATGTTCTGAGATGCGGGAAATGGAAAGATACCTCAAAAAAGAAAAATACAAAATGGAGGATGGTTATGCTGCAGATACTAGCCTAAAACAATATCTCATCAGTGCACAAGGACATGTGAAATGATGCTTTGTCCAAGATGCAGCATCATATGCAATGAGAGGATTGCCATGGAGTTCGAACGAAAGCAAAGAGCTCGAACTGGAGTAAATTGGCGCCAAGACAATCAATTGTTCAGATGCTACCCTAAAGCTGGGGAAAGTTTGTTTGAATTTTTAGTATTGCCACAAGGGCAACCAAGTGCTTGATTTGCCCAAGATGTTCAAAGAAGATACGACCGTAACATGGTCGAGTTCAAACGATTCCCTTTGCCCCATGCTGGAATCACAAGGAAAGTGGGCAAATGAGTCAGCGTTTCAATGGTAATCACAGCCAACGAAGTCGGATAGCCCATATCCAAAGGGTGCTCGAAGGGTGACATTTAAAATCCCTGCAGAAGTACCAACAGATAGATGGCTGCAAGTCAAAACCAACAAAGGGAAAGATAGATGGGGAGGCAATGAGTGAAAGACGCGTTATGCCATGGTATACCGGAGACAATTCAACACAGCAAAGAGGGAGGAACTGAGCCTGGGAAATTATAAAGGTAAAAATCCCATGTCAAGATCCCAATGGCGAAGAACGAAATCGAAAGGTTGAGAGGAAGGTTTAGCGCAAAGGGCGTTTCAACCAACAAAAAGCGCCAAGCACCAATCAACCAACAAAAACAGTAACTCAAGACAAACCTCCGCTAGCATGAGGCTTTTTCGAAACAAAATCGCATTTAATCAAAAGAATACACCCAAGTCCACAAGAAGACGAGGATATGCTTACAGATAACTTCGAATCAAGGAGAATCCTCACTTAACCTAAACCGCAATGTGGTATCAGACCTTCCGAATTTGGCCAAGAGACCAAATCAAGAAGGAAGAAGAGGACGAATTGATCGATGAAACACGCATCGTTATTATGTAATGGATAATGGCGCGGTCAAGAGCAACGCATTCTTCGAACACCCGATCCCACAATGAAGAATCATTTGAAGCCACCGCTCATTCGAGCAAAGGTCGAGCCCACGGGTGAACAAGGTCTTAGTAGATGGGGCTCAGAATAATCTAATGCCTAAATTCATGCCGAAAAGTTAGGCATTCAAGACGGTGATGTTAGACCTCACAACATGGTTTTATCCAACTATGAAGGAAGGTAGGACAAACGTTGGGAGTAGTGCAAGTGGAGTTAATCGTCGGATCAAGTCGGACCCACCATGTTCATGGTGATCGCCAAGGCAAATTATAACTTGCTATTGGGAAGAGAATGGATTCATGGCGTAGGGCGCCCTTCGTCGATGCACCAAAGGTTAGTCCTGTGGAGAGAGGATGGATAGAGAACATCAAGCGGACCAGAGCTACTTTATGACAACGGTCAATCTAGTTAACAAGAGGAATTATGACAAGTATTTGGCCAGAATAGCTCCCTGCACCCCAAGTGACGAACTGAATGAAACAAGGGATGTACATTACTATATGACCCTTCGCCATGATGGCATGTATTGGGATAGGAAAATCATTAAGGGTGATGAAGGAGGCGAAGGCACTTCGCAAAGACGGCCACCAGGCTGGGAGTTCGAAGACCCCGCCCATGACTGAATCTTCTTTCTTCGAAAGGATTTCGGCCTATATGGCTGAGAATGAATGGAGAGCGGCTTCAGAGGCCGCAATAGAACATACAGTTGAAGTAAACCAACTCGAAGGGAATGGACCAAAAGATTCACCCTGTGACGAGAATGGAATAGATCAAAGGCTTGATGCCATTTATGATACAGAACCCTTGGGCTTCGAGAAGGATCCAACAAACTCAAGTGCTAAGATGTTGGCACAGGACCCACTCGAAGAAGTGAATTTGGGGGATATCAACACAAAAAGAATCACCTACATAAGCGCGAAACTCAGCCCTTAGGAGTATGGGATTTTAAGCTCGAAACAGCCGACCTCAAACTTTCATAAAGGTCAACTAATAGGAGTTCACTTAAGTTAATCCTCCTATTTTCATGTAAATCCCTTGCTAGAGGGATGAACCTGCTAGCCACTTGAAGCGATCTACTGCAGAAGACATATCTTGATAGCCAGAGGGTAAGAAAAGCAATGTGTTCAACATCAGAAACACTATCACCTTCAGTGTGATAATGGATGATAAACTTGGAGAAGCTAGCTAACTTGATATCGAAGTCAATTATGCTCGAATGCTCCTCAGAATCAGGAATGTATGTTTCTCCTAGTGGTGATAATCCAGTAATAGCAGCTATATCAAAAAATGTAGGGGTGATCATTCCTCCTGGAAGGTGAAAGGTGTTGTAGGTACTATCCCAGAAGTACAGGGATGCAAATAGTAGAGGATGGCTGCAGGTAAAGCCTAGTTTCGATAATTTGATAAGGTTGTAAATACCTAATTCCTCCCACTTATGGGATTTCTTAACCTCCACTTTAGCAAACCAGTTCTGGTATGCTACATCAACAGTAGGACAGGATAGAAATGGTTTAAAATTGCTTTTCACATAGTCCAAAATGAAAGGGTCTTTTGGGGGAGCCATGGGGGTATCTATGTCTTTCGAAGCTGAGGGTTTATTCACATTGTCAGTGTCTAATCTAGGGTTTTCCATTGTATTGAACAAAGGTTTAAAATCATAACAGACAGGAAATATGGTTCTAGTATCCTTCAGGATCTCAAAAACTGTGAGAGGGCCCATTAGGGCAAATCTTTTTCCAGAGGCATTGGTTGGGATTAATACCTGGGAAGCGTACAGGAGTTCTTGTTCTTTCGAGATGCTTTGAGGAATGAGTACCGATTGGCTTTGGTGAGTGTCAACCTTGATTTCCAGGATCGCTCCAGTGTTCTTGGTCTTCTTCTTAGAAATCTTTTTCTGAGATATTGTTGTTGAAGACATTGTTGAAAGCTGTTAAGATTTTAGGGTTTTTTCAGCAAAGAGAGAAGAAGAAAGGTTCAGAGTGTGGAAAAAGAATAGAAAGACTGAGTCTGTTGGGTTTTATAGTAAGGAATTTGAAACAATCGTCAACTAAGGTCAGGGTACGTGGAGAACGTGGGTTGGATACAGGGTGAGGTGGCGTAAAGTAAGCATTGGAATTAAGCATGTTTAAAGATAATCATTGTCTTTAATAACCGCACCATACCGTGGCAACTGTTTTGAAGCGGTTCGGAAACCCAAGAGCCGTCGTGGATCGACGAATGGAAATCATGCAGTTGTCATAATTACTCGTGGTCACATCAAAATCTTGTGGATATATTTAAAATAAGTATTTCTCAGAAAGAGATTCGAAATACATATTTTAAAGGGGCATTTTGTTGGCTGAAGATTTTGATATCTATGATTCGAATAGGAGTCACTGAGCTCGAAATGAAACAATGTCAGTATTCATTGGAACGAGGCAAATGTCATGATTGGAAAATGGAAGAATCAGCTCTTCGAACAAATATATTGAAACTTGGAGCTTTGAGTAGCGAATATGATGATATATGTAGAAGGAGCTTCGAAGTGGTAGTAGCGTGGAGTTGAGCAGCGAGTTCGAATCAAAAGGCAGTTCAGATATTTGAAATTCAAACGTGAGCGGGATGAATAGAAGTTAGAAAATGCGCGGTGGAAACGGTTCGAAGACGTGGAAGCTAGATAAACATAGCGTTTTGCATGGCTGAAACGTGGCAAGATCTCATAAGTCAGACCGTTATGGTCGAAATAGTATAAATAGAAGTCTTAGTGTTAGGATTTCGTGTGTCATATCTATTGTACTAAAATTCAGTAACATTCAAAATACCACATGGATAGGGAAACGAATGCACGAATGATGTACGTATGATTGCACCACTTTTATCCTTCAATAATGCATCTTTATCTTTCCAGTTTACCTTTATCTTGCATCAATGTCATTTAAATCTTTTACGTTCAAAGTCATTTAACTTTCTTTGCATTTAAACGCTTTTCTTTCATTTCGAAACTCTTTACTTTTCTCAAACTTTTCCTTTAATGTTCTTACTTTCCAGAAAGCTTTTACATACTTGCCTTTAAATTCCTGTCTTTTACATTTCACGCTTACTTTGAAAATCTTTTACATTTACGAGTCATTTGAACATTCCTGCACTTATATACTTTCTGCAATTCGAAGTCTTTATGTCTTATATGTTCAAATCATCTTTATATTACTTCGTTTGATTACGTTATCAATTTATTGAATATCAAAATTGGAACACACTTGAGACATATCTAAAAATAAGCCTTGAACGTTAACCAACATTTTAAGTTTATGCCAACGACCAATAACCCCATAGGATCAATCTAGTCGATCCTGCAAGTTACCAAAGGGATTAAACAACAATCATAACGCTTGTTTGATAGTTTGGAGGACTAGCGGTTGTTTCACCAGAAATCACTGTGAACACACGCTACGAGCTTCATTCTGCCTATTTCCTTAGCCACGCAACTCCATCTGCTCGACACACGTCGAGCAGATAAGTGAATTATCTCGTTGAGGAATATGCCTATTGTGTCCCCTTTTGCTCGATATAAAGGCTAGTTACGAGCATCCTCGCTCGACTTTGACCTAGTCAGCTCGAACGGTTATATTCGCGAGCCCGCATATCTCGGCCTAAATATAGCAACCAATGAGAATCCTCTTATCTTCATTATATAAACCCTCATATCTTTGAGGGCAAGGTATCACTTTCTTAATCTCTAAACCCTAATATTCACTATGCTCTTCTTTGAATATTTGTTTACTTTAACATCGAAGTGTCTTGCAGGTACATGATCGATGGTATTTACACAGTTATTTCCTGTTATTTTAGTTAGAGTTTATTACCAGTGTCAAGCATTTTATTTCATTGTCGTGTTTTATGCTTTGGTTTTGTGTTTTAGTGTCTTCAGGTTCACAGGAATAAAACAGGACAAATCGGAGCAAAAAGGTGCAAGATTCAGAGTATCAGGAGGAAGACTTGGAATGGAAGAACTGAAGACCAACACGGCCTGTGTTGGAAGATCTCACACGCCCAATACAAAAAATAGAGTGCTAACACGGGCGACCGTGTGGCTTGGCACTGCCCGTGTCAGGAGGCCTGAAGCAAAAGTAAAATCTTCAAAATCAGGGACTAACATGGCCCGTGTTGCGCGAAAGCTGTTTTATATTTTAGGTTTTTTAAGTGAATTTGAACTTTGGAGGGCACTTTGGACATTCTGCTTTGCTGGGATTTATGTGGAGACTATTTAATTTAGTTTTTAGGATTGAGAAAGGACTTTTGATCACAAGGAGAATTGAGAGGATTAAGGAAGGAAGCATATGCAACTGTTGGAGAACAAAGACCTTTCATGAGCGGAAGCAATTGAAGATCAAAGTTCACCAGTAATTTGTAATGTCTAATTTTTATGTCTTTGATATTCTTTTGAATAATAAAATGAGTAGCTAAACCCCCCAATGCTAGGGGGTGTCCCTGATTTGACTATGTAATGACTTGAATTTCTGAGTGATCAATTTCATGTTTTTATTATTCAATTTAATCGTGCAAAGTTTTTATGCTTTCCTGATCGGACCAATTAGGATTAATTTATGATTAACGATTAGCTGGACCGCAATTGTTAAGGTTTGTGTACGATTAGACTATAATAGATATCACCTAGGACTAGGGATACCCTATGGTCACCGGTCAACCCTTGATAAAACAAAGGCTTGATTTCATCATAATTCTCTAAGGACTTAGGAATTAAGATTGAATGTTCAAAGGTTTTCCCACTAAGGACTTAGGGGAAAATAACCCAAAAGGTTGGTAATTGAATGATATGAACTTGTTGAAGAAATCAAGAAGGAAGTTATCACAGGGAAAATTCACACACTCACCACTAGCATAGTACTCATATTATTCACTATTAGAAAAAAGTCAATTTTTACTTTCTATTAATTGTTCCATTATAGAAGTTAATCACAAATCAACATCAACTCTATTGTTTTTGTTCAATTGAATTAATTATTCAACTCAATATTTCCTACGCAATCCTCGAGATCGATACTCGGGATAAATCTCATTATTAATACATCGGTAAAAATAGTACACTTTCTATTTTTCCGATCAGTACACCATCCCCTCCTCTACATCAACTTGTTTGAAGGGTCTTCCCGTTCCGACCGTCTCTGATTCTGATCACCTGTTCAGATCACTTTCAACATAAATACTAAAAAATGATGAGCACAAGGTTCAAACATGTGATCCCTTATTAAAAAACAAGGACGCGCACCTGGTGTGGCAATGTTATAATTTCTAACATTTATCATATATAAAACATTTTTCCATGACTAATAAAGCTCCATAAATATGAGGACCCCGTTTTTAGATTTTTTTTAAATAGCTACTATTTTAAAAAAAAATTAATAATCACTTTTTTAAAAAATTATAAAAATAACCACTTTTCAAACAACAAAAATTTGTCACGCTAAGAAGGAACCACTATGTGTGGCGCATGCATGCAAAAATAATAGGATGAGGTACCACATTTGACTTGTCCTCCTATGTAGTGCTCTGCAGTGTGACACACGTATGAACTATTTAGGAGGAGGCGCCACCCTAGGTGGCTTGACAGTTATGTTGCTTTTTTTTGGAAAAAAATAATTATAAACTATAAATAAAAATATTTTAAGTTAATATTTAAGTTGAAAAAAAATACACAATGCATAGATACATATTTTTACTGACATCAGTCCACCTAAACAGGGGGATTCAAGAGGGTGTTCCGGAGGAACGATGGCACAGGGCACCAATTTTTTAGGGGCTCCATGTTTTTATTTAAAATTATATACATATGAAGTTGACTATTTATCTGATACATATAACTTATAAATCTGGTAAAAAATAGGAATTAAGAAAAGGGCACCAAATTCATAATTTCGATAAGGCACTCAAAATCTCGAGGACGGCCCTGCATCTAAACGTCCACCCGTATGAAAAAAATGTCTCGCCTTTTCATTTCGTGTTCAAGTTAACATTCAATTACAATAACCTTCAGACAATGACCCAAAAAATTACAACGCGACAAACTCAAGACAACTACACAAAACACAAAAACACGATAAATAAACAAAAATTAAACACATCATAATAATTAGGAGATTAAAACCATCAACACAATATCGGTTGGTCCAAGCATCGTCATAAGGACATCAATGTCGTTTCTCAAGGTTTCCATGAATGAGTTAATTCATTTTTGTTCTTCACCGTAATTTTCCTTCAATTTGTCTGATATGTTCACCATCAGGAATGTCTCCTTCCAACCAGCAACTCAAGTGCCTCTGCAAATGCTCGAACGTCTGCGTGTTCTAGAGTTTAATCTTTATCGGAGGCTTTGTCGGTGAAAAAATAACACGAGCATCTCTTTTGATCAGCCAAAACTTTGACAAGGGAGTGAAAAACCTTAGCAAGAGAATGAAAGATATTTTTAAAAGTGGCGTGAGAAGAGGTGTAAAAATGATAAAAAATGGAGGTTATATTTATAGAAAACCAAAAACTGACACTGTTACCCGCTCAATCTACTCATAAAACTCCCTCCCTCTTCCTCGTACTATTAATTCTTGTAAAATCTTTATTTCTTCTCTATTGTGTACTATCCCATATTCTTTTTTCAAATCTTACACATCTGTAACAATCTTTTTGCTTTTTCAAGATATGTAGTTCATAGTAAATGATTTAGTAGAGAGTCTATTTGGTAAAAAAATTAACTTTTAATTTTTTAGGTTGTATAAATAAATAAAAATTATGTTTCGTAATTGTTATTTAGCTTTTATTTCGCACTTTTTTTATTAACTTTTAGTTTTTTTTTCAAAAGTTATTTGAAATTATTTTTTCTTTTTTTTTTTCTTTCACATTTTGGTTCATAGGAGAATGAGACTTTAATAGTTTAAAGTTCGTGCCAAAAGGTCATGGCGCTGACCAAATATTATTCCTATTTAGGAATCAAACCCAATATTTTTTTCTTTCATTTATACTGATAAAATACTTTTTTTGGTAAATGGGGGTCGAACAAATATTACTCCTATGGACTTCGACCCTCGTTTAACAAAAGCATATTTTTATAATTCAGTATGTACACCTAATTTTATAATTAATATTTTTTATATTATTTGATATTTGTCAATTAGGAAAACTATTAATTCATCAAACATTCAAATTAATTTATTAGTCATCACTTATAAACTATCAAATATTTTTATCAAATGGAATCTAATTATAAATCAATAAATACAATAAATTATATAATCAATCAATAATATAATCAAACAATTAAAGGATTATAGGATTATGTCGAATTTTACCTATTACAGTACATTTAATTTATTGTGGGAGTGGGAGATAAGTAAGAAAAGCCAGGTAACTTAATGTTTGTGGGAGAGATTTGTAAAATAGTTTGACATAACAATGTAACCTAATAAAGCAGCTGGTATGCATAAATTTCTCAATAAGAGATGCCGCAACAGTAAACAGTTCACAAGACTTCAGTTCACACATTTTTTTGTAACTATATTTCCATTAATTTTAAGAATAATATTCGTACTATAGTATAAAATGGAGTATAATAGAAAGAAAAGAAAAAAAGTCAGAGACACTAAGGTTGAAATAAAATTATAAATAAAGAAAAGTAGAGAACATAGCATTAAATACAAAAAGGCAATAAATAGAGTAATAAGTTGGTTTGGATTGGAATAGGTGAAGGTCCCATCCCATAGGTGAGGAGGAGTTAGTGGCCAATACGTTATAGTGCAACGGACGGCGCTGCTTGTCTTTAACCCAACCTTTTCATTCATCTCATTAATGCTTTTTTTCATTCGAAATTAGAAAAAGTCCACAATCAAAACATGGTGCTCCCTACATTTGCAAGTCTAGTTCACATAATAGTAATTCATTCGGCTATGTTTGGATCGCTCCTATGGCCAAAGGAACTAGTAACATGAACATGTACATTTCTCACATGCTTCTCCTATTTAAAGAAGAAAATGTGTTATTCTTTTTGTATATTCAAATTCTTTCTCATTTATATGTTATTTGTTATTGTGATATTAATTTAAACATTGGCGTATTAATTTTGTAAGTCAGATCATCTCCACCGCATTAGAAATTAAGAATTATTGCATCAAACTCTGCATTCTTACTTATCAATCAAGTCTAGTTCTACTACGGAACATTAGTATCATCCGTGGGAATTGACTTTTGATTCCTATAATTGTTCACAATCAAATTTCTTCTAATTCAATCCAACCTCCTCCATCCAAAATTTAGATCCTCTCCACCCGAAATGCATATCTCCACTTACTGATAACTTATATTAAGATTCAAATTTTCGTCCTTCAGATCCATCGACTATGGTGGCATCCAAAGCCTCTTGCTCTGTCGTCCAACAACAGGTCGCTATTGAGTCTACTAGAGATCCATCATCTCCTCCTCGAGAGAACAATGATCAAGTTTTGGCCGCCTCTCCATCCTAGGGCAAGTTAGAGAACATCCTAATCACTTACATTCCTCGAATCTGGTCCATTATTCCACTAAGGCGAACCTTCACTCAGACCTCCACCACTGCTTGTAATGCCTAAACAAGAGTTGTTTCCTGACTTTCAACTAGTACATATTAATCTCAACGTGCAAGGAGCCAATTATTTGTTAAATAATGTTTATAACACAATGCAATAACAAACTCTCTAACCTTAGCAGAAAAAATATTCAAAATTACATTGCCATCCTTGAACCGACACCAGTCTATGTGGCAACACACCAAAACGAAGACTTGAAGTCGCGAAGTCGCCGACGACTTCATAAACACATGATGCCTTCCCCCGATCTCGAAAGAGAAACATGTAGCCACACTTCTCCAAAAGTCTACCTCTGGGAGGAGAGAAATATATTGAGAATACTAATTTCCAGTCCCAAAGTAAAAGAGAAACATGTTATTTGCTCTCATTCTTGATAGTAGAATCTCAAAATCATTTGAAGTTATTGTCAAGTTCAAGGGCAAAAATACTAGTAGTGGGAAGGAAGAAGCACACAACGGGAAACTTAAGTACATCACTTCCATCACTGGTGGTACCCCAAAGGCGAGTGACACAACTAAGGGGACAATAAAAAGGAAGATTGTTGAGTTAGTGGCCTTCAGCAATAAGGAACACGGTGCCTCAACCAAATGGTCGAAGAGGATAATCCTTGGACTCTTCAACACCAATAATATATTATGGATTATGAATAATATATTTACTTTGGTGATAACGACCATAATCACTATCTTTGACGTCACTCGGGTACTTGTTAACGGTGACAACGCTTATGACATTATGTACTCAGATCTCTTTGAGAAGATGGGTTTGAAAAAGGATAAGTTGTGGCCATATGAAGGGTCTGACCTACATTCCTTCAATGATTTTGTAACTCATTCTTGGGGGTACATTGAGATAATGGTCACATTGGGAGAATTAGGAAGTGATACCAGAACTATCGATTCCTAATTCTTAGTAGTTCCCAAAAATAATGCCTAAAAATTCATCCTAGTTTGGCCCTTCATAGTAATCTTGGACGCAGTAGAATTCTCAGTCTACCTCAAGATAAAGTACTAAAACATCCACGATGAGCCGGTGATAATAGGTGTTGACCTATCTAGTGCGAATATGATCTACAAAGATTTGCAGTGGGACCAAAAAGAACCCGAAGGCAAAACCATATAGATCAATGTGACCTCCCTAATCGGACAACTAAGAGACATGGCTATATAAACTTCTACATGTAAGGCATGTTACCCCGTCCACACATGCATAAGTGGTTCATCCAAGAAAAGTCAAAGATAGTTAACATGTCTTTTATCGCCAATAAGCAGTGATATAGCCACTTGGTTATCTTAATTTAGTTCATTTGTAAAAGTGATAACTCATTATGATAATATATTACGTCATTTGATTAAAGAAATAATAAATTTTACTAAACTATTTATTTTCCTGATGATTATGAAAGGCAGTGTTGAGTCGAGGATACGATTAAAGAGATCAAAGTCTTTTCATAAAGAATTAGGGGGTTGTCAAAAATTCCACTAACACACATAAATGAATCAAGCCACAAAGTAGAAAATATCGACTCATCCCCTCTTGGTAGCCAACCAATCTAGAGGCAACGGTGAGTCTGTCATACGTCAACCTCAAACCAGGTTTTTACCTAGGGACAGGGAAGGGGTATTTATCCTTGGTCGACAACAGTACCCAGAGACCTCCAATAAACTTTGAGCAAAATCTCGTAGAAAATTTCGTGTCTCATAGAACAAACTCGGGACCAGAAGCAACACCACAAAAGTTGGTAAAATATGAGTAAGTAACAAATTGAAACATATATTACATGAAAAGAATAACAAAGATTTACATACGCCGGGTACAAACACACTGGTAAAAAACACTAACCCATTAAGGAGACTACCTAACCATTTCTTATAGCCTATTCGAGATGAGTTTGCTCTTGAGAGATCGGTACAGTAGGATGAAAAAACTCAACTTATTTCAATGCACTCTAAAAGGCATCATTAGTAAGGAAATGACTTTCTTCTATTGTCTTGGCCAATTACTTAGAAAGATTAATATTCTGGAGGCTCGTCATACCTAGGTTGTCCTTAGGCTTTTTCTGACTCTCCTGAGACTCTTTTAGATACTTCTCCATCTCTTCTATCCTTTTTAAGGGTTTAAAGACCAACTTACTTCTTCTAGAGAAGAATCCACCTTGGATAAAAATGTTTGAGTAGAAGCCAAAGCCTCATTCTTCTCTATTACTTCCCAAGAAAGCAATTTCACCTTCTCAACTAGAGTGTCAGGATACTCGAAGGAACGAGTCAAAAGCACCTCACATTTGAGTAGTAATTAATCCTTCTCCGTCATCCCACCTCCGAAGGGTAAAAAATTCATCTACTTTAGTATGACCAAGAGAGATCCAAATTTCCATTTGAGCAAAGGAGGAGCGACATAAATGGTTGGACTGGATACCATACCAGAAGGTGTACCAGCAGGTGTGCCCAAGGTAAAAGCTTCCACGATGGATATGGTACTCGAAATGTCAATCAAAATGGAAGTGGATCAAACCTCATTCATTATCTGCCGCATTACCTCTTTGTTCTTCATTGCATATGTGTAATCAACATATAATACATCAAAGGAGGGGTGATTTAAGAAAATAAATCAAAGAAAATGAGACTCTTGTGTCACTTGCAAAATATTTTATTCCTTTCTTTCTCTGAATTGATATCCACCAACCAACGGGTCTAAATGAACCTCTTCAATTTTTTTATGTCACATTAGACAAAACAATGTCTCCAGTATAACCAATCTCGCTATAAAAGGACACCAAGTGGTTCTTTAGATATAATTGTACCCGAGACAGGCTGTCCTCCTTATAAATATAGGATTTTGTCCCGTCAAAAAATAACTCTTTTTATAATACCTACAAATTAAATATGTGCACACATGTAGAGGACCATGTTCTAATTTGTAGATATTTGCATGAGCTTTTTCATTAAGAGGAGTGACTAGTAAGAAGTGATCCTTGAAATTCTTCATGCTATCATAATAGGTTTTGAAATATCTGATGTTTTACTTCAAGGAGACCAAGCCTAAATCGTTCACGTAATTTAGGTTTATTTTGAGTTTTAAAGAGATGAAAGAACAACGTCACAGTCAAGTTACTCCCTTATACATGCACTAGTATTGGAAAAATTTAACAAACGTATGGCTCACTGAGTGGAGTTGTGAAAGCCTAATAATAACAAATTGAGACATTAGGTGTATAACATGTGATCTCATTCTTCCTGCAAAGCAAGTAATCTCTCCCGTAAACCCTATCGTAGCAGTCCATAATGACCTGGAAACTAATTGTGTCGTAGGTCTCATCACACATATTTGGTTGTTAACCAGCTCTCTTATTTAAAAAAGGGATTGCATCATTTCACATGTATTAAAATCATTTACCATTCAAGCTTCAATTTTTACTCTGTTGTTAATTGGAGCATTGAAGTGTTGGACTTGAGACTTCACACACAAAAGGAGGGTGAATTGTGTGATTTGAAAAAACGTGGTTTTGAATTATTTTTTTTTTAAAACTTAAGACAGGTATAAACCTCAAGGCTGCTAAGTAGATGCATAACAAAACAAGTTATCAGCAACTCGTGGACTCATGGTCCTCATTGTGGCCCTCTTATGTCGTACCGACGCGATTTTGAACACACGCCCAAGCCTAATTCGACCAGTGTTGTTTTCAATCATTGCATATACATTAGAAACATAGACAAATATAAACAAAATTCAGGATAAATTCCACAAAACCAACCACATTTTTGTCTAAGTCCAAGCCAAAGATGTATCTCCAAAAATAATGCAAATCAAATTCAGATGTGCATATCCGGACAAGCCTGTGATTGTCTCCCATGGCAGAAACGTCATTTCTACCCGAACGGTCCAAAACTACGTCAATACATGTTCTTCTATCCTACCAATTTCGCTTACACTATTATCTAATGTACCTAATACAACTAATGTAGCTTAAAGAACTAACTACAAATTAAAAAAAAATAGGATTTTTAAAAATTTACCAAATTAATTGAATGTAAGAGTTATGAGATGTTGAAAAGGAAAAGTTAGAGCTTCAACGGTAGAAGTTTTCTATAGAGAGAAGCTTGAATGAGACAGAGAGCTCAAAAGTTTGAAAGGAGGAAAATGATTTTTTTTATAGAAAATGAATAAGAAGGAAGTGGGAAAGGTAGTTTAGCGCGAAATATGAAAGTAAAGCATGCGAAGATGCATAACGTCCAAAGATGTATCTTTGGACCATTCACAAATGTTTAAATAAATGGTATATCCGAAGATGTATTTCTGGACCATCCACAACTGTTTGAATAAATGTTATATAAGAAGATACATCTTCGTACGCACTTTTGCGCATGCGGAGATGCTTCTCTAAATTTATTTTTGGCACGATGGGAGTGTCTCTTCAATTCGGTTTGAATAATGGCTAAAATACGTGCGTCCGGATATGCATCTCTAAATTCTAGGAGCAATCTGGATTTTTCATGGTGGTGTAGAATTAGGGATGACAATGGACAAAGTTTGAATAGGATATTATAGTACTCGTCTCCATACATGTGGTTTGGAAAAAGCCATGTATCCAAGTCCATACCCGTTTGGGAACCAATGTTAATACTCATACACGTAACATATGGGTATCTCAACACATATACATGTATCCATTTTCTCGCATTTATAGTAAAATTAAATCAATTAATTATAAAATATCATAT
Source organism: Vicia sativa (assembly GCA_021764765.1). NCBI lineage: Eukaryota > Viridiplantae > Streptophyta > Magnoliopsida > Fabales > Fabaceae > Vicia > Vicia sativa. The sequence continues at coordinate 2,516,537 of CM038795.1, forward strand.
AATTTTAAGAAATAAATAAACACTTTTATTAAAATATGTAATAGTTTAATAGTGATAATTTTTTAAAAATTGATAAATGAGCGTATTTATATAATATAAATGACATTACATAAATATATAGTGCATGTATGAAACGGGTAATAAAATATTCGTGTATATATATATATATACTCATTTAGTTTAAGGGATATTTATTTGTGTTCATTCCCATGTCTATTTTGTAAATTTTTATTTTATCCATCACAGACATATTTTGCGAATATCCATAGATTATGGGCCAAATTGCTTTCCCTGCGTATGATAATACATAAGGGTGGAAATATCAATTTTTTTGTGTTTTGATGTTAAACAACATGTACAAAACAAAACTATGGAAAACTATTTAATATTGCACATAAATAATTTGGACACCGCATTTTATACAAAATACATACGCTACCTATAAAAAAAAGAGCTATTCTTGTATACTCACAACACCAAATGTTAATTTATCAGGCACACTCACAAATATATTTTATATATATATATATATATATATATATATATATATATATATATATATATATATATTTAATTTCTTAAATCATCTTTAAATTATAAAAAATTAATCATACATTTTACCCCTTTTTTTAGCGGGGGCGCAAAACATATGTAAGAGTTACTCATGAAAAAATACTGCATTTTACAGGAAAACGTGGGAGCATAAACATATAACAGAATGTCACATTTATCATAATATGCAGTACACCCTAAAATGTACTGCACTCATGTATAAATGAGTAAAATAAATTTGATTGTTTTATTTCATAGTCATCAAGGACAATATGGATTTTTCATAAATTGTGTCATGGCTAGGTAGAGGGACTTGAAAGATTTAGCATATATATAATAACCCTTCAAGTTTGACCTCACATCATCCAGTTTTAGTTATTCCAGAAATGCTCATGAATAAATTGGAGAATATACGAGAATGAAATTTTCATAATGATTTTTTGAAAAAAAAGTTCTACTATTGAAAATTTTAAAATATGATGAAATTTCTTATAATGTAAAAAAAATTGAAAATGAACTACCACATTTTTTCAAAAAATCCGATAATTTCAAAAAAAAATCTGATATTTTTTTAAAATTTTCAGAAGTATAAAAAATATTCATAGGGGCATAAGAATAATAGTATCATCGTTAAGGATGTGTTAAGTATAACTGTGGAAGTGTCAAGTTAAATGCTCGAATTATTTGTGAAGAATTCAGTCTGTGTTAGGTTCTTTGTCGGTGACTGACCCGGATATTTGAAATAGACATAATTTTAATGGATTTAAATGTATTTTTGGTTCTCTTATTTTCAAATTTTTTAAGTTTTAGTCTCACTATTTTAATAGTCAATTTTTTAGTCAATAAACTTTACCTCAATCATTATTTTGTTAGTCTCCATATAATTTTTCATATATGGCGTCCTTATTAATCATATGACATATCTACAGTAACTTCCTACAATGTGTGTTCATCTAATTCAACATAGAGCTACGTTGCAGTGTCATATCATTAATAAAGACACCACATATACAAAACCAGAGGGGGACCATTGAAATTCCGAGTAAGATAAGGTGTAGGAAACAAAAAATTGACTTTTAAAATAAAAGGATTGAAAATTTAAAATCGTGAAAATAGAGAAAACCAAAAGTGCATTTCAATATTAGTCGCAATCTTTAATCTAATAGACATGATTTTCAATGGTGATCATATGAGTAAACTTCTAATAGTTTATAATAACTAGGAATCAAAAAATTATGCAATAGAATTCTTTGTACATTTCAGTTTTCCATCTCAGCTACTATTATGCAACATCTCATTCTTGTTACACCAAAATTAACTTCTCCATGTTTGAACACATGAAGGATTTAAAAACTACTAGTAGTTGATTGCAAGAACAAAATAGTCAATAAAAACATCATTCTAAATTAATATAACTTGAACAACAACATAATCATCAGTACTCTAGTCTCTAAATATTATTCCAGGGGTAAATTAATCTAAAGGAGCATAAAACAAATTCAAAGGGACAACACAGTTATTAAATTCTCAGAATACCAGTACTGCTCCTACTTCCTACAACTAGCTTTACAACATAACTTCTACAATCCATTCTCCGCTGAGGGTCGAGTAAATCTTCCTAGCTTGAAGCTAAATTGTGTGGCTGAAAAAGTTGCTGAATCTGTTGCTGCAATGGTATCTGAAGATACTGCTGTTCATAAATCTGCTGCACAGGCGGAAGTTGCTGCGGTGGTAGCTGTTGTTGCGGCGGTAGCTGTTGTTGCGGTGGAGGCTCTTCCGGAAACTGATCTGGTTGCTGTTGCTGTGTTTCATCTCTTAATGGCGCTTTAAGGTCCAGAGTTGCCAGGTTTTCCAATTCTTGAATTGCTGCAACTGCATTGATTGGACTTTGATGATCAAAATAAGGCTTTAGCACTTCAAGAGACTCCTTAACCTTTGATTGCTGTAAAGTGAACAAACAATAGAGCGGTGAAATATAACGTTTTTAAAATCGAAAGGTACAATAATCAGCAATCAAATGAAAGATTATTTCAACTTACAAAGTACTCGAGTTTCTTTCGTAGATCTTCATCAGCATACTTTTTTACACCTTTTGCTCCCTGTTTCATATAAAATGATGCAGCGGGATATGCAAATAAGAACAATTTACATAATTAGAGCATTCAATTTGTGTATTTAATTTTCATATCTAGGACATATTAGGGTTATATCCTTCATAATTACTTTTGTTTCACTACAACAATAATTACATAAATACGTGTGTAAGTGAAAAATCGACAATATAACAAAAACGGAGGTAGAATTTAAAGAGAAAAGATGCACCTAGAAATTTGAAAATTTGATTATATTCATGGACATATTTTTCCTCAAATGATGCTTATAATTAGATATGGAAGGATTATCTTGGATATAAATCCGAAATCCTCTGCATGCATGCAACTGCAGAGACTAATCCCTCGAGTCGGAAATGACCACGCTTAGGCGGCAAAATTCTCTCAAGAGATACAAAAGAGAAACAAAAGGATATCTTATTAATCCATACAAAATAATCCAAATTAGATTTCTTTCCCTCTTGCTAAAATAATTAGTACAAAATTTAACAAAATAATTAAGATTCCTATCAATCTGCTTATTGTTTATCACACAATCAAACCATAATATTCTTTGCCCTTTAGTTTCAACATTAATACTCTTAAAACTTGAAATAATGAAGCATTTAATCAAGTATAGAGTTAAAAAAAAATGTCCAACTCCAAAACCCAGACTACTAGTATACCAAAAGTCAAAGCCAAGTCATATCAAGTGAAGCACAGATACAAAAATGAAACAATGCATGAAAAAACATCTTCACCTTAGGACGGCCCACGGGCCTTCGGAAGGGATTCTTAGACCCACCGATGACAGCAAGCTTAGCAGGACGACCCTGCCTCATCGTAGGAGCAACATACATCAACTCATCAGCATACTTCTTGGGCCTGCCTCTAGGCCTGGTGGATCTAACAACAGGTACCGCAACCCCATCTGTGACAACAGAAGGAAAGGGAACAGCAGCGGGAGCTGAAAAAGGTATAACCGTCGGTTGAGATTGGGTTTTGGGTGGACGGCCACGTCGTTTAAGCCCGTTGGACACAGATTTGGGCTTGGGAGGACGGGTGGCACTCTTGAGCGACTTAGATCTGAAGCTCCCAGGCGGACGACCGCGTCCTCTTTTCGCAGATAGAGTCGTCGGGCTTTGAGTGGGGTCCACGGCAGTTACAGGGTCGTCGTGAGTAGGAGGGTCGAATTCTAAAGACGCGAAGACAGGCTGGGCAATAAGTTCGGGCTGGGAATTGAGTTCGGGCTTGGGCTTAGGGGGACGACCGCGGGCTTTTTGGGTTAAGGGAGTGAAAGGGAGATGAGATTCGGAGTCAGATCTAGTGAGGGTTGGAGGAGGGGGGAGAGAGGAAGGTAGTTTGTAAGATTTTTTAACGGTGATGAGAAGACCGGCAGATTTCAAGTGGTTGAGATGTTGAGTTAAGAGAGTGGTGTGTTGTTGTGGAAGAACGTTGGCGTAGTTTTGTTCAATGAATTTAGCTATGGCTCTTTTGCTTGAACCGTCTTTCTCTTTGAGGGATTCGATTGCTTTGTATATCATCTCAGCGTAAGGAGGGTGAGGGACGGAGGTGGTGAAGATGGGTTCGAGGGAAAAGGGGACGGTGGTGGTGGGTGGTGGTGGTGGTGGTGGTGGAGGGAGATCGAAGGAAGATGGGTCCATGGTGGCGGTGAGGGAGGGAGTGAGAGTGAGAATTGGGATGAGTAACGGGAGGGAGGAAGAAAGTGATGTGAAAGAGAGTAAAGTGGGTGTGGGACCTATGTGTTGTTACGTATACACTTGTTTGTGAGCTGTCAAACAAGATCAGTGGGGTCAATCTATCACAAAGGTTGTCTCACTTAAACCTCATCGCGTCTCACTTATGCTATTCATCTATGCTCATTAACTTAACTCTAGGGTTTGTACTTTGTCCAACTTCTTTGTTTTTCTTAATTTAACAGTAGTCTTTCTTTAAAAATATTAGGTATTAAATCCTTTCTTTTGAATTTTTTCTGATTTAATTGTGTGACAATTTTATTTATGACATGTCAAAGAAAATATTTATTAAGTTTAAATTTTTTCCTACCGCGTCAATTAAAAAATATGATATTTTGGTTTTATGTTAAAAAAATTAATAAAAAAAAATAGTTTATCAATTAAACATTAATAACTTAATGAGAATTTATTTTCCTATTTAGTAGGGTTTTCTTCACCTCTGGTTAAAAGACAAAAATATCCTCAAAATTTGTAAATTAACTTACGAATTTTTCTTGGAAGTGTACTTCGCAAGTTAACTTACGAAATAATCCAAGAATTTCTAAAAATAAGGTGAATTCGCAAGTGAATCTGCGAATTCACCTTGTTTTTTTTAAAATAAGGTGAATTCGCAGATTCACATACGAATTCACCTTATTTTCTTAAAATAAGGTGAATTCGTAAGTAAACTTGCGAAGTTTGGGCTTGACAGATTTATAAAACATTTAACACAATTCATACCATTCATTCAACTTAATTCATAAAATCACATAGTAGATGTAGAAAATTAGATTACATATTATTATAAACGGGAAGTTGTGGACGTTGCAACATCTTGATAACATCTTCTACCGATCTACGAAGCGACGCATCCATCTCAATCGGACCTTTTGACGAGTATTGATAAAAGGTCGCCCACATAACATCTAAGTCGTAGTCGTTCTTCAGCTGAAACCGGATGAACCTGACTTTTCCTTCAGCATCAAGTGAAGGTGAACGGTACTCCAACTTGACCACCTTGCGATTATCTGTGTTGTTTTTTTTAAAATAATCAGGCATAATTCGTAGGTTAACTTGTGAAATGCACTAAATCAGGTAAATTCGTATGTGAACTTACAAAATGTTCTCTGTGTTATTTTTTTAATTAAAATAATCAGGCATGATTCGCAAGTTAACTTACGAATTAACCTGATATAGTGCATTTCGCAAGTTAACTTGCGAATTATGCAGAAACAAAACCAAAACTCAGTTTTGACTGAAATAGAATTTTGTTTTGTGGTATTTTTGACATTCAAAAAGTAATACATATAGATAAAATGGAATATACATAAAAAATAGGATTTTACAATGTTTCAACAATACATATAAAAAATGGTTCGGTTACATTCTAAAACGAACCGAAAAAATTGTCTCCGCTTAAATCTAAAACTGGTTCATTCTTTGATTTCTCCCTATTGGCTTCTCTCTTAAGATCCATCAAATGAGTGAACTCCGTCATTCTCTCCAAAAAATATCCGGCCAAGTTTCCGCCTATTTTTCGTGATATTTCATCCATTCCACGAAAGTGGCCGGAATAGGACAAATCGGCTTCAAATATACTTGAACAAAATGACGTGGCCGTAGATAGCCAACATACAGTGCGTCCGGATGGATCAATAGGTAGTGGATCTTGTAGAGGAAAAAAAGTTTCCGAAAAACCATATCTTGTCAATTCGATGCACACCACGTTATAAACACTTGTTATTAGATGTCCCACTTTCGGGAAGCACTGTCATACCCCAAAATTTGCCCTCCATCTTCTCAAAAGATTTCATACATCCCTACTCAAGGATTCCTCTAGAGTTGATCAGACAAACTCTCTCCTAGACAATCAACCCAAACTAGGGTTTGGTATATCTCAAGTCAAGGTGAACTTCCAACATCTCCAATGGTCTACATGCCTCCTCATATGCTTCAAAGATTCTCCATGTCAAATTCCAAGCCTCACAAGTCAAGTTTCCTCATACAATTGCTCAGATGGTTGAAAATCGGGTGTATTGGACAAAAAGTCAACTGTGGTCAACATACAGTCTAAACTTCTGATTTTTGGTCAACATCCTCATTTTGAAGTTACATTCATCATTTGATCAAGGGTTGATCATGATTCATCAAGAAAACTCAAGATTTGCTCAAAAGTCAAACTTTCTAAATTAGGGTTTCTAGGTGAAAAGTCAATGAACTTTGATCGATCATAACTTTCTCATACTTTCTCGAAATTTTCCCACCAAAGCTCATTTTGAAGGAAATTCAATTTCTACAACTTCATGTCTCACAAGAATGTCCAAAAAATGCTTCATTTGAGAGGTATAGCTCAAAACATTACAGGTCATTTTCAAAGTCAACAAAAAGTCAACTTTTTGTTTTGAAGATATATTGAGCATGGTAACTCCAATTGAGATGAGACCAAATACATTGGTTAGAGGACTCTTAGAGCTTTCCAAAAGTCCAAGAACACTCAAAATGTGGAAAATTGAGCAAGATACACCATTCGAAGTTGGGCAATTTTGGACAATTGCACAAAAGGACATTTTGGTCAAAATGCAAAATTTTCCAAATGGGCCTATAATCTTTTGATCCAAACTTGTTCATGACATGATTTTTGACCCATAAATGTTTGGCATTGGTGATTTTCTATTTTCATGATTTATATTTGAATTTTATAACATTTAATTCAAAAATAAATTATGTAAAATATGAAAATCAAGTTTCTTTTTCAAATAAGTTGGATTTATATCTCTCTTAATGTCCAAGAAAGCCCACAACCATTACCAAATTCGTGGCTCATGCATATGGAAGAAAAAAATCAAGTTTTAAAGAAATTTGATTTGTATTTATTGGAAAATATTTGCACATTCAATTTCCAATCTTTTTTCCTTGTTTTTTCTCTTCCAAAAACTCCTATAAATACCAAGCAATGCAGCAAATATAAAGGACGGAACCCTAACCCTAAAAACCACCCAAACTCTTGCAAAAATTTTCAAGAATCTTGAAAATTCGAATTTTGAAAACCAGCCGTTCTCAGCCCGATCTAGCCGTCCAGTCTTGCTCAGGAGGTTCCCAGGAGTCGAACCATACTCTTACTTAAGCCTACAACTGCCCAGAACGCAAGAACTCAAAGCACCGATTTGGTATTTTGTCACAATTTCGATTTTCATAATCCATGCATCTTTAACTGTTTTTGCTTGATTGTTTGTGTTCAGGGTACTCATTAGGGCATGTTTGACGTATAATATGTGAGGTTTAACGCCAGAACGAGAATATGCCATGGCTAGGGCAGTTTTTGTTCTTTCTTTCGAAACTCACGATGCAGCCATTTTCAGAGGAAACTGATAGTGCCATTGAACTCAGAAGGGTCGAATTAGGTAGACTAGGTCTTTCTCTTGCTTTGATTTTCCTTATTTCGCAGGTTTAAAGTTTTTCGTCGCCGGAGAAGACGACCGGAGCTAGGGCTCCGGCGTCGGCGACTTGTTGACTCCGGCACAAGCAGGCGTGGCGTATTGGAGCTTTCTGATTCGTTCGTTCGTTCAACCTTGGACCCCACGCGTGCTGACTTGGTTTGGGACATTCCCAGGACACGTATTCACTCAAATTCCATTAATTCCAGCTTTTAAAACACCAAAGACACGTTGTCCCAGTGGTTAAGGCTTGGCTTTTGGAAAGATGCTCTAGCAGGTCACGGGTTCGATCCCCACTGGCACCGGTTTCGTTTTCTTTTCACAAATTTGCATTATTTTCCTATTTTCTTATTTTCAATATTTTGCATTATATTTTAATTTATTTTCATATTTTTATTTATGCATTAAAAAATTACCAAAAAAATATTTTATTTTCACATTTATATTCTGAAAATCTTTATTTAATTTAATAAATTAAAAAATATAATTTTGCATGCATGTTTATTTTTATTCATAATTTTGCATTTAATTCACTTTTAATTGCATTTTAATTATTAAATCTTTTCTAAAAAATCCCAAAAAATTATTTTAACTTATTTATCTTATTTCCAGCATATATTAATTTTCTCATATTAAAAAATTGCATTTTTACTAACATTTTCTCTTATTTCGATTTCATCATATTTCCCGATTTTCTTATTCTTTCACTGGTTGCTCCGATTCGGACATTTTTCTTTTATCATATTATTTTTCAATAATGTAATTGCATATGGGTTGTAATAGTTTAATTTAGGACTTTATTTTCCGCATTTTAAATTATGTATCTGCCCCAAAGCCATGTAATAGCGTAGGATTTACCTTTCCGCACTTTACATTCCGCATTTTTACTTTCCGCACCCTTATCAATTGTTAGTAACTAGGCGTGTATGGCAAGACTAAAATTGAACATAGCACACTAATCTTCAAGATAAAATATTCGAAATCAACACACACTTTTCACACACGCACCCCTTAGGGTAATTCTCTCTCGATGCCTTTCGATTTCAAATGGTCATGTCCCTCGAACGTAGAGGTATCCTAGCACCGTTGCCTTTCAAACAAATCATCATAGTCCCTTCGATACAAAGATCATAAGACCCACGATGTCGCCTCCGAATACATGATCTTGACCCTCGATTGTCGCCTATGAAAAATGATGATAGTCCTTCGAATGTGCTAGGATACTTCCTACAAGTTGCCTTCAATGACCATCCGTTGTCCTTCGAATGTCCCGCTTACATCCAACGAATGGAGCTACCTACTAACTAATGGTACGGCTAGCGCTATTCTAAAGGAACGTAGAAGTACAAAACGACCAATTCGAGTGGGTAAATAAGTCTTTAGTTGCTCGCCTATCAAAATACTTTTCACACAACACACTTTTGTCAAAGTTCAAACTCTTTTCAAAACGAAACATTTAACACTTTGTATACACTCCTACATGAGTCATTACAAAGTCAAAGCGAAATGCCTTTTCAAAACATTTTGTCAAACACACAAAGCAATTTTAAAAAGTGATCTAGAGCAACTAAGAGCCGTAGATAACTACGGATGGAAAGGGTGCTAATACCTTCCCTTTTCATAACCATTCTCCACTCGAATCTAACGAAGGTCTTTTTCATTACTTTTACCTTCCTTAATTGGATAAAATAAAAGTCGGTGGCGACTCTTGCTATCCGCACATTTGGATACAAAAATCCTACAAAGTCGGTTCACCGACATGTAATCGGACTACTGGGAAAACCCTAAAAGAGAGAATTGCCTTAAGGATTTCTAGATAACTTTTATTGCTTTTGTTTGACTTGCTTGCTTTATCTTTAAGGGTTGCTTGGGTATTATATTGTTGGGGATCCTACACCGGATCCGGTTTCCTTTTAGGTAAGTGGCATTAGATCATCGCGACCGCCAGACGATAACCGCGTCAACATGATGGCTACGTTAGCGTGACACTTTGGTTGTCCGATACTCTTCATTCCCAAGTTGAAGATAGTATTTGGCTTCGCGTAGTGTCATCCGCTAATTAAACTTTTAGAACCTTAATTGACCCATCTTGGCCATTAGAAGGTAGTGAGATGGCCGACTTGTGTAGACCGAGGTTGGTTGATACGATGCTACGCTCATTGAGATCGACTTTGGGACATTTTCGATCGACCACTTGGCCGTCAATAAGCGCCTACGAGAAAAATCGTGATATGAGATTCCTAGAACCCGTTATTATTATAGGATGTGATGAACCAACTCAAACTTTTGGTAGGGTAATCACCTATACCTCATGCAAGCCTTAAACCTAGGCTCATTGTGTGAATTGTTTGTGTGTGCTAAACATGACATCATGACATCATTCGCATTGCATATCATTTCTAACTATTTCAAGGACCTAGGGATTTATCTTTGCTCTGTTTTGTAGGAGGATTATGGCTTCTAGAAAGACTATCCGAATCAACTTCATGGGTATCCCTTCTCAACTCAAAGAATTGGTTTCAGAAATTCCCGACCATGCTCAGTTCATCAAAAGACATGGTTATCTACTTGATTTGTTATCTCCGGTTTTGAAGAAGATATGATGCATGTCCTATTCCAGTTCTTCGACCCAAAACACCATTGCTTTACATTCCCGGATTATCAGTTGGTTCCTACCTTAGAAGAGTTCTCTAAGCTACTTGGGGTACCTATTCTTGACCAAATGCCATTCACCGGTCTAGAAAAGGTTCCTAAGTACGAAGACATTGCATCAGCCTTACACCTTAAGCGTTCAGATATCGAAGCCAATTGGGAAACTAGAAGTGGAGTTAAGGGTTTACTTTCCAAGTTCTTAATTAAGAAAGCCCGAGAATTCCTCAAAGTTATGAGTTTCCATGCATTTGAAAATATTGTGGCCTTGCTAATTTATGGTTTGGTTCTATTCCCTAACTCGGATCAATTCATAGATGTCAATGCCATCAAGTTGTTTCTTACCCGTAATCCAGTGCCTACTTTACTTGGAGATGTCCTACATTCTCTCCACACTCGTACTACTAAGCGACAAGGAACTCTCATGTGTTGTATACAATTACTTTCAAGGTGGTTTATTTCGCACCTTCCTCCATCAGTTTTGAAGAACGAACAAAGGTTGAGATGGTCTCAAAGGTTGATGTCACTCTCTCATTCAGATATCCCTTGGAATCTTTTCTCTCAAAAGGACCTCACCTTCATTGAGGCCAGGAGAATTCCTAATGTACCACTCCTTGGTATAAGGGAGGTATTACTTACAACCCTTCTAGCTCTACGTCGGTTTGGTTTTGCTCAAGAGATGGTCCTCATGATATGCTTCTCCAAGATATTGTGTTCAACTACAATCACGATCTCCTGAATAACGAAGGTTTATACATGCTTGGGCATGGTAAAGAAGATCGATACTAAGACTTTGGGGCACCGAACTCCATTCCTTGGGAACCTTATCTCAAATGGGTGCGAGCTCGAGCTCAAAACCTCATGATGCCATTCACGCTGTTTTACCAAGAATTATGGAACCTGCTATAGGTGACGTACCTATCGTTCTCCATCCCGACATGCCTACCGATTTTAAAGACTTGAAGAGGTCCTGGATTCAACTTAAAGAAGAAAGGGATACCTTTGAAGCTCGAGGCTGAGAAGAAAGTGTTAGAGTTGACAAAGCTACTTCACGAGGAGCGAAGCATCAATGCCTACATCGGCACCAAGAGGAAGCCCATGGAGACTTAGAGCTTTAGGATGTTTATGTTTTCTTTTATTGTTTCGAATTATCTCTTGTACTAAAAAAGAAGAATAATAAAAAGAAGTACTAATAAATGTTTGTTCATTGCTTGTTTAACAAATTTAAATCTCTTAGGTCCTTGAAAACATTGCATTGCATCCGCATAAACATTGCATAGCATAACATAACATTGCATCACAGGTACATTGAGATTGGTTTCTCATTTGCTCGCTATTTATTTTAGCGTAAATGGCTCTTGAATCACAAAGATCTCCGTGCTCGAATGCTCAGTTTCAACAAATGTTCACCAACTTGGTCCAAGGCCAAGAAGATTTGAAGAAGCTCATCAACAAGAAGAAGAAGGTTGTTGGTCTCCTCAACATGGGTAGACGCTTCAAAGGGGTCCAAAAGTGGTCACGATCGAGCTCTCAAGGAAGTGTCCATACCGAGGGAGTACCAAGGGTGATGAAGGTGATCGTGAGCCAAAGAAAGGAGGAGAGGACCACTCGATTATAGCTAACACTCGATGAAGATGACAAGTACAAACAACTCAAGACCGTCTCAACTTGTGGAAAACTCAAGATGTCAGGTTGAACTTCGATGATCCGAGTCTTGTTCCGGTGTTGTGATTCCTCCCAAGTTCAAAGTTCCTGCTTTTGCCAAGTATGATGGCATGTCTTGCCCTAAGCTACATTTGAAGTCCTATGTCCGTAAGATCAATCCTCACACGATGACGTAAAGTTGTGGATGCACTATTTTCAAGAGAGTTTGTCCGAACCCGTTGGAATGGTACTATCGCCAGAGAATGACCGTATCCGCACTTGGAGTGACTTGGCTGATGCTTTCATGACAGTATGAGTACAATGTTGAATTGACACCCACTCGCATGCAACTACAAAGCATGTCTATGGGTCGTGACGAGAAGTTCAAGGAGTATGCTCGGTGAGAGATTTAGCAGTGAGTTCAACCACCCTTGTCCAATAGGAGTTGGTTGATATGTTTATGGGAACATTGACAGCCCGTTCTTCAATCATCCGATTGAAATTCTTCATCCGGATTCACCGAGCTGATATTGACAAAGAGCGATTGAGGTCGGTATCAAGAGTGGGAAGATTCGTGAGACATCTTCAAATGTCGCAAGAGATCTTTGGTGGTAAGAAAGAAGTTAATGTGTATGGTCGAAGGGCCAAGACCGACCGCTCAATCTATGGGGGCAGTTGTGATCTCCAATCCTACATCGGCACAACCTCAGCGAGACAACGTGCGTGGTCAGAACGCGCAACGAAGGCAGCATTTAAGATCAACATGCCATTGTCGCAAGCCTTGCAACACATGTTGAAAGCAGAGCCGATTTTGAGGGATCCTCCTCGAATGTCAACACTTCCTCTCCGGTACAATCCTAATGCTAAGTGTGCTTACCATTCCAATAGCCTCGGCACATAATCGACAATTGTTGGGCTCAAGAACAAAATTCAAGATATGATTGAATCTAAGCGTTGAGCTTGACCTCCTGCTGAGACTCGAATGTGATCAATGCGCCTATGCCTAACCACGACAAGAGTTCCAATGTTGTTGGTGACGATACTTATATTTTCCACATAGATGACTTGACCATTCCTCGATGATTAAGAAGAATTTGCTACAAGCGGTGTCAATCCAGATGCCGGAGAATCGTTGGTGCCCATATGCACTGATGGTTGTGCTTGGTTGAGAAGACGTGTTCAAGGCATGATGGACAACCGTGAGATACTATTTCGAAACCACCCAGTGTGTGAAGAAATGTCTAAGTTGAAGATTGACAATGCGAACTAAACTGCACCATCCGTGGGATACCTTGGGCAGCCAAGTGGAAAGTATGATTACATGGTGAAGTACACTTCGAGAGCTACAAGATTCCTATTGAAGATGTCAAGGCGACCGGATGGGGACGATTTTAAGACTATGCCGATGTTAACACAATAAGGATTTCCTCTCACGATTACGTGCCTAGGTGGCACCTCTCATCATCACTTCTCAAGACCGGTTCCATATTCCTCCGACAAAGCTATTCCTTGAATTATGGAGTCGATGTTTACTATCGCCAAGCAAGACCCTCGACCATTGAAGATCTTACTTGAAGCTACCATTCCCGACATTGACAACATCACCGGATCCAAGAAGGTGACCGAACCTAAGGGTATTCTCTCGATATCTCTCCTCCAAAGACATCGCGACTCACTGCATTCCGCTACTCCACCAATATCCCCAGCTAGAGGGAAAGAACCAAGGCCCATCCCGCCAACCGTAGTACCAAAGGAAGTTATCAAGACACCTCCAAACCGAAATGGAGGAAATTAAGATAATCAAGAAGAGTGACTACAATGTTGTGGAATAAGACAAACTCCGTCCAAAATCTCCATGCTTGCTCTCTTGTGCTCCGAGGCTCATGCTAATGCCTTGGTGAAGTTTCAAGAATGCTCATGTGCCGCAAGACACTACCACCGATCAATTTGAAGTTTGTATTGCTAGCGGCTGCCAACAACGGCCTAGGCTTCTCGATGTCGATTTGACTCCTTCCGAAAGAAACACAACAAAGCCTTGCACATCTCGCCGAATGCTACATTGTCTCATGTTTTGTTGATACGGCTCGCTCAATATCCTACCAAGACCGCTTTTGATCGGCTTGATGTCGAAGGGTTGGTTCGAGACCCAGTGACATAATCGTGAGAGCTTTTGATGGTTCCAAGCGAACAAGATTGAGAGCTCATCATGTTAAAAGTCGGTTCCCACTTTTGACTCTACTTTTTTGTCATGGACATTCGTCCGCTTACTTGCCTACTTGACGCCCTTGGATACATGGGCAGGTGTGTTACCTCTACCTTACATCAAACCAAGTACCATAAAAGGGAAGGTTGTTAAGAAGAGTATATGGTCACCATCTACAATCATTCCGATACCTCGAGATGGAAGGAGAATTCTTCGAGACTCCCCGTCAAGCTTTTGAAACAATGCCTGAGTCACGCCTGCTGACTCTCCCTGCCGCCCCGGTTACACAAGTTCCGCTTAGGATGGCCTCACCGAAAGATGCTCAAGTTGAAGAGGTAGTACTATTTGGGACGGCTCCCCGATCTTCCTTTCAAATTTGACAAGACTGGTTTAGGCTTCACCATCAAGGGTCAAGATGATACGCCACGAACGTGTGCCAACTTCCTTCCGCATCGTAGTGGAATTCATGCTATAGAAGACGACGACAACGGCTTCGACATCGCCAGTGGATCTTCCCAACTCCGATCAAGGGCTCAAGAATTGGAAGATCAAGACGCTATACCAATCTCCTTTAGCCGTGAGTAATTGCTCTTGTTTTGTTTTGCTTTTCGTATTTCTTTATGTTTTGAACAATGAACTTTGAAAGTCTAGTGCCTTGCCTGGGCATCATGGCTCGCTTTGAGGGTTATTATCTGTCGCTTGCGTATTTTCATTCAATAAATTCGCTGGACTTTTGCATTCAATTGTTTGTTTTCTTTCTTTTACTTTATCACCCTTCAAAAGCTATGTGTTTCTTACACACACCCACGTGATACAACGCAGAATCACTCGAATCTCGTTAATATATGCTAGTGCTAAATATGACTTTGATAATCCGATCTACCAAGCCAAGACGAAAGTGAGGAAGATTGTGAAGTGCCAGGAGAACTCGCTGCTACAACAAGAAGAGCGAGTTATACAGCCACACGAAGAGCAAGTCGAGGTTGTGAATTTGGGTACTAGCGAAGATGTAAAAGAGATCAAGATAGGAGCGGGTCTTGAGAAGTGTTAAAGAAAGGTTGGTTCGATGCTACGAGACTATGTTGAGGTTTTGCTTGGTCATACGAAGACATGCCGTGTTTAGACATTGATATTGTGGTACACGATTGCCGATAAAAGAAGGTTTTCCAAGGAAATGAAGGTTCGTCAGACGCCCCGAGATGTCCGAGAAAATCAAAGAAGTCATGAAGCGCTCAACGCTGGTTTCCTAGTTACTTCCTATCCCCAGTGGGTTGCTAATGTGGTACCCGTGCCCAAGAAAGATGGTAAAGTACGAATGTGTGTGGATTACAGAGATCTGAATAAAGCGAGTCTGAAAGACGATTTCCCACTTCCTCATATTGATGTTCGTTGACAACACCGCCAAAGACAAGGTTTTCTCCTTCATGGATGGTTTCTCCGTTATAATCGATCAAAATGGCTCAAGACATGGAGAAGACTACTTTTGTTACACTGGGGCACTTTCTCGCTACAAGGTTATGCCGTTCGGACTGAAGAACGCGGGTGCCACTTATCAGCGTGCTATGGTGACATTGTTTCATGACATGATTCATCACGAGATAGAGGTCTACGTTGACGACATGATAGCTTGATCACGATCAAGAAGAACATCTTGATTATTTGTAAACTGCTCGGTGTGAAGAAGTACGATTGAGACCGAATCCTAACAAGTGCACTTTTGAGTCCGATCCCGTAAACTCCTAGGGTTTGTTGTCGTGAGTAAAGGTATTGAGGTTGACCCGCCAAGGTTAGAGCCATTCAAGAGATGCCACCCCGCATGAGAAGGAAGTCGAGGTTTCGGGCCGATTGAATTACATTGCCGATTCATTGCACACTTAACCGCTACCTGTGAGCCAATCTTCAAGTTACTAAAGAAAGATCAAGTAGTGGAATGGAATGACGATTGCCGATCGCTTTTGACAAAATCAAGGAGTACCCTAATCCTCCTATCCCGATGCCGCCCGCCAAGGAAGACCTCTCATCATGTACTTGACAGTGCTAGAGAACTCAATGGGGTGTGTGTTGGGGCAACATGACGAGTCTGGTCGAAAAGAGCATGCAATATACTACCTTAGCAAAAAGTTTACCGACTGTGAAACAAGATACTCACAAATGAGAAAACTTGCAACGTTTCAATGCGTCACGACTAAGACAAGATATGTTGACTCACACTACCTTGTTGATTTCAAGATGGATCCGATAAAATACATATTTGAGAAACCAGCTCTCTCAGGAAGAATAACAAGATGGCAAATGATCTTGACCGAGTATGACATCCAGTACACTTCTCAGAAAGCGATCAAAGGAAGTGTAGTAGCCGATCATTTGGCTCATCAAGCCGTAGATGACTATCGCCTATGTAGTTCAATTTCCGACGAAGATGTTTTACTAGTTACAGATTAGAAAACCAGGCCCGCATTTAAGGACCGAACAAGGATCCCGATGGACTATGGTCTTTGATGGAGCCTCAAACGCACTTGGCAATGGCATTGGCGCCATCATTACATCACCTGCAGACGGACACACGCCTTTCACCGCCAGATTGTGTTTCAGTTGTACTAACAACATGGCCGAATACGAAGCGTGCATCATGGGTATCAAAGTGCTATTGACTTAAGAATCAAGTTCTTACAAGTGTATGGAGACTCACTGGTGATCACCGATTAAGGGCGAGTGGGATACGAAGCATCCGAATCTCATTCCATATCGAGATGTTCCGAGTTTAATCCCTACTTCAAGAGATTACTTTCGATCACATTCCACGAGAAGAGAATCGGTTGGCACGATTAGCTACTATGTTATCTATGTTCAAGGTCGATGGGACAACGAGGCTCCTGATCATCATTGAGAAGTTTGACGAACCAAAGATATTGTTATGAGCTCGACGAAGAGAAACCTTGGTACTATGACGTGAAGAGGTATCTTGAGACTCAGGAATATGGGCATCCGTCAATGATAAGAAGTTCATGAGAAGATTTGCATCCAAATTCTTTCTCAAAGAACGGCATCTTATACAAGCGCAACCACGACTTGTGCTTATCTACCGTAGACCGTAGAAACAAAGAATGCGTATCATGGAAGAGTTACACGAAGGCGAATTTGGTACCCACTCCAAGGGACACACCATGGCTAAGAAGATTTTGAGAACAGTTACTATTGGTCCACCATGGAAGTCGATTGTCACCGCTACGCCGATCTTGTCACAAGTGCCGATTATGCAGATAAAGTGCACGCACTCAAAGACTCCGAATGTTCTAACAGCCTGGCCTTTTGCAATGTGGGCATTGACATGATTGGAGAAGTTCCACACCTCAATGGACATCGCTTCATCCTTGTGGCAATTGATTACTTTACCAAGTGGGTAGAGGCGTATGCATTTGTTACCAAGAATGTTGTGGCTCGGTTCATCAAGCATAATCTTATCTGCTTGTATGGCACCCCGAAAGGATTATCACAGATAACGGTTCCAATCTCAACAATAAGATGATCACCAACTCGCACGCAGTTCAAGATCAAGCATCACAACTCTTCTCCATATCGGCCTAAGATGAATGGCGCGAAGCCGCCAATAAGAACATTAAGAAGATTATGTAAGATAACAAAGGACTTACAAAGATTGGCATGAGATGCTACCATTTGCTCTTCATGGTTATCGCACCACAGACGAACATCAACAGGGCAACTCCTTCTCTCTCAGATACGGTATGGAAGCCGCCTTACCTATCGAGGTTCGATACCTCAACCGAGTCCTCCAAGACGCAGTTAGGCGAAGACGATTGGGTCCGCATACGGCTTGACCGATTAACTTGATTGATGAGAACGGTCGCGCCCATCCGCCATGCATGATTTATCGTAAACGAATGATCGAGCATTTAACAAGAAGGTCAAGCACCGAGTCTACCAAGTCGGTGATATAGTAGTCAAGCGCATCATTCTTCCACAAGGTGATCCTGTGGGCAAATGGACTCCCACCCATGAGGGACCATTTGTAGTCAAGACAATATTTTCCAAGGAGCTATGATACTTAGCACCATAGATGGTGAAGACTTCCCACACCCCGTGAACGCACATAGTCAAAAATACTACGATAAAATAGACCCGCTAGGTCGATGGCCTAGGCAAAAAAAGGGTATCTCGCGAACCAAAGGTTCGGGCAAAAGTTAAGGATATATACAAACATGTACACCCGCAAGTCGAAAACCGAAAAGGCGACTTGGGCAAAAAGGGTATCCCAGAGACTAAACCCGAAAGGCGGTCTAGGCAAAGTTAGATTCAAGCGCACGACTATGTCTCTTCCAGATCACCGCCTGCACTACTATCAAGATTCAAGGTTCAAATGGAAGATCAACTCACTTTCTACTGACAGCAAGGAGATGAGATAGTCGAAATATATGAGTACTAGCATAGTTGGAACTTAACGAGATTGTTTCCGCATAGCTTTTTACCTTTCTTGTGTACAAACTACTTGGCCATACGCCCCATTTTCAAAATAAATGCAAGTCCTTTCTCTTTACAATTTTCACTGTTGTTGTTTGCAATAAGTCCAACGTTTGCTTTGAATGATTATACGCACTCGACAATAAAAATTTCTTCGCAAACATACGAAAAGTGAACATGCAAGAGTACTTACTACATGTTCCAGGAATTGAGATGACGACGAAAGTCACCAAAGCATTCCCCCACAGAGCATGATCCCCACAAAGGTGTCACTCGCAACACACCTTCCCCAGCGGAGTATATGTTAATCCACGAGCAGTGATTCCACTCAACCGAGCAATGTTACACCAGTCTCCCAGCAGTAACACCTCATCCCCAGTCAAGGTGTTCATCCCCAACGGATATTTCTCAATCCTCCCCCTTCTTCCAGCAGCAGTATCCAGACACAAGACTTGGTCAGATAGTGCATCGGAGGAAACATACACCAAGTAGTCCCCACAGAGCATGATCCCCACAAAGGTGTCACTCACAACACAATTTCCCCGGCAGAGCAAAAGGGAATCCACGAGCAGCAATTCTACTCGACTAAGTAAAGTTACATCGGCCTCATAGTAACACCTCACCCCAAGGTATTTATCCCAATGGACATCTCTCATCCTTTCCTTTTCCCCAAGATTCGACCCAAAACTTGGTCAGATAGTGCATCGGAGGAAACTACATCTTCATCTCCCAGCCAGAGATTACAACGGGATCCTGACTCTTCCAGTCCGGTCTCTCAACAACTACCAATTGCTCTCCAGCATGATTTACACTCAGAATCCCCAGTAGAGCGCCCCCTAAATTTCTTCGGCAAGATCTACATACAAGGTCCCCAACGGATCGCCTCCCAGATTCTCCTCAGCAGGGTCTATATATGAGATTTCCAACAACGAGCTTCTCAAATCTCTACCTTCCTCAACAATATTTAGGCCCAAGACTTGGTCAGATAGTGCATCGGAGGAATCCAGGATATCTTTTTTCTCCTTCCAAAGCAGGGTTCCACCTACTCAATTTCCCAAGCAGGAGTCAGAAATCTTCAAACAGAACATCCGCATCTTCTTCAAGATGGATATGTTTTGAAATACCACAACATCTATCATTCATACATTTCTCATAAAGTCATGATTCACGCATACGTCATTCATATACACTGTCATGCATCATACTTTGCATAAAACAAACAAATATTCTATCAAAGTTTCTCTTGTTTTCTCCAAAACATACTACCGACGCAAACAGTTCAAGATTAAGCCCCAAACCGACGGAAAACTATCCGAAGACCACCGGTTGTCCTCGACAATGTCCAGATTATTAAGCCCCGAATCTCGACGGAAAACTATCCGAAGACCGCCTTGGTTGTCCTCCGACGGTGGTCCAGATTAAGCCCGAATCGACGGAAAACTATCGAAGACCACCTATGGTTATCCTCCGATAACAGGCAATGGATCAACACCGATGCACAATGTGAAGCTATCCACATTCTTGCCAACTACAATCTCCCGAGTAATCGACACGAGGATTTATTCTCGATGATCGCAGAGTTAGCATACGACTTGCCTTGATGGCATCTTAAGCCCATCTCCGACCATTTGTCAACATCTCTTCACTTTCGTAACGCGCATATATGGTTAAAAATCAATACAAACCAATAACCTCATTCAAAGTAAACACGAAGTCTAACGACGACTCCTCCTCGGATGGCATCTTAAGCCCATCTCCTCTCCATTCCAGAACATCTACAGTCTAACATATGACTCACTCCCAAGATCGACCTTCCAGATGGCATCTTAAGCCCATCTCCGACTCTCCTATTAACAACCTCGAGTCTAGCGACGACTGCTCTCAAATAAGTCTCCAACTTCTCCAAATGGCATCCGAAGCCCATTCCCGCATCATCACCAATAGCAGTGCAAATTTTGTATGAGTGTTCAATCATCTTCTACCTCCAGGTCACTGAAGACAAGCATGTCAATCTAACCTTCCAGTACAAGAAGATTGAACAGGGGCAGCTGTCATACCCCAAAAGTTGCCCTCCATCTTCTCAAAAGATTTCATACATCCCTACTCAAGGATTCCTCTAGAGTTGATCAGACAAACTCTCTCCTAAACAATCAACCCAAACTAGGGTTTGGTATATCTCAAGTCAAGGTGAACTTCCAACATCTCTAATGGTCTACATGCCTCCTCATATGCTTCAAAGATTCTCCATGTCAAATTCCAAGCCTCACAAGTCAAGTTTCCTCAGGCAATTGCTCAGATGGTTGAAAATCGGGTGTATTGGACAAAAAGTCAACTGTGGTCAACATACGCCTAAACTTCTGATTTTGGTCAACATCCTCATTTTGAAGTTACATTCATCATTTGATCAAGGGTTGATCATGATTCATCAAGAAAACTCAAGATTTGCTCAAAAGTCAAACTTTCTAAATTAGGTTTCTAGGTGAAAAGTCAATCAACTTTGATCGATCATAACTTTCTCATACTTTCTCGTAAATTTTCCCACCAAAGCTCATTTTGAAGGAAATTCAATTTCTACAACTTCATGTCTCACAAGAATGTCCAAAAATGCTTCATTTGAGAGGTATAGCTCAAAACATTGTGTCATTTTCAAAGTCAACAAAAGTCAACTTTTTGTTTTGAAGATATATTGAGCATGGTAACTCCAATTGAGATGAGACCAAATACATTGGTTAGAGGACTCTTAGAGCTTTCCAAAAAGTCCAAGAACACTCAAAAATGTGGAAAATTGAGCAAGATACACCATTCGAAGTTAAATTTTGGACAATTGCACAAAAGGACATTTTGGTCAAAATGCAAAATTTTCCAAATGGGCCTATAATCTTTTGATCCAAACTTGTTCATGACATGATTTTTGACCCATAAATGTTTGGCATTGGTGATTTTCTATTTTCATGATTTATATTTGAATTTTATAACATTTAATTCAAAAATAAATTATGTAAAATATGAAAATCAAGTTTCTTTTTCAAATAAGTTGGATTTATATCTCTCTTAATGTCCAAGAAAGCCCACAACCATTACCAAATTCGTGGCTCATGCATATGGAAGGAAAAAATCAAGTTTTAAAGAAAATTTGATTTGTATTTATTGGAAAATATTTGCACATTCAATTTCCAATCTTTTTTCCTTGTTTTTTCTCTTCCAAAAACTCCTATAAATACCAAGCAATGCAGCAAATATAAAGGACGGAACCCTAACCCTAAAAACCACCCAAACTCTTGCAAAAATTTTCAAGAATCTTGAAAATTGAATTTGAAAACCAATTCTCACCGATCTAGCCATCCAGTCTTGCTCAGGAGGTTCCCAGGAGTCGAACCATACTCTTACTCAAGCCTACAACTGCCCAGAACGCAAGAACTCAAAGCACCGATTTGGTATTTTGTCACAATTTCGATTTTCATAATCCATGCATCTTTAATCGCTTTTTGCTTGATTGTTTGTGTTCGTGGTACTCATTAGGCATGTTTGACGATAATATGTGAGGTTTAACGCCGTAACTAGAATATGCCATGGCTAGGCGCTTTTTGTTCTTTCTTTCAAACTCACGATGCGACCATTTTCGTGAGGAAACCGATAGTGCCATTGAACTCCGAAGGGTCGAATTAGGTAGACTAGGTCTTTCTCTTGCTTTGATTTTCCTTATTTCGCAGTGTTTAAAGTTTCGTCGCCGGAGACGCACCGGAGCTGTGGCCCGGCCGGCGACTTGTTGACTCCGCACAAGCAGCGTGGCGATTGGAGCTTTCTGATTCGTTCGCTCGCTCAACCCGGACCCCACGCGTGCCGACTTGGTTTGGGACATTCTCAGACACGATTCACTCAAATTCCATTAATTCCACTTTTAAAACACCAAAGACACGTTGTCCCAGTGGTTAAGGCTTGGCTTTTGGAAAGATGCTCTAGCAGGTCACGGGTTCGATCCCCACTGGCACCGGTTTCGTTTTCTTTTCACAAATTTGCATTATTTTCCTATTTTCTTATTTTCAATATTTTGCATTATATTTTAATTTATTTTCATATTTTTATTTATGCATTAAAAAATTACCAAAAAAATATTTTATTTTCACATTTATATTCTGAAAATCTTTATTTAATTTAATAAATTAAAAAATATAATTTTGCATGCATGTTTATTTTTATTCATAATTTTGCATTTAATTCACTTTTAATTGCATTTTAATTATTAAATCTTTTCTAAAAAATCCCAAAAAATTATTTTAACTTATTTATCTTATTTCCAGCATATATTAATTTTCTCATATTAAAAAATTGCATTTTTACTAACATTTTCTCTTATTTCGATTTCATCATATTTCCCGATTTTCTTATTCTTTCACTGGTTGCTCCGATTCGGACATTTTTCTTTTATCATATTATTTTTCAATAATGTAATTGCATATGGGTTGTAATAGTTTAATTTAGGACTTTATTTTCCGCATTTTAAATTATGTATCTGCCCCAAAGCCATGTAATAGCGTAGGATTTACCTTTCCGCACTTTACATTCCGCATTTTTACTTTCCGCACCCTTATCAATTGTTAGTAACTAGGCGTGTATGGCAAGACTAAAATTGAACATAGCACACTAATCTTCAAGATAAAATATTCTGAAATCAACACACTTCTTTCACACACGCACCCCTTAGGGTAATTCTCTCTCGATGCCTTTTCGATTTCAAATGGTCATGTCCCTCGAACGTAGAGGTATCCTAGCACCGTTGCCTTTCAAACAAATCATCATAGTCCCTTCGATACAAAGATCATAAGACCCACGATGTCGCCTCCGAATACATGATCTTGACCCTCGATTGTCGCCTATGAAAAATGATGATAGTCCCTTCGAATGTGCTAGGATACTTCCTACAAGTTGCCTTCAATGACCATCCGTTGTCCCTTCGAATGTCCCGCTTACATCCAACGAATGGAGCTACCTACTAACTAATGGTACGGCTAGCGCTATTCTAAAGGAACGTAGAAGTACAAAACGACCAATTCTGAGTGGGTAAATAAGTCTTTTAGTTGCTCGCTCTATCAAAATACTTTTCACACAACACACTTTTGTCAAAGTTCAAACTCTTTTCAAAACGAAACATTTCCGAACACTTTGTATACACTCCTACATGAGTCATTACAAAGTCAAAGCGAAATGCCTTTTCAAAATATTTTTGTCAAACACACAGAAAGCAATTTTAAAAAGTGATCTAGAGTAACTAAGAGCCCGTAGATAACTACGGATGGAAAGGTGCTAATACCTTCCCTTTCATAACCATTCTCCCGCACTGTAATCTAACGAAGGTCTTTTCTATACTTTTACCTTCCCTTAATTGGATAAAATAAAAGTCGGTGGCGACTCTTGCTATCCACATTTGGATACAAAATCCTACAAAGTCGGTTCACCATATTACAAGCATATCCATTTTTCAACCGCAAGTGGACAATACACTCGAGCTAGAGCATGCTTTATTAAAGTTTTATGTATAAAGGTAAAGATAAGTCAACAGAAGTTGCTTCCTCCCTTGGCAAGCAAAGCGGATGAGGCCCGAACCCGAATTACCATCGCTTCCACATCCATGATTTTTTTAACGTGGTTGTGCATAAATAAAGGCATCTCATCAATGTATATTATCGATGGTGATGGTGGTGGTGGTGGCGGTGATGGTGTCCGAGGTGGTTTTGAAATTCTTGCTCCTTTTTTGGCACTTGTCTTGGATTGTGGGGTTGGAGAATCCGGGAATAATTCATCAACAACTTCATGATAAGAAGGAGTATGTTTGGTTGTACTGTCGACTTGTGAGGTTTTCATCTTTTCTAGGGCACCTTTTGTTTTTACCGGTTTGGTCAGAGGCTTTATATCGGTTGTTTCCAGAAATGCCACTTTTCTCAATTGTTCTTTAATATGCAACTTTGTAGCATCGTCCGCTTTTGAAAAACGATCTACTATGATTTCCAACTCGGTTGTGATGATAATGTTGGAACTACCTTCCTTTGTCGGTTTGTAATCATCGAAACAGAGCCTTTTCTAATGAGTGCATATCTCATCCATTTGAATAGGGGAATTGAGTTTCATTTTTTTGGAAATAATACAAGCACACGGGAGTCCATAAGTTTCCTGCATTGTACACCCACATTTCACACTATCAGGACCCGTTGTTTCCGCTCGTTTCGCTTCATAAAAAATAAAATTCAATCCCGCCTAAGATATATTGTGAACCAACTGTGCATAAAGAGTTTTGTCTTTGAACCGATGTTCCAAGACATTTTTGTGTTGTACCCCAAAATTTACCCTCTTACTTTTGAAATTTCAGGCTTATAATTGTACTATCATAAAAATCCATGCATGTACATGCATAACATTCATCATATGGTTACCTGGCTCAAGGTATTCCGAATTGTGGAAGAAATTGCGCTTCGGCTATCTCAGTCATTTTGAACCAAAAAAATTGATATTTCTCGTTCGTATGGCTATTGCAAGATTTATAGTCATAAAGTGTTGTTATGTGTATAGACAAGCAAAGAGTTGGTATTATTTTACCGGGTGATATATACCGTTAGGTTATATCGTATCGTGTCCACAGATTGGTTATTGATCGTCGCTCGATAATTCTACCGTTAATGAGAGTTGAGATTAAAAGAAATGAAAATAAAAGACAAAAGTAAATGAACAAAAAGTATAAAGGATAGACAGTTTATCCGAACGAATGTAAACTACTCGTCATGACTTAAATCTACCACCCATGTCATATTCGCCATTTATACTACGTCCGTGTCATCACATACCTCTCACAACCTTGGTTATTCCTAACCCAAATTGAGATTCCTCCTAATCATCTCAATAGCCATTTCTGGCCTATCTCAACAACACGGAAGTCAACTGCGTCACCTCCATAACCATTCCTAGCATACTTCACCAACGCAGAGGCATTAAGTTCGGATACTCTATAGTGAATGTTAGATCTAAATCCATTTCTAGCCTTCAGAAACTAACAGATAATCATCCTAGGTAAGAATCTAAGCAATCTATCCTTAGTAAAGCTCAAATCCCTAACGTAAAGTAAAAACCCAAGATAATCACCGACACAAATTGTGAAGCAAAATTTATACAAGCCAAAGGCGATAAATATACAAGAGTTATGAGTAAAAATACATAGAAACCCAACAAAAGAGAAATACACAAAGAGGAGAAGAGATAAACCACAAATCTACATTGGTTGTCAAGCCAATCGAAGAGCAATCCACCTCCAATCATCAAAATGTAAGCTCCAATGTTGTTTTCTAAGCTAATCTACCAAAAATATGATGTTGATGGTGTTGGGACTCAAAAATACCCAACCCATAACCTAAAAATGTGTTTTTAGTCCCTTTTAGAATTTTGTCGCAGGGCCGCTTGTTTATTCGCTAAGCGCGGTCCGTTATGTTCAAAGATCTTGTTTTTGCCATATTGAGAACCGAACTTAATTGCGCCTGGTTTGAAGCGTTGGAAAGCTTATCCAATGCTCTATCTAACCATGATAAAATATCAAGATTTTATGACTTTTTCTATTATTTGATTTGAGCCTTATTCGTTGATGAATTGTGCAAAATCGCACTCTTGAAGCTTAGCCTTTGGCATTTATTACTCAATGCTCCAATTATGAATGAATACCTATAAAAGAGATGAAAAACTATCAAATGATACAATGTTTATACAAAAACTCAATTATTCTATTATGTACACATTTATACAAAAAGCGGGGGATTTATTCGAAGAATATCAACAAAAGAACCGATAAGTGCCACAAAACATATATACAAAATAACTACATTTTGGCACTTATCATAAAGCTACTTTGGTTTGGTTCCATGAGCATTGGGATCATATCAATTTATTCTCCAATTTAGTAGTTCAGATCGGAGGGCGTTTCCTCAAGAAAAAAGAATTAATTTACTTATTTCTCAATAAAGTAAATTTTGGGTTCTTGCATTTTTGTGTCCTGAAGGCATAACTCGGCTCGTCGGGTATTTTCATTGTTTTGACAGGCAAGTCCCAATCAAGTATACCATAATTTTGTTCACTAACAAAATTACGTGAAGAAGGTCCCCAAAGAAATTGATTTCTCAAGTGGATTAAACTGATTTTAGTGATGTACCGCGGCGCCAGCGATTAAAACCTTCGTGAATTTCGGCTGAAAATCGAAATGAACGAGGTCGGTGTCTAAAGTTATGTATCAAGTCCTCCAATTTTATGAACAAGTCCGAGCAAATTCCTACCATTTAAGAGTAGTTTTTATTCTTCCGAGTTGTTTTCGAACTTAACATTTTTCATCCGACATGTAAATCAAAATCATATCTCCTTTTTTTATCAGTGAGGTGGGATCAGTTCCAAAAGTTCACAAATTTGTTGGCTTCATTTGTCTTTAGAGATATCAAGTTCAAATTTTGATCAAGAATCCCATTCGAGGGCAATTTCTCCAAAACAAGCAACGAAAATTTTGCATGTGTCGACGCTGAAACTGTGGCCGAAACTTCAAAAATTCATATCTCCTCGACCACCAACGATCGAGTCGAAATTTTGAGTCTTGCAAGCAAAATCAATGCCCATACATTTTTCGCTTACAATCCCGACTTCAAATTCCGCGATAGATTTGGCTATTTTGAATTAAATATGTAATTTTTTCTGATAATCGCGATTGGGCTTAATTCAGGATCCACACTTAAGGCCCGCCTTTTACACTATAAATAAATTTTGGCCTTCACAATTCAAGGATACAACCACTTTCTCAATTTCATCTCAAATCACTCTCAACTCTCTTTAACTCCTTCCATACAACACAAAATCAAAGCAAAGCAAGAGCTTATTCCCTCTCACTTCCAACCTCTACCTCCTTCACACACCATGCACCGCCCCTCCCTTACCACCCTTCCTCCACCGGAACCGTGGACCGGCCCTCCGCTCCTTGATTGGCCGGTCCCCACCACCAGATCCCCTTCCCGACTGGTTTCTCCTGCCTCTCTTCGCCACCGGCCGGATCGGCCTTCCTCTACTCCTTCCTCGGTCTCCTCCATCCGATGTTCTAATTAAGGCCTCTACGGCCGACCTCCTCCTTACTTATTCCTCTGCTCGGTTTTGTTGAGGAAGAGCTCCTCTTCATAATTCTTCAATTTAATTCAAATTCTTCAAGGAACCAAGCTCGTATTTCGATTATTATCATCAATTCAATTCAATTCGTTATTTTGAAGAGTGAAAGGAATTCATCTTCAATTTGACTCAAACTTCAAGATCAGTAAGTGATTAATTCTATCAAGCACTTATTTTAAGTGATTTTTCACTTCTTACTTTCTTTAAAATTGAATAGCTCGAATTGATTGAATTTTTCATGGATTCTGATTCTTGAATTTATTTTGTCGAATTTTTGATTTAATTGATTTCGGACGTTAAAGTGCTCGTGAAGGAATATTGTACATAACACATACACATTGTGTAATTGTTTTCCTTGCATTTAGGCCACTAATTTGTGCATTTGCATCATCTATCACATTGCCACATTAGAGCATATATATATTGATTAAATTGCATTGATCCATGTGAATTAAAGCATGATTTGCATATTTATCTAAGGCCGAAATGTAGAACTAAGTGCATTTTGATTCTTAGGTGCATTTGCATTGTACATAACACATATACATGCACCCAAACTCACACTCATGACTTAATTTGCATCCTTACATGTTCACACATTTTCATATGGAATAAAAGAATCAAGTTTATGTGTCGGTGTTCAACTTTCATGATATTAAAGTGTGTCGAAACCTCACTTTCCCTCACTTTTCACATGTATGATTTCACAACACTTCAAACACATCACAAACTTGATTATTATATGACATAATTCATGACATGCATTGAATTTAGAGTTGATTTACATTGAACACATATCATTTGCACATATTATCACATACACTAACATTTCATTCATCTGCACACCATAAAAAGTACACAAAACATGCATTTACATGCATTTTTACATATTTTTTGATCCGATTTTCAAACAAACTTGTACATAACTTGTGTTTCATTTTGTTTTGTTTTTTTAATTACATGTAGTGAATTAAAATTTAATTCATCACACATTTCAAAACCAAACAAAAATTCGAATCGAATTCAAAACATGAATTTTATGATTCGTAAGCATTTTTTAGCTGCCATGTGTTGAAACTCACTTTTCCTGAAACCGTAACGGTACATGTCTCCTACATTTTGGCATGTTCAAACTGCTTTTGGAGGTTTCGTAATCAAATTTTTGAGCATAACATGCCTAAAACGTAGTGGCTGCCCTGCTATTTTAAACCAAAAATGCCATTTCCACTCATAATTAATTAAAATCGCCACGTTTGAATCTGATGTTTTTGCAAGCAACCATGTGATTCTTAATCAATTCCTAAAAGTTGACTTTTTCGCCTCCGATTTTAAAATCGCTTTTCCACGCCGACTTTTGTGATTTTATTATTTCACTTACATGCTTATACTAGTTTATAATCATATTTACAATTAGTTTTGCATTCGGTACTTTAATTCTAACACTTGCTTTGTTAATTTCACATTTTATTTCATGTGCAAAGTATTGACCTCATTACATGAGATTTGGATTTATAGCATCCTTATTTTATCGCCAGTGCACGCATACGTACATTCTATTGTTTGCTTGTTTGATTTTACTCCATTCTTATGGGTAGTTATTGTTTGAATGCGCACAACACGCATTCCATATATGTGTACATTCTATTGTCTCTGCTTGTTTGGTTTTACTCATTCTTGTGTTTTATTTGAATGCGTATTTAACGCCAAGATTCCATCACTTGTGCACATACGTACATTCTATTGTCTTATTGTTTGGTTTACTCCATTCTTGCAGTGTGCTTTTGTTTGAATGGCATTTAATGCGATTCCAATCGCTTTCAGGCACATATATGTACATTCTATTGTCTCGCTTGTTTGTTTTACTCCATTCTTGTGTGTTTTTGTTTGAATGCTGCATTTAACGCATT
Organism: Vicia sativa; assembly: GCA_021764765.1. Classification (NCBI taxonomy): domain Eukaryota; kingdom Viridiplantae; phylum Streptophyta; class Magnoliopsida; order Fabales; family Fabaceae; genus Vicia; species Vicia sativa. The sequence continues at coordinate 2,546,399 of CM038795.1, forward strand.
CTACCGCTTATACACATATATGTATATTCTATTGTCTACTTATTTGGTTTTACTCCATTCTTGCAGTGTGCTTTTGTTTTAATGCGTATGTACGCCGCATTCTAATCCTTGCTTCGCGCATAACGCCAAGATCTTATTATTGTCTGCTTGTTTGGTTTTACCCACTCTTGTGTGTATGTGTATCAATTGTGTACAAACGCACAATTTGATACTTGCTTTATGCATAAATGCGCAATACTTTGTCTCGCTTTATCTCGATCATTATCTTTTGCGGTGTTTATTATTTCTCGATGCGACGAACGCACTCCGCGATGCTTTGATGCCTCCGAGTATTTTTAGCTTGCGCGGTTTCACGAATTTGTTATCCTTGGTATTTTCACACCATTTTATCGCATTCTTACGCTTTTTCTAGATATCATGAGAAGTAGAGTTTACCGCTTTTGCCATGTTTAGGATAGGGCGTTGGCTCAAAGTCATTGTTTAAAGACCGTAGCTAGCATTTCGCAAATTGTGTGCTACTTGTGTTTGGTTTGTTTAAAATCCTCTTCGTGCATAGGGAGGTAATTCTCGTAAGTGTTTATATTTGTGCTTACATAGGTCATGAGTGGTTAGGAACCTAGAGTGGCAACACCAAGTAAAGTCTCACTTTGATACTTATTGATATTTATGATGATACGATGGGCACGTGGAAAAAGGTCCGCAATCGACCGCACAATTTAGTATGTGTCGCCCAGACACGCGATCGTGTTGCTTCCTTTATCAAGTCAATAATAAAAGTGGCAAGAGTTCCCTATTACGAGTCTCCACGCTTCCTCTCGAGGTTCGTTTATCATCCGATACATGCACTCATTTCTCTTCACACTTGACAATTCATGTCATGATGTGATACTTTCACGGTAATCGAATGGTCAACCCATGTTTGACCGATATACCAAGTATCGACACATGCTATGGGACTTCCTTCTTTTCCTCAGATGTGACATATATATTTATGCATTGTATTGCTGTGTGCTTCCGCCAGCACTTATTTGTTTATACCTTGTGATCTTTTGGTTCTACAACCAAGACAGATATTAGGATAGCTTCCTTTGATCGCTTTGATTAGGATAGCTCTCGAAAGATAAACATTAGGATATACATCCTTGGCATATCAACATAGGTAGAGATTCTCTTCATCCTCAACCATAGGTCCAATATTTGCATGACAAAGATTAGGGCTAGTATTAGTTAGTCTCCCTTTTGTTTTTTTCTTGTTTCTTTTGCATCCTTGCATGTAATAAAACTAAACTTGCTTTTCTTTTCCTTTTGAAAACTAAACATTCCAATAATGGGCTCAAAATCCTTTCTTAAAGGTAAAGACAATCAACCAATGTAAACTTTTTTCGCTTACGGGCGCTTTTGTGTTTAAACCCTTTTCATAAGTAAAACACAAAACCCAATTAAAACAAGTTAGCCTAACACGACGCCTAACTTTCTCATTGCACAAAGGAATGTGTAGGCATCTTTGTCACGGGGTTCCCGATCGAGCAAAACCTTATAAACTTTCTTATTTTCCCATGTTTTTTTTTATTTTTTTCTTTTGTATGCATTATAGCAATGTTGGTTATAGATAGATATAACACACCCTTAGCTAGAAAATAGAAGTGGGTACCGAGTACACGGGCGGTGGGTGCTAATCCCCTCACGCAATGTAATTCTTACCCCAGACGTCGAAGACCGCTTTTCTTTTCTCAAGTTTAATTTTAGCGTTTTTCTCACGAGATAAAAAAACGCTCGACAGCTGACTTCATTACTGATATATCCTATCAGTACTATGTTCAAATGATTGGTTTCATTTTTGCTCATTTTAAATGTTGTTTGAATTTCATTGTGTTGGTTTATATAATATTTAATTCAACACA